>OZ007500.1:77215706-77515706 GCA_963931805.1 Microdon myrmicae | reverse complement strand
ACACATCGGCTGCGACAACTGCATTTTTGAGCACCCAAAACATCGATTTGATGGGTCATCCGCCGTATAGTCCTGACTTGGCACCGAATGACTTCTTTTTATTCCCGTACGTAAAAAACAAACTGAGAGGTCAACGTTTTTCGACACCTGAAGAACCGGTTGCTGCATTCAGAATGCATGTGTTGGAGATACCTCAATCAGAGTGGCAAAAGTGCTTCGACAATTGGTTCAAACGCATGCAAAAGTGTATAGATCTTCATGGGGAATATTTTGAAAAACAATAAAGTGATTTTCGATGATCAATATTTGTTTTTGTTCTCTAATCCCGAAATATAAAAGGCAACCCTCGTACAAATAAAGTCCCATTTCCAACAGGACCTTAACAATATTTCCTGGTAAGTTAAGAGATGACTGCAGCTGTCTAGTTCATCATCATCATCGGCACTACAACCGGGAACCGGTCTTGGTCTTATTTAGCATGTCCTGAGGCTTGTTACATTTTCCATAATGATTTGTATTTTCCGAGAAAGGTCATTAGTCTTGCGCCAGAGGCTCCCCGACGGGGAATCGAACCCCGGTCTCCCGCATGACAGGCGTGTATACTAACCACTATACTATCGAGGTGCCAGCTGTTTAGTTCACAAATGTCAAATATGATTGACGTACGACGCCATTAGCAAAAATTATAACATTTTCCGATAGGGTGATTCATTTTGCTCCAACCTATATTTGAAAAGTATAATCCTGGGGTGGCAAAACTTTTTGAAAGCCGAGGCGCAATTAAAAATTTTCATTCGCATTTACATAATTTTTTTACACTAACGCGCGTACAAAAGTGATTTTCGGAGTACCATTAAATGTCAGAGCACAGCGCAAGACGGACGGAGTGGAAGTGGATAACGAAAGGAGGTATCTATGTACATTGGTCTTAAATGCCTGGACATTACAACGAAGAGGAAACACATGATCAGGTAGAGCATTCCACATTCGTGTGGTTCGGCGAAAAAATGGCTCTATGTTTATTTGTGCGCCTGAAGTTGAATTTCAACATAAACTGATGGGCATTCACAGATTGACGGGTATCGCGGGAAAATGTCTGAAGAGGCGGAATACATTCAGCAAGTTCAGTCGACCAACGACCGTGATAATACCTATAGAAAAGAGACGGATGATATGTTGCGTCTATGTTCTAACGACGGAATTGGTCGACTTACGACTGAGTCCCCAATAAGTTTCACTGCTCGGTTTTGCATCATATCGAGCACGTGTTTTGGATGCATCCGACCAAACATGGGAGTTGAACTCCATTTTGAGAGGAATGTACGCCTTGTAAATAGTGGCCATGTTGGATGGAGTGAAGTATTTTTTGCGTCTTTTAACTGGTTTTATCTATCGAGAATTTTTTTTCTGCATACCGGCAGAGCTTGTGAAACATGGAGGAGAGGCTACTGCTCGACAGATCCACCAACTGATTAAAACAATATGGGATAAGGAAGTCATTCCGGAAGAATGGAAAACCTCAATAGTCGTCCCCATTTTCAAAAAAGGTGACAGATCTGACTGCGAAAATTACAGACGAATATCATTGCTTTCAACCACATACAAAATACTAACAAATGTCATACTGGCGAGAGTCATGCCGTACGCAGAAGACATATTGGGAGACTACCAATGCGGATTCCGTAGGAACCGGTCAACGAGCGACCAAATGTTCACAATAAGGCAACTACTGGAAAAGAAGTGGGAATACGGAGAGATGGTTCACCAACTGTTCGTTGACTACAAAAAAGCCTACGACCCAGTCGCAAGGCAAAGACTTTACCATATTATAGTTGAGCTGGGAATCCCGAAAAAATATGCCGCCCTCATTCAAATCTGCATGAACGAAAACAAAGAGCGAGTTAGAATAGAAAACCACCTCTCAGAACCATTTGAAATCCGGGACGGACTAAAACAAGGGGAAGGCATCTCACCATGTCTCTTTAACCTTGTGTTCGAGTATGTTATCAGAAAGGTACAAGACGACAATATAGCCAGATCATCCCTGAACGGGGTCACACAAGTGCTCGCATATGCGGATGACATCGCCGTTCTGGGCGATAATCTAGAAACTTTAAGTAAAAACAGTGAAATCATCATGCAAGCGGCTGAAGAGGTGGGCCTAGAAATAAATGAAGACAAAACGATATACATGATTATGGCCAGAGCAGGCGGACCCCAGAGAACACACATAAACATCAGGGGCAAGATATTCGAAAATGTCAAAGAATTTACATACCTGGGAACAATACTGACGGCCAGTAACGAAATGTCGATGGAAATTAACAAAAGACTACACTCCGGCAACGCTAGTTGGCACGCAGTCAGTAAACTGCTGAAATCCAAACTGCTATCACGGAATATAACGCTCCGTGTCTATAGAACCATAATCATGCCGATTGTTCTATACGGATGCGAAACATGGGTTTTAACAAAACGGCAAGAAAACAAATTCCGCATATTTGAGAATAAAGTCCTAAGGGGTCTCTTTGGCTGTAAATATGACGAGGAGACAGGACAATGGAGGAAACTCCACAACCACGAATTGGAAGAGCTGTAGCGCAAACCTACAATAGTGAGAGTAATCAAGTCGCGAAATTTAAGATGGACCGGACATATGGCGCGAATGGGCAACGATAGGACCGTGCGTAGAATTCTTGAGGGTAAGCCAACGGAAAAGAGACCGACAGGGCGGCCGCGACGGAGATGGGAGGACAATGTTAGGTTAGACCTTGATGAGACCGGATCAGATGGTCGAACGTGGAAGGAGAGCGCACGAGACAGGGAACGATGGCGTAGTCGAGTCGGTGAGGTCATGAACTTTCGGGTTCCTACAGGCCAATAAATAGTAGTAATTATCTTTAACTTAAATTGCGTATAAACATCCCAAAAATGATATTCGAAAGAAATCTAATGTGGGAAGATTTTTTTCTATTTTTTTAAAGCTCATTTCCGCAACAACTTTAAAGGTTCCGAAACGCCGCTTCGCTTTTCGCAGTGTTTTGAAGTATCATAATCCGGTCGATATTTTTTATTCAATATAAGTGAGTCATACTTTCATAAAATACATATAGATGGCCTTATAAAACTTTTACTTTAGAGAGAGATAACATCAGACGCTGAAATGATCGTTAGACTACAGTTGACTACAGCTAAACGTACAGTACGTGTTTTTCGTGGATGCCACGTGCTAGCCTATATTATTAAAGTGATTAATATTGCCCAAAATAAAATAAAAATGAGTGAAAAAGTGTATCAAGGGAGAAAAGGAAGTCGTCAATCGACATCTCGTGCGTCACGAAGTAAGATTTCACATCGCAAACCGCCGAATCGTCACGAATTTGAAAACGATTTTGTGGATGATTCCCGGCTCGCTAAAAAAATAAAAACGTCCGCTTCGGAGGATGAGATACTGGTTGATTCTTCATATAATATTTATAGAATCATTAACTTTGTACCTGTTTTCGTAGCGTTGGCTCAAGTTTTAGTGTGTAAGTGCGGCGGCATCGTTACATTTTCGGAAACAAATAAGCTCAAAGAAGCCACCGATGCCGTGAAATCTAACTCATTGGGAATAGCTGCTGACGAAGAAAAGAAGATATCAGAAGAAAACGGTCAGACCGAAGGACTTACCGTGTCGAAAGAGGGTTCATGTCGAAAAAGAGGCTTTTCGCATCCTTTTGGATGTGTTAGTCTGATCGGCTGGTTTACTGGAAAAGTTATACACATTTGCACAAAATCAAAATACTGCAAACAGCGTGAGTATTAGGAAAAACGAAGTGACACAGCTGAGCACGAAGAGTGGAAAGTTGGATACGAGGGGCAGTGTGCTGAAATCATAGTGGTAGTGATGGAAAAATGGAGCCTGATGCGATCGTTGACATCTTGTGTTGGTCCAAAACTTTACACAATGTCACATATGCGCACTACGTCGGAGACGGAGACATAAGCGTCTTGTAGATGCCAAGTCTTATAATGATATCGAAGTCATGAAAAAATAATGCATATGACATGTGCAAGGCGGGATGGGAGCGAAAATACAGGGCAAAGTCACTGATTGCCTTCAACTCGGCGAAGGCCAGGACGATCCTTGTCCCTGTTCAATCCAAGTTGACATGCAGTATCCACGTGACACCCCTGGATAGCAACTTTGACACCCGCCAAGTAGTGAACCAATGCATGCAGCGACAGCCTGAGAAATGTTGGCGCTGGGCTAATAACCGTGCCCGTAAAAACAAATTATGATGGCAAATTTACGAAGCCTCGGATATGGTCCGGATACACGACGACGACCACGGAAACGAAAATGGCTAAACGATCTAAGAATTTTCTCATGGAACGTCCGCTCACTATACAGAGCTCGAGCTGCATAGCAGCTAGCCGATGCCCTGTCCGATTATAAGGCTGACATAACAGCATTACAAGAAATAAGATAGACGCGGCGTGGTGTTATTTAAAGAAACGAGTATGACATTTATTACAGCTGTCATGCAAAACACCATGTGCTCGGGGTAGGCTTTCTAGTCAGCCAAAAACTGAAGCCTGCTATCACCGGCTTTAATGCAATAAACGAAAGGTTATGCACTCATCGCGTGCGAGGCAAGTTTAAGAACATAAGCCTCATAAACGTTCACGGGCCTACAGAGGAGTCCCCTGACGACGAAAAAGAAGAATACTACGAGAACGTCAAAGGGGCCCTCAATGCCTGCCCAAGATACGATGTGAAAATCGTTCTTGGTGATTTGATTGCAAAATAGGTCGAGAGCCGGATTTCAGGCACTACGCAGGTTCCCATAGTTTGCATGAGAACACTAATGACAATAGACTACGAGTCATCGAACTGGCAGCGTTAAAAAACTTGATCGTTGCGAGTACCAGGTTTCCGCGTAAAGATATCCACAGAGCCACCTGGGTATCACCTGATGGAGCCACTCGCAACCAAATTGACCACGTGTTGATAGATCGCCGCCACTCCTCGAGCCTGATGACGGTACGAACGTACCGAGGTGCCAACGTCGACTCGGATCACTATCTTGTTGGTACAGTTTTCCAAGCGTGGATTGCCTTTCGGAGAAGTATTGCATCCGCGGATCAGGTTCGAATCAACACGGCTGCCTTACGCAATGAGAATACCAGTAACACCTTTGGTCATGCATTAAGACTCGCCCTCGAAGAGCTCGACGGAGGGAGAGTAAGTCCTGAGGCAAGAATGCCAGGCGTAGAAGAGAAATGAACACGCCTTAAGAATACTGTCATTAGTACTGCCAACTCCATCTTAGGCAGTAGTCGTAGAGATCGGAGCGACTGGTTTGATGATGAGTGCAAACTAGCGACTGAACGTAAGAATGTTGCATACCGGGCAATGCAGCAATCTCATAGGTACATGCGAAGAAATACAAAGAGCTCAGAAGATCTGAAAACAGGCTTCACAGACAAAAGAAAAGTGCCTGGGAAAAATAGGCTTGCCTGTGAAAAGTAGAGAGCGAGGTCCGCATCAGGCGCGGAAGTTCTACCAAATAATCCGCAGTACGACGCAGTACATACCACGCTGCACTTACTGCAAGGATAAAGAGGGTAATCTGATCACTGATTCTGAAGGCATTCTGGAGCGATGGGAAGTGCACTTCAATAAATTGCTAAATGGTCAGCTCACAGAAGAATTGGAGGCTCCACTAATGCAAAATCAAGACCAAATGCTGCCGCCACCAAGCATTGAGGAAACATTAAAAGCCATAAGACAGCTCAAATCAAATAAAGTCCCTGAAGCTGATGGCATGCCAGCTGAGCTGGTCAAACAAGGAGGGACAGCGTTACATCACGCAGTTCATGAGATCGTGGTGCACGTATGGGAACAAGAGGAGATGCCGGAAGATTGGGGTTGTGGAATAATTTGCCCCCATACATAAGAAAGAGATATCACAGCGTGCAAATACTATAGTGGTATAACATTGCTGAGTACCGCCTATAAGATACTCTCCTCTATCCTACAAGATCGAATAGCCCCATACGATAAAGTCATCATTGGTCAATATCAATGTGGCTTCATCCCAGGCAAATCAACGATTGATCAGATATTCACCCTTAGGCAGGAGATGGAAAAATGTCAGGAATTTAAGATTCCATTATATCATCTATTTATAGACTTTAGGGCCGGCTACGACAGCATAGCCAGGGTAGAACGATATAATGCCATGAGAGAATTCGGTATTCCAAACATATTTATACGACTTTGTAGGTTGACCATGATCAACGTAACTAGTCAAGTAAAAATAGCGGGATTGCTGTCCAAACCAATAAACATCTATAATGGACTCCGACAAGGGGACGGTCTGGCCTGCCTCCTCTTCAACCTAGCGTTGGAGACAGCAATCCGTGACTCTGGCGTTACAACAAGAAGGCCTATTGTCACCAAGTCCAGCCAGATACTTGCCTACGCAGATGACATCGACATCATCGGTAGAACCGAATCGGCGGTACAGGAATCCTTCACCCAGATCGAGCAGGCGGCACAAAAACTGGGACTGCACATTAATTAGGGAAGAACTAAGTACATGGTGGCAACTTCTGCGAAGAGAAGACCTAACGTTGGTCAAACTATCAGGGTAGTGGAGCACGAATTTGAAGTAGTGCAATTCTTTAACTACCTTGGGTCAAAAGTATCAGCCGATAACAATATGGAAGAAGAAATACGCGAACGGCTGATTAAATCCAACAAAGCCTACTATGGTCTATCAAGGCTCTTTAAATCCCGAAATTTATCCAGAACATCTAAGCTACTACTGTACAAGACCATGGCATTACCACTACTCATGTATGGATCCGAGACCTGGGTTCTCAATAAAAGGCATTCTGAACTCTTAATCACGTTCAAAAGGAAGGTCTTAAGGAGAATTGTTGGCCCCGTATGTGAGGGAGGACGATTCCGGAGACGCTACAACCATGCGTTGTACGCAATCTACCTTGAAGTTAATGTTGTAAGAAAAATCAAGCTCGGTAGACTCTGGTGGGCGGGACACCTAGCTCGAATGAGCAAAGAGGAGCCTGCCCGGAAAGTCCTTTGTGGCAGGATGTATGGAAGGATGATATATATATATATATATATATATATATATATATATATATATATATATATATATATATATATATATATATATATATATATATATATATTCGGTCTCTATTCAATGACGAATATATTCTTCTGATTGATAATGAGATTCCAAAATGTTATTGAAAATATATATAGCAAAGCAATGCATTCACCAAAATGAGCAACACTCATCACTATATCAACAGAAAGGAGGTAGGCAATGATGTTATATATAACATAGCTAGACTGACGTCTGGTTTATTGAGACGGCTGGGCAAGTGCATGCATTTCGAGGGTCGTTCAAAAAGTCTTTAGAAATAGTCAGATGACGTTTTTTTCGTGATTTCGTCGTTCAACCGGTGCAGCAATGACGCATAGTATTCTCCACTTATAGCCGTGTCGGCGCTATAGTTTCGCCTCTCCCGAGAAGTATATTAAAAAATAATAATAATAATCTTCATCAATTACTTGCAGAAGGGAAGAACAGTCACGGGAGAGTATTGTGCAGCGTTGTTGGACAAACTGAACGACGAAATAATGAAAAAACCTCCCATGTGGCAAAGAAAAATGTTCTGTACCATCATGATAACGCACCCTTACACGCGTCCTTTAAAACGATGGCCAAATTGGACCAATTACGATTTGAATTAGTTCCTACCCATCGTATTCTTCATACTTGGCCCCCAGCGACTATTATCTGTTCCCAAATCTCAAGCGATGGCTGTAGGGAAAGAGATTCAGACCGAATGAGGAAGTCACCGCGGAAACCGAGGCGCCTTTCTAAGGCTTGGACGTTTCGTACTACAGAAAGGTCATCGAGATGTTGGAAAATCGCTATACCAAGTGTATCACCCTTTAAGTCAACTACGTTGAGGAATAAATATAACTTTGCCCAAAATGCGTTTGTTTTCATAAACAATCCCGGGACTTTTCAGCCTATGTAATATTTTTAAGAACCGAAGCAAGTTTCCGATCGGATTGCTTTCTTGCAGTCGGGTATTTTTTTTTTAAATACACACACGCTAAAGGAACATTTAAAATCCGTCGAAAGGCATTACACAAACTTGTATCGTGTAATTTAGAGTGCTCGTGTCAAGCCAGTAAATTATTTTAAGAATAAGTAAAGTTTGTAAAATAGGATTTAGCATTTAGTCCTAAGTCAAAATTTGTTAAGTTATAGTACAATAAATGCGTTATTCATCATCATCAACAATTGAAATCCCTATTCTAACTCTAAACGCAACAGTTATTTGGTGGCCTCTCGGGGCGCTATAGGTTCGCCTCTCGAAGTGTAATAAAAAAAAATGTTTAAAAAAATGCAGTGCTTTTTGATGTCACTCAAAATGTGTTTAAAGGGATACTCTACTATATGTGGCAAAACGGAAAACGTTGTACATACAGCTTTCAGCAGAAATCCACTTGAAATGATACCGAGAGAACCCCTTAGATCCAAATGGAAAGAGAGTTTTAAACTGGTTCATACTCAGTTACACAAATTCTGAAAGGAAGACCCGTGCAACATAGATATGCGGCCTAGTTTCGTTAACGAGACGAATTATAGTACCGCAATCGGTACGAAGAATAGATTTGACAACCTCAAATAGAAGACTCGAGTACAACTTTTCTTCAAAGTTGCCAATTTATCGAGTGTATCCGAACTACCTTTTTTACACTGTGTTAATCTCCGAAAACTTCATGGACGATTTTTGGCCCATTCAATGGAAACTCAGTAAAACAAAAACTTTTTTCTTCCACTTTTCCGACAGAGAATCGAATTTGGAGCCACTAGTGGTACTACCTATTGTAATAATGAGCACGATAAGCCCTTTAATCCTATATCCCCCGCTGGCTATACCTGGAGACCAACTTGAGCTATGAGGGAATGTCACTTATTTATTATTATCTCAACTCTAGATTGAAGATGATAGGCTGATGGGCTGGTTCCTCGAATTTTCCTGACATACCTTGCGATAGAGAAGTTCATAATTATGTATTCATGAGATGCTTCTATTTGGTGTCTATATCACATAGCTTATTTAGAATACCTCAAGCCTGGAGGTAAAAACCTCTGAGATCAATGCATTCATCGAGTTACTAGAATACACTTTGAAAAAAAACTCACATTAGGGTCAGAAAGTCAAGATCATTAAGGTTGTCTCACTGCAACGAAGCCAAGGAAACACCTAGGCGCGCTTCATTTCGACTACCTGTCGCATAGCATGAGACACCCTCCTCTTCTCTTCCGACTTTGAGGTCGAAAGTGATTCCAACAAGAAACCGAATACTCCCAGAAAGAGCCAGCCATAGAGATGCATACAGACACCCGTAAACATAACATAACATATATTATATTAACGTGCGTATGCATACCTGTATACCCATTGCTTCGCATACACTCGCTGTGAAGTTATGTGTGTTGTTTGGCATGATTTATACAAATGGCACGCAGAGGTTTCACACTGATTCCATCCCAAATCTGAACCATACAAACTCGACTTGACTTAACCGAAGGTAATACTCGACCGCTGCTAACAAAAACAAACAGGAAATTGTATCTTACCACTTATTATGTAAATTAATAGAAATAACAGCAGAGCCCGCGAATCGCGTACGGAGTAGGTTGGGAAATATAACCCGAGCTTCATGATGTGTTCTTCTGTTGTGTTCCTAGCGTTTCAATCCAGCGATCTCACTTCTTCGCCAAACCCCTCACTGTTCCAAGCTCTCAATCACTCGCTTCTGGACAAAAACATTTATACTTGTGGCTTCAACGGTGCCCTCATACTAAATGAATAAAACATTAATCGTACTGCGAACGCTATTTCTAATTGGAGGCTGGTCACTGGAAATAATAACTTCGATTGATTGACCGCGGGCACACAAAGAATGACAAAAAAAGAAGAAAAAATCAAAAACAACACAAAAGCGTCTCCGTATTCGTCATCCACTCAACTGCACTATCGCGGAACACCTTCACTCATCGGATCCCACGCCATACGTTAACCACGGCAACCGAATTTAAACTGAACTGGGTTTTTAAATTCAATGTTTCTCTCCACAACTGTCCACCTGAAATAGAAAGCAATTGCCAGTGGCGCTAAGTCGGTCAGCACACGGTGAGTGCGAGAGATCGATAGTGCACTCCGCGCCACCTCGCTCGAGTGCGAACAAGCTAGAGTGATTGCAGGTGTGACGGATGGTCGCCTAAATAGATAAAACGCTCTGGTTGCACAGGTAAAGGTTGTCGTCCGCGCTAGATCCGCAAAGCCATCTACTTCTCGATAGATTCGCCAGGTTTGCCATGTGATCGGTCGGCGCATTACAGGGTGCGCCGGCAACCGTTGCTATTTGAAAAATGTAAATGAAAACGATTTAGAATCAGTCGAACCTTTCAACTTAATGGTAGTCTTGACTTTAGTGGACGACGGACAAGAAGCACATCGCATTAATAAGTCAGGAACCTCCCGGAATAAGACAGTAAACTGTAACAATCAATAAGTGGCAATTCATTGGGACTCAAACAAATTCTGCACACATTCTCGGCTAAGGGTGGCAGATTAATATGGGGTGACAAGCACAGTGGACATTGTACATACCATAGATGCCGACCAAGAATTTTGCTCGCGTGTTGTGCGATTGAAATAGTTTGAACAGATAGAATGAAAACAGAGAACCTAAAACAAAACTTAACTCGAATACTTAAATTAAACCTAGAAATAAACATTGTTTACTATGAATAGGTGATGTAGTTGTCTAGTTGAGAAATCAGTTCGATCGCGACAACATGGCGGTTAGAATATGTTCAAAGGTTGGCTAGATAAGAAAGGCATTGTTGCATTTTTGTAACATAATGATTAGGTTCGGTTTACAGAACACGACCTGAGAAGCTAATCTGCACGTTTGAGGTATTCCTGGTTAAGAAGTCGATTCCCTGTTACATTTGTTTTAAATAAAGACGCGTATAAAATGGAATTTTGTGGTCCCCTCAAATGCTAGAGGACGGTGCGAGCGGAAAAAAAGTGAGAATAAGGAAAAGATGTGTCGATGTACATTTTCATTTTCATTTTTACAACATTTTTTTATTTCCTTTTTATCTTCTTAGTTTCTAAATTACATGCTAGACAAAAAATGCTTAAATTCTAGCTTAATTATCAGGTCAATTGAAAAGTCCCCGGCCTGGCTTATAGATGGCGGCCCTGTGAGTAGGGCGTTAGAATATACTCACAGCTAGGCCAGCTTGTCGTAAGAGGCGACTAAAGGCCGAGTGGTAGCCGGGGTCCCAACGCCCTGTGCGCCCGGTGAAATACCACCCCATCAAGCTTTAGGCTCCGTGAAATGGTCGGGAGAAATCCCTGGCCATCTTTCGGAGCTTGGCTGATGGACCGGTTCGAGAAAAGGTTGGTTAGGTGGTAGTCGGTCCCAAGGTGAGATACCACCCCGTCACGCTGTACATTCCACGATATCGCCGAGAGAAATCTTCGACGGTGTTTCGAATGTGTGGCTGATGGCCCGGACTGACACGGGGATAAGTCATGATGGTGTCTTCTGATATAAAGAATTCCGGAGGTAAACTAGTCTCCCATTCGGATCTCCGGGGGGGACTATGTCAGGGGGAACATCATGCAGATATCCTAATAAATAATGGAACTTTGAGAGGTTCGTCATCGCATAACCGGGCTAGCTCTCGAGGCTCGGCCCACGCTCGACTGGTGACGGCATTTTGTAACATCAGGGGCATCGGTTTCACCAATACTAATGTAAACGCCGTCCACCAATATTTGCAAACAACGAAACCTGATATCCTTGCCCCAACTGAGACCCAGGTCGATTCGTCAACTGATTCGACATATCTTCGTTGCTCAGGATACGACTTACATTCGAGATTCCGTTTTAAGGGCGGAGTCTGCGTCTTCGGACGGTCCGATCTGGCTTGCCAGAGGATGGAGGCGTTGGAGCCCAATAATATGGACATCATATGGTTGAGGGTCGTGCTGAAGAATTCCTTTAAATTTCTTTGTTGTCTTTACCGCTCCCCGAATGACGATCGACCGGCGACATTTTTCGAACATCTTTCATATACCGTCGACTGGATACAGATCAACCACCCAGCTTCTGAAATTGTTGTCCTTGGCGATTTTAATGTGCACAATTCCGACTGGCTATTACATTCTAACAGAACCGACGAGGCTGGGAGGCTGGCGGAGATGTTTGCTGTAAGCCACAACTTGACTCAACTCGTGGGGGAGCCAACGCGAATACCGGATGCCCGAGGCGATTATGCGAACACCCTGGATCTATTTTTGACATCTGAACCGAGTATTTATACCGTAGAGGTTTCTGCGCCACTGGGAAACTCAGATCACTGCTTGGTATCTGTCGCGCAAGCACTTGCATACCAAGCGAATAACCGGCCTAGGCAGCTTCGCCATGTATGGAAGTATGGGGCTGCTAACTGGGACGATTTGCGAGATTTCTTCGCATCCTTTCCATGGTCCGAGGTGTGCTTCGGAAACTCCGATGTTAACGCTTGCGCGGAGTCGGTGTCAGAGATTATTCTTCTGGGGATGGAGATGTATATTCCACATTCCATCAAACGAAGTGCATCTGATAAACCTTGGTTTGACAAAAAATGCGAGCTGATTACAGCGGCAAAAAATATAGCTTTTAAACAATGGCGCTCCAATCCCACAGATGTTCACAGAACAAATTTTGTTAGAATCAGAAACGTGTGCAACCAGGCGATTGATACCGCGAAGAAGGCTCATAACGACAGGGTGATCAATAAGCTCCTACGGTGCCCAACTGGTTCGCGCTCCTTCTGGTCAATGGCAAAGGCTGTCAGCGGTAACTTTGCTTCCTCCTCTTTCCCTCCGTTGGTGACAGACAGCGGGACGTTAGTCACGAATCCAAAGGATAAAGCTAATGTGTTCGCGAATTTATTTCCCGCGAATTCAAACCTCGATCCCGGCCTTTTGCAGCCACCTGTGATCTCGCCGGTACAGTCTTCCATGCGGGATGTGCGATTTCGTCCGCGCACTATTCAACGCATTCTACGTGAACTGGATTGTAGGAAGGCAACCGGCCCGGACGGAATACCAGCAATAGTCCTTAAGAACTGTGCTCCAGAACTATCGCCGGTTCTTGGCAGACTCTTCCGCTTATCTTATGCACGGAGGACCTTTCCTGCCTGCTGGAAAATCGCTCGAGTTCAGCCAATCCCAAAGACGGGAAAAAAGTGTCTCCCACAAAATTACCGTCCGATAGCATTACTGTCTATTTTATCTAAGGTAATGGAAAAAGTCATCAATACAGAGTTGGTTAAGTATTTGGAGTGCAACGGTCTTCTGAATGATCGTCAATACGGATTCCGTGGCAGGCGGTCTACGGGAGACCTTTTGACAATTATAACCGATATATGGACATCTGCGATTGAACGGCATGGTGAGTCAAGGGCGGTCGCATTAGATATTTCTAAGGCTTTTGACCGCGTCTGGCACGGGGCATTGCTGAGCAAACTTCGTTCATATGGGCTTTCCCAACAGCTTTGCGACTGGACGAGGAGCTTCCTCGAGAATCGATCGATCCGGGTTGTTGTGGACGGCGAGTGTTCAGATCTGTATCCTGTTAATTCGGGGGTGCCCCAGGGTTCTATTTTGGCTCCAACCTTGTTCTTGCTTCACATAAATGATTTGTTGGAGACAACGGATAACAAAGTGTTCAGTTTTGCGGATGATAGTACGCTTGTTTCCTCCTTTTCGAGTGATCGGCCGATTGGTGCATCAACGTCGCACCAGCTGAGATGTAGACAGATTGACTCTCTGAACCAGGATCTAGATAAAGTCCTGCAGTGGGGAAAGGCCAATCTTGTCGACTTCAACGCAACGAAGACCCAGTATACAACATTCTCAAAGAAAACCGGATCATCGGTTCCACAGCTGATGATGAGTGGCCGGGCCCTCGAGGCTGGGGAAAGTTTGAGATTGCTCGGCGTCACGGTCTGTGGGAATGTATCATGGCATAAACACGTATCGGGTATCGCCAGATCAGCCCCAGGAAAACTGAGTTATCTTTTTAGAGCCAAGAAATACTTTACTCCGGCCCAACTTCTTCTCCTATATAAATCTCAAATTAGACCCGCGCTCGAATATTGCTCTCATGTTTGGAGCTCGGCTCCTAAACATACCCTCGACCTACTTGAGAGCGTACAAAGACGAGCGATCCGCCTGATCGGGGACTCGGCGCTTACGTCGGGACTACAGTCGCTATCACATCGAAGGCGCGTGGCCGACCTCTGTCTGTTTTACAGATATTATCACGGGTGCTGTTCTTCGGAGATTCTTGGCATTGTTCCACGCAATTCGGTCTATATGCGCTCCACAAGACAATCCGACGGATCGCACCCGTTTGTGGTTCATCTCCCGACAGCGCGAACATCCCTGTATCAGAACTCGTTCCGTTACAGAGCGGGGAAGCTGTGGAACTCCCTTCCCGCGCGAGTGTTCCCGGGGCGTTACAACCTGCAACTGTTCAAAAAGAACTGCAACAGTTATTTGATGGCATCTCGGGGCGCCCACTCGGCGCTATAGGTTCGCCTCTCCCGAGAGAAGTCTAATAAAAAAAAAAAAAAAAATAAAAAAAATAAAAAAAAACTAGAATTAAGTCCATGTGATTTTTAGTAAGCCCTAACCTTCAAAAGACGCGTGTATAAATTTGACAGATGCCGGATCATTAGTTTGTGAATTATAGTATTTTGAGTGAAGCAACTTCTGTTATTGTGAAAAAAATGGATAAAAAGGAATTTCGCGTGTTGATAAAATATTGCTTTTTGAAGGGAAAAAATACAGTTGAAGCAAAAACTTGGCTTGATGACGAGTTTCCAGACGCCGCCCCAGGAAAATCAACCATCAAGGATTGGTATGCTAAGTTTAGACGTGGTGAAATGAGCACCGAAGACGGTGAACGCAGTGGACGCCCAAAAGAGGTTGTTACCGAGGAAAACATTAGAAAAATCCACAACATGATTTTGAATGACCGTAAATTGAAATTGAATGAAATAGCAGGCACTCTAAAGATATCAACTGAACGTGTACATCATATCATTCACGAATATTTGGGTATGAGAAAGCTCTGTGCAAAGTGGGTGCCGCGCGAGCTCACTTTTGACCAAAAACAACGACGAGTTGATGATTCGGAGCAGTGTTTGGAGATGATCAAGCGTAATAAACCCGAGTTTTTGCGTCGATATGTGACAATGGATGAAACATGGCTCCATCATTTCACTCCGAAGTCCAATCGACAGTCATCCGAGTGGACTGCACACGACGAACCCACCCCAAAGCGTGGAAAAACGCAACAGTCGGCTGGCAAGGTTATGGCGTCTGTATTTTGGGATGCGCGCGGAATAATTTTCATTGACTATCTTGAAAAAGGAAGGACCATCAACAGCGACTATTACACAGTGTTATTGGGCCGTTTGAAGGACGAAATCGCCGAAAAACGACCGCATTTGAAGAAAAAGAAAGTGCTGCTTCACAAAGACAATGCACCGTGTCACAAGTCAGTGAAAACGATGGCAAAAATCCATGAATTGGGCTTCGAATTGCTTCCGCATCCACCGTATTCTCCAGATCTGGCCCCCAGCGACTATTTCCTGTTCTCAGATCTCAAAAGAATGCTCGCTGGGGAGGAAATTTTCGTCGAATGAAGAGGTGATCGCCGAAACTGAGGCCTATTTTGAAGCAAAGGACAAATCGTACTACAAAAAAGGTATCGAAAAGTTGGAGGGTCGCTTCCCCTCGAAGGGAATTATGTTGAATAAAAAAAACGAATTTTGCCAAAAAAATGTGTTTTACTATGGAGGGCCGGGGACTTTTCAATTACCGGTTATCTTGTATTATAACATACTGGTTCTACGCAGACGCTCTAAGCTAAACATTACATGACTATTGCATAATTTGCCCTCCGGGGACAGAACTTTGTGTGTGGCTGTATTTATGGCATGACAAAGAAAAATTGTGAAAACTTTGTGTCGAAATTTTTTTTTCCTTAAATTTAACTTCTTTTTTTTAACTTTATTTAAAAAAACTTAACTCAAATCTTATACTACTCTAATTCCAGAAATGCTAAGTCTATGTAAGCTGGCTGATGATACTGTTATTCTACCGACATTGGTATCCAGGTCTTTATTTGCCATTCAATCACCAGAACTGTTGACGCTGTCCAATACTATCGTCCCAGTCTCTGTGGGAGATAGCCCTACTGAAGCTCTTCTTCGGTGCGCGTGACTTCCCGCTCGTAGCACAACCGCCCGTCTACAGATGATCTACTTACATGATAGATCAGCGGAATGCCGGATCTATTCTGTATAAGCCCTTTCATGTCCAAATCAAGGAACGCCTCGCGTGGAACAAAGCCGTTGCGACGCACGTGTTAAGTGTGTCGATGTTGTCATAGATAAGGATGACATACAAGAGATCATTGACACACCTAAACCTAAAAACGCCATCCGATTTTAAACTCGAATGACCCCCCGGGCGATAAAACTATTGATTGCATATTTTAAACCAAATAATACAAAAGCAATTGATTGCATATGCAGAAAGCAATTGCCCAATAGCGCAAAAGCTATTAACTGCATATTCCGGAACAATAAAATTGCAGAAACGTTTAAACTGCATGTTCCAGCCCAATCAACAGAAATGCAATTAATTGGGTTAGTTCACAGCCGTAGAAGGTGAACCGACTTCAAACCAATGAGGAAATATTGATCGCTCCAGCGAAACACCGTGGTTGCGAACTGAGGCCAACAAACGAAAATCAGGGCAATTAAAATGTAATTGCGGTATCGTCATCGGAAGGTATTGACCCCGAAGCGTTGTGAAACGTTTAGGAAGTAATTAGGAGGTAGTCGGTGGTTGGTCGTGGAGATAGGGAAGTCAGTTGTTGGTCGTAGAAGTGGAGTGGGATTATGATAGTGAAAGCGGAATAAAGAGTAACAAATAAATACTAGTTGATGTGAAGCAAAAGCAAGTTAAGCAAAGTACTAGAATACTATTTGAAATAAGTTGAAAGTGGAATAAAGATGAGCAAGTGAAGACTAATTGATGTAAAGTAAAAACAATTTCAGCGGAATACTAGAATACTATTTGAAATAAGTTGAAAGTGGAATAAGGATTAACAAGTGAAGACTAATTGATGTAAAGTAAAAACAATTTAAGCAGAATACTAGAATACTATTTTAAATAAGTTGAAAGTGGAATAAAGATTAACAAGTAAAGACTAGTTGGTGTAAAGTAAAAACAATTTAAGCGGAATACTAGAATACTATTTGAAATAAGTTGAAAGTGGAATAAAGATTAACAAGTAAAGACTAGTTGGTGTAGAGTAAAAGACAATTTAAGCGAAATACTAGAATACTATTTGAAATAAATTGAAAGTGGAGTAAAGATTAACAAGTGAAGACTAATTGATGTAAAGTAAAAACAATTTCAGCGGAATACTAGAATACTATTTGAAATAAGTTGAAAGTGGAATAAAGATTAACAAGTAAAGACTAGTTGGTGTAGAGTAAAAGACAATTTAAGCGAAATACTAGAATACTATTTGAAATAAATTGAAAGTGGAATAAAGATTAACAAGTAAAGACTAGTTGGTGTAAAGTAAAAGACAATTTAAGCGGAACACTAGAACACTACTTGAAACATGCTGTAAATAGAATAAGGAGTACGTAATAAGCAATAGTCGGTGTAACATAACAATGAGTGGAGTGGAAAGTAAGGAAAGCAATAAAAAAACACGATTGAAGAACTAAGAGTAATTCCGAGTTTTGTTATTTAATGACTTTTGGTGTGTAAATGAAGACTCCGTGTTTTAAGTTAAAAGAACAAAGGAAAATCTCTTTGATTGATGTAAAAGAGTTTTGATTCTTGCGTTTCTTGGTGTTATGGCCACGGGGTTCCGACGGTTATCCACAGACTATAACTCACGCTCTCATAGTACAGAGTGTTTGGATAATAAGTCCCGAAAATAAGGTCATTGGATGAGCTTATTTCTCCCGCAATATGTCCTCTGATTCATTTAATCATAATATTATCCACCCTATTTATTATTATTATTATTATTTATTGGCCTGTAGGAACCCAGAAATTCATGACCTCACCCACTCGACTCTGTCATAGTTCCCTGTCCTGTGCACTCTCCTTCAACGCTTGACCATCTGATCCGATCTCCTCAAGGTCAAACCTTACTTTGTCCTCCCATCTCTGTCGCGGCCGTCCTGTCGGTCTATTTCCCGTTGGTCTGCCGTCAAGAATTCTACGCACGGTCCTATTTTTTTCAACGGGTATCTAAGCTCTTCTATAGGCCACTGATATGTTTGTTGGTACAATGCTATAATGTTCCGAAACACTCGACTCGGCTCCGCCATCGTTCCCTGTCCTGTGCACTCTCCTTCCACGCCCGACCATCTGTTCCGATCTCCTCAAGGTCAAACCTAACCTTGTCCTCCCATATCCGTCGCGGCCGTCATACCGGTCTCTCTCCCGTTGGTTTACCGTCAAGAATTCTACGCACAGTCCTATCGTTGCCCATTCGCGCCACGTGTCCGGCCCATCTTAATCTTCGCGACTTGATTATGTAGCAGTTCTACGAACCACTCTACCCACTACAGGGTGAGGTATCCTTCCGCCAAGGAATATACTCACCTTTTCCAGTACACGTGCCCACAGACACCTGTCCCCATAGTCATTAATCACACCTGAAACAAAAGGTAGTATGACATGCAACGACATTGAGGTCGATATCAGAAATCAAGGAACTAAACGTTCAAAAGCTTCCAATATCGAGTTCAACGCATCCATCCATCGTATCCAAACCAATGCGCCAAACGCAGCTAGTCATCGCACGTAAGTCAAGCACCCATTCTAAGCATCAACGCGATGCTTCCCATGAAACACCATTATCGGTAAATAAATCGAACAACGGATGTCTAACATACTCTGGTAGCTAATAGCAATTAGCTCCTAAATCCCTCGCATGACCCTAACGCAAAAGGCACACTTGTGCAAACAAAGCATATCGTTTCGCTGCCGATCAATAGTCATGCAATCATAAACATCTTAACATAGATCGCTCGCTAGCTGTTTATGGTTTGGAAATGCTAACAAAGAAACTATACCAATCCCACGGTTCCTTTATTGCCCATCTGAAGCGCACAAGAACAGTGTTAGCTTAACCCAGATGGGCAACCTAAACAAATCCCACGAAAAGATCGGAAAATAAGTGTCGGTACGATTGATCGTCAAACAAAGGAACAAGATTCCGATAAGGAAGACGGAAAGAAGGATGATGGATTGATGATGGGAAAATGTTCTTTACAGATATGATGGGAAATTCTGTTAACGGATACGATGGGAAATTATGTTTCGCAGATTGGATGGGGACATTTTCGTTTGCAGATGCGGGGATGAGAAGTTCGGATTGAATTTTAAAGATAGAGACAATTAGTCCACTTCGAGCATTCAGTCCAGTTAGAGAACCCGAGGAGAAAGTATTCGCGTATCGCAAGGAACGCAAAGTATCGTGTGTCGGAAGAACAAGAAAATGAAAGTAACGGCGTCCCGTAAATTAATAAGTGTGCTATTAAGTAAAACATTTTTTGTAACCGCATATAGTGATAAGCGAAATTAAGTACATGTAAACCTCCGCTGAGTTCGGCACGTCGCTCGCAATAGTGTAGTTACGTCGCCTAAAACACATCCCAGGATATAAGAGTTAAAATATTGTAAAGTGATATTGACGCACTAAAATAGAACGAAAATAAAACGACATTAAACAAAGTCAAGTACAGTGTTTTATTTTTGGTGGCTTAGGTTCAATTTTTTTCGTGATTCAAACTGTCATAGCGTCAGTTCGAATCACACGATCTTCTTCACTATTATTTCAACCGCTATAATTGGTGACTACGACGTGATATGTACACACAGTATACACTTTCCCATAGTAAACAGAACTTCACACACGATCACGACTTCCGCATAGAGCACAACTTCCGACGTTTTCTCGTTCTCTCGTTCGTCCGTCGTTCGCACATGAATCTGATCGTAACGAAGTTACTGCGGAGGGAGTGGTGTGGCGACTCTAACAGATACACACACAATTTACAAGCAAAATAGTGAAGAGCACCGAACGAAAAGTCGAACAAGAAAATACATCAGAGCCGTATACCATAGCGATAACAAAAATAATTCACATCAGTGGAGTATAGTCGAGTTTAAAAATCAAATTCTAAACACGGTCAGTAGCCTGATGGGTAACGCTTAGGTAAACATTTTTGGTGATTCAAACTGTCATAGCGTCAGTTCGAATCACACGTTTTTCTTCACTATTATTTCAAACGCTATATGTTCTCTGCGGTCCGCCTGCTCTGGCCATAATCATGTATTTCGTTTTGTCTTCATTTATTTCTAGGCCCACCTCTTCTGCCGCTTGCATGATGATTTCACAGTTTCTAGATTATCGCCCACAACGGCGATGTCATCCGCATATGCGAGCAGTGTGCGACCCCGTTCAGGGATGATCCGGTCATATTGTCGTCTTGTACCTTTCTGATGACATACTCAAGCACAAGGTTAAAAAAACAAGGTGATAGACCATCTCCCTGTTTTAGTCCGTCCCGGATTTCAAATGGTTCTGAGAGGTGGTTTTCTATTCTAACTCGCCCTTTATTTTCCTTCATGCAAATTTGAATGAGGGCGGCATATTTTTTCGGGGCTCCCAGCTCAACTACTATATGGTAGAGTATTTTCCTTGCGACTGAGTCGTAGGCTTTTTTGAAGTCAACGAACACTTGGTGAACCGTCTCTCCCTATTCCCACTTCTTTTCCAGCAGTTGCCTTATTGTGAACATTTGGTCGCTCGTTGACCGGTTCCTAGGGAATCCGTACTGGTAGTCTCCCAGTATTTCTTCTGCGTACGGTGTGATTCTCGCCAGAATGACTTTTTTTTTTTTTTTTTTTATTAGACTTCTCTCGGGAGAGGCGAACCTATAGCGCCGAGTGGGCGCCCCGAGATGCCACCAAATAACTGTTGCAGTTCTTTTTGAACAGTTGCAGGTTGTAACGCCCCGGGAACACTCGCGTGGGAAGGCAGTTCCACAGCTTCCCCGCTCTGTAACGGCACGAGTTCCGATGCAGGCATGTTCGCGCCGTCGGGAGATGAACCACAAACGGGTGCGATCCGTCGGATTGTCTAGTGGAGCGCACATAAGCCGAATTGTGTGGAACAATACCACGAAATTCCGAAGAACAGCACCCGTGATAATATCTGTAAAACAGACAGAGGTCGGCTACGCGCCTTCGATGTGATAGCGACTGTAGTCCCGACGTCAGCGCCGAGTCCCCGATCAGGCGGATCGCTCGTCTCTGTATGCTCTCAAGTAGGTCGAGGGTATGTTTAGGAGCCGAGCTCCAAACATGAGAGCAATATTCGACCGCGGGTCTAATTTGGGATTTATATAGGAGAAGTTGGGCCGGAGTAAAATATTTCTTGGCTCTAAATAGATAGCTCAGTTTTCCTGAGGCTGACCTGGCGATACTCGATACGTGTTTATGCCATGATACATTCCCACAGACTGTGACGCCGAGCAATTTCAAACTTTCCTCAACCTCGAGGGTCCGGCCATTCTTCATCAGCTGTGGAACCGATGATCCACTTTTCTTTGTGAATGTTGTATATTGTGTCTTTGCTGCATTGAAGTCGACGAGATTGGCCCTTCCCCACCGCAGGACTCTATCTAGATCCTGATTCAGAGAGTCAATCTGTCTACATCTCAGCTGATGCGACGCAGAAGCACCAATCGGCCGAACACTCGAAAAGGAGGAAATAAGCGTACTATCATCCGCAAAACTGAACACTTTGTTATCCGTTGTCTCCAACAAATCATTTATGTGAAGCAAAAACAAGGTTGGAGCCAAAATAGAACCTTGGGGCACCCCTGAATTAACAGGATACAGATCCGAACACTCGCCGTCCACAACAACCCGGATCGATCGATTCTCAAGGAAGCTCTTCGTCCAGTCGCAAAGTTGTTGGGAAAGCCCATATGAACGGAGTTTGCTCAGCAATGCCCCGTGCCAGACGCGGTCAAAAGCCTTGGAGATATCCAATGCGACCGCCCTTGACTCACCATGCTGCTCAATCGCAGATGTCCATATATCGGTTATAAGTGTCAAAAGGTCTCCCATGGAGCGCCTGCCACGGAATCCGTATTGACGGTCATTGAGAAGTCCGTTGCGCTTCAAATACTTAACTAACTCTGTATTGATGACTTTTTCCATTACCTTAGATAAAATAGACAGTAATGCTATCGGACGGTAATTTTGTGGGAGACACTTTTTTCCCGTCTTTGGGATTGGCTGAACTCGAGCGATTTTCCAGCAGGCAGGAAATGTCCTCCGTGCATAAGATAAGCGGAAGAGTCTGCCAAGAACTGGCGATAGTTCTGGAGCACAGTTCTTAAGGACTATTGCTGGTATTCCGTTCGGGCCGGTTGCCTTCCTACAATCCAGTTCACGTAGAATGCGCTGAATAATGCGCGGACGAAATCTCACATCCCGCATTTGATAATATTTTGTATGTGGTGGGACCAATGATATTCCTCTGTAGTTTTCGCAGTCTGTTGCCTTTTTTGAAAATGGGGGCGACTATTGAGGTTTTCCATTCTTCCGGAGTGACTTCCTTATCCCATCCAATTGTTTGGATGAGCTGGTGGATCTTTCGAGCGGTTGCCCCTCCTCTATGCTTCACAAGCTCTGCCGGTATGCAATCGATTCCGGGGACATTGTTGTTTTTCAGTCGATTTATCGCGTCTACAACTTCGCCGAAAGAGGGCTCTGGGATCTGAGGCTCGGCTGTATGTACGTCTGGTGCGTTTATTTGTGGTTGATGGGTGCGCACATTGAGCAGGTTTTCAAAGTACTGCTTTCATCTTGTCACGATATTTTTTGTTTCTGTCACCAGAGAGCCGTTTGTGTCTCGGATTATTCTGGCTCTCCCTCGGTAGCCATTTCTAATTGAATTTATGCCGGCATACATACCTCTGCCGTTCTTTGCTCTGGCATTTTCTATGATTTTTTCGATCCGAGTCTTCTCTCATTCGCGTTTTTTGCATTTGAAAAGTCTCGTTGTTTCTTTCCGAATTGTCGCGTATCTTACTGCGTTGACTTCATCATATGCTTCTAAGTGGATCATTCTGAGGCGTTTACGTTCTTCGATCTTTGCCCTGCACTCGTCGTCAAACCAAGGTTTGGACTTAGTTGTTTTCTTAAATCCTAATACCTTTTGGGCTGTTTGTTTGATTGTGTCTCTGATCGATGCCCATTTAGTGTCCACACTATTGGCTTCCTCTTCCTCACTACTGTCATTCTCTAGGATGCTAAATCTATTCGTTAGTTCGTCTTGATATTCCGCCCTTTTACGTAGGTCTTTTAGTTTATCAATGTCGAACTTTTTGCTCGTCTCCCGTGACTGTCCATGTGGGTTTGCTGCAAGCCGACTTCTAATTTGCCCATCACTAGAAGATGATCGGAGTCGCAATCTGCTCCTCTATATGATCTTACGTCAAGGATATTTGAGTGGTGTCTTTTGTCTATGAGGAAGTGGTCTATTTGGTTACGCGTTACGCCGTCGGGTGATATCCATGTGGCTTTATGGATTTGCTTGTGCTTGAACATCGTGCTCTTCACTACAGATCTTTTGACGCTGCGAACGTGATAATTCGAATCCCATTATCATTTGAAACGTCATGTAGGCTTTCTTTACCTATTGTTGGTTGGAAGATATCTTCCTTTCCAATTTTTGCATTGAGGTCGCCGAGGAGGATTTTAACATCGAATGATGAGATCCCATCAAATACTTCCTCTAGGGTCTCGTAGAACGTGGCCTTCGTTTCTTCGTCCGTAGATTCTGTTGGGGCGTGTACGTTTATAAATACATAATTGTACCATGGGCCCTGTATTTTTAGCACCGACATTCGGTCATTAATAAATTGTTTACATGGGGCGTAATCTTCTTGCTTATGATGAAGCCAGTTCCGAGGTTATGTGTATCGGTACCTCCACACACCAGTGTAAACCCGTTGGTTTCGATTGCTCGATGTGGGAGTCGAACTTCCTGAAGCGCGACGATGTCCATTTTATATTGTTTCGCGTTTTCTACGACCGTCTGCATCGCGCCTGGTTTATATAATGTTCGAACATTCCACATGCCGACGCGTATATCCTGCTTTTTCAGTTTTTCCCTACGTCTTCTTTTTGCCGAGTCGGTGTTTTCTTGATGATTTGTTCCCTTATGGTAGTGTCGGCTCATCACACCTACGCCTACCGGGTTTTTCGTGGGATTGTTTTTTGTATATTGGTTATTCATTTTTGATCCCACGAGACTTGGGGTTTCAAATAGTCCGCCACATCAGAGCCCCGTTTTGATGTGGTAAGGTCTGCTTACTGCTCTGATTCGACCCGGTGTCAGAGAGGCGCCGTTATAATACAGCTGGTATACCCCTGGCTGCAAACCATCCAGTGGGTACGGTGACGCGTAACCCCCTGGATTAGGGGCGGTAGATCGTTGTGTGTTACTCCTCGCTAGCCTGTCTGACATGGGTGACCCTACTGGAAGCATATGCTTCCGTCAGCATAGCCTGAGTGATTCATTGTACTTTAAGCCCCCGCACCACGTCGAGGTTTCTACCAAGCGGGGGGGATATAGAGACAATAGAGTTGGTAAGAGCATCGAATTCATTAGATCTTGCGTTTTTGTCCTAATTCGGGCGTTTGTGCAGGAAATAAGGATTAATCTATCTGGCGCAAGGCTAATAACCTTGCCCGGAAAAACAAGTTATTATGGACAACTTATCAAGTCTCGGATACAGACCGGATACCGGTGGAGAGACCAGCTAAATAAGGCCAAGACCGGATCCCGGTTGTAGTGCCGATGATGATATGCTATCGCCTTTAAGAGAAAACGGTGATCGCACTTCGTATCTTTCGAAAATGTTCACCTTCCCACAAAACAAAACCCTCCTTCCCTATCAGTTCCACTCCGTTTGTCTTCAATTGTCTATTGGGACCTGCGAGTATTACAAAATCCGCTTTGTGGAACAAAACATTAATTTACGTACCTTCGTCGGGGTGTCCGGGATATAATTACATTTGCGGCTTTAAGCTTACTACGCGCCAAGGGAAGCTGGAGGACATAAAACATGTAACAGGAGACAAAGCAACATTTCCGGATTTTTATAAAGAGAGTAAATATTTTCTGTGGTACGGACGTTGCAATCATTTACATGTATTACTCTCTCTAACGTTAGCACTCTAACTAAACTTATTCACTAGATTGAAGACTGTTCGCACAGAAATTTGAAATTTATGGCCATAATTAGTTCGTAAAGGTCGACATCCAGTACACAGGATTGTTTTTTTTTTGTAACATAATGAAATGAATGCATTGAGCGATCATTAGAGGCAAACGATCATTGGACACTCTTATGCTTTTGATTTTTGACAGCTGCTTGCTTTTGTTATAAAGTTTCTTAGATTGGGAGAACTCCAATTGTATTGGCACATATGGGGCAATGTGTGGCAATCGAAAAAAAGATTAAATTTGTTCTCTTTCCATAGTTTTAAAGAATTCTTATTGTTCGGGGATCCGATCGGGTGTGTCTGCGTCCCCGAGAGACCACCCGACGGGGTGGCGGCGGCGCGTCCGTGAGCAACGTCCGAGATGGTAGATGCAGATGGAGGAGCGGTACGAGAGACGTCAGATGATGGAAGCGGGAAGGCCAGAAGACGCCAAGCGATCGGAACGTAACCAAGAGAGACGATCAATCCAAGCAACCGTTGCAGGAATTATTTTAATTTTTGGGGAGGAGGGTTTAGGATGTCTTTGGGACTGGTACCCGCTTCTGGAGGTGATGATGAGTGAGGCGTTGGGGTTGAGATTGTCCGAGCTTGGAGTAGGGTGTGGTGTCGTCCTTGACACTATCTGCAACTCTTAATGGAGGGGTAGTTGCGGACTAGGTGCCTCCCCAGGCAGTTGAAGCACAGTTTTCGTTGATCTGCATGTGATTTTTGTTGATCCGGACTTAGCGCTTTGAATCCCTCGCAGGAGCTGATGGAGTGCGATGTTCCACAGAACGAGAGGCGCGACCTCGGGTTGGGGCCCCCGTTGCTCATTCCTTAGAGCCCTTTTGAGTGATCGGCAGTTACTCTGATAGCTCAACGAACTTATAGCGTTTGAAATAATAGTGAAGAAGATCGTGTGATTCGAACTGACGCTATGACAGCTCGAATCACGAAAAAAAAAATTACCTAAGCGTTACCCATCAGGCTACTGACCGTATTTAGAATTTGATTTCCAAACTCGACTATACTCCACTGATGTGAATTATTTTTGTTATCGCTTGGTATACGGTTCTGATGTATTTTTCTTATTCGATTTTTCGTTCGTGTTCTTCACTATTTTGCTTGTGAATTTGTGTGTATCTGTTAGAGTCGCCACAAACTCCAAAGCCTCGATCCTGGTTTTTAGGAAGATGTTGAACTGCTGGTGTGTGGGGGCTCCGTAGTGATTACCTGTGTTGTCTGCCAATTCCGTCCCGTGCGTGGATCCAGGCGTTGGGTGGTCAGGTACACTAGTTTGTCGTCCTAGGCGTTTACGGAACGGGCGAGCGCATCCAGGGACTCGACAGCCTCATTGGTGGCGGCGCGGAGTTGGCGTAAGCCCATGACAGATTCCTTGGAGATAGCAGGAGGAGAGCGCTACAGGCGGAGTGGACCAGGGGGCGAGAATTATCGTAGTGCTCTACCAGTTTGTCCCAAACCCGTTTGTGGTTTTCCTCCGGGACGGGGATGTTCGTGATGGTCCTAGCTGTGTCGTCACGGAGTCTAGGCTTTAGGTAGTAGAGGCGTTCCACGTCCGTGAGGTCTGGATGGTCCGCCAGTATTACCCGGAACAAATCTTTGAATGGCTTTGTGGCGGTTCCGCCAAACCCCACTGTCTACTTACGTGAAGAACCCCCATAACTACAACCCACCTTTCATTAGTTTCTGGTAATGCAATCGCATTAGCACCTGTAAATGCTTCACAGCGATGCTATGAACACCAATTCCCCGTGAATACGCTAAAACCAATTAGCACCATGTCCACCAGAATTGCGGTCTATCAATACAGCTACAATTCACGTTCCTAGACAATGATCTATACGATCTCTTTGTCCTGCACATTTCTGGATCTGCTTCTCATGACTAACGGCATGAACAAACAGAAACCCAATTAGCATCCAATGAGATTCGGCTTGTTTGCTTAGCCGAACTCACATCGTATGGATGCACATTATGCCCTTTCTTTGTTTTAGATTCGTTCTCATGGTTTCGTCCCATGAATGAACCAATGCTCACACATACATGTGTACCTTAATTTGAGAGAGCCGGTTTCACTGGCCGAATTTCTATTGATAGTGATCTTATATTGTGGACTCTCATTCCATCCATCGACCGCGCCGGTCGGTTTGTCTCCCGCTCCCCGTAGCCCTCACGGGGACGGGCCCATCCCAGAGTCGCGAAATTCGCAATTCCGAGTCTATAACGGAACTTAACGGAGTCTTGTGTTGTGTCGGGTCCTTTTATATACGAGACATTTCCCAGTACATTTTGTATATCCTACAGTGCAGTGAAGTCGCATAATTATGTGTTTATTCAATTGACAATTATTATTAAGTTCAAAATACCACAATACGTGAACAATAAACTTAATTAAATTCGGTGAAACCTTCCGTGTTTTATTTCCTTTTGCATGGTAATCAGGAACACTCGAATAAAATTCCGCAGCAATTTTGTGAATTTGCAATACAGGCAAAATAACAGAGAACAATAAAGAAACATGAACGACCAACAATTGAGTGTTTTATTTTTACTTGTGCGACGTGCAGTGTTTCTTCAGCGAACTTTATCGTGGGGGCGGAGTAGAACCCTGTGCCGTACGCCGGCACCACGATTTCGCCCGCCACAGCTTCCATTCCGAATACCTGCTCGAGAACGTTGGTAACTGCACTGGAGGTAGTTTTCGGGTGTGGGCGCGATTAGTATAGATGATGTGGCGAATTAAGGCGGAGGCCTTTGATGGTGCCGGGGAGTCCGAGGTGAGCGTCGACGAACTTCGTCTAAGTAGATATCCTCGGACGAGCCGATGAAAACCTTCGTGAGGTAGCTGTGACTCTTAATTTCTGGAGTTGCCAGCCGTATGATCTCCTCGTGCCGCTTCCAGATATCCTCCCATTTCAGCCCGAGGTACTGTTGCCGAGTCTCCACTGAGCCCAACGTTGGTGATGTACTCGCCCTTTCGCTACTCAATCGCGATAACCCGATGGGGTGGCGGCGGCGCGTCCGTGACCAAGAACTGAGATGATAGAAGCAAATGGAGTAGCGGTAAGGGAGACGATGCGACGTCCGAAATGATGGAAGCAGTAAGTCCAGAAGAATACGCCAAGTGATCGGAACGTAACCAAAGAGGACGATGAGACGCACAAGATGGTGGAAGCAGGAAGTCCAAAACAAGACACGAAGCGATCGGAACGTAACCAAAGAGGACAGTGTGACGCCCAAGATGATGGAAGCAGGAAGTCCAGACCAAAACACGAAGCGATCGGAACGTAATCAAAAGAGACGATGCGACGCCCAAGATGATGGAAGCAGGAAGTCCAGAAAGAGACGCCAAGGGATTGGGACGTGACCAAAAGAGACGATATGGCGCCCAAGATGATGGAAGCAGGAAGTCCTCAAGAAGACAATAAGCGATCGGAACGTAATTAAAACATATGATATGACGCCCAATATGATAGAAGCAGGAAGACCAGAAGAAGACGCCAAGCGATCGGAACGTAATCAAAAGAGACGATGTGACGCCCAATTTGATGGAAGCAAGAAGTCCAAACGAAGACGCCAAGCGACCGGAACGTAACCAAAGAGACGATATGTCGCCCAAGATGATGGAAGCTGGAAGTCCAGAAGGAGACGCTAAGCGATCGGAACGTAGTCAAAAGAGACGATCGATCCAAGCAGCCGTTGCAGGAATTTTTTTAATTTTTGGGCGCTTAGATAGCGTTCTTTTTCTGTCACCCACGCGTTATCAGCTGTAAATTGGGAATGTACTAGAATTCTCCAATACATTTAGTTGTGAATCCGCAACGCTTATCCTTAAGGTTTTTGGTGCTGAAGACCGTTTCAGGTTTTTACCTATATGTCATACCGAGTCGCTGAGTTGGCAAATCAATTGAACCAATGACAGTATAACATCGGTTCGATGAACGGTTGCTAGTGAACAGAACCTAGAATTGTTGGAATCCAGGAGGTTGTTGCCCTCAAGGGTTCATGGGCACGAATCATTTGTTGTCTTTTTTAACAATCGTTCCTATTATTTGGGAATTCTTCTCACATTCGCTTAACTTTTAAACAAACACAAATGCTTTTGGTTTTTGATTTGATAATTTTTTATATATTACTTAGTTTTGTATAACAACAATTTGATCTGTATAACAATTTGGATATTAACAACTTGCATCAAAAATTTAACTAAGTAAAATTCACTATAGTAATATATAGGTTGGTGTTAATGCGTGTCGCTGTTTTTTAGGTATTCATTTCTTTCGAAAAATAAATTATCATGCATACTCAGCTGATTACAGAGTGTTGAGAATCGCCTAATGGCCCTATATGGATCCGAGTCTGATCACAGCGCAGGTAGACATTGAAAATAGTAAAATAAATTGTATGTTTTAGAGCAAGACATCTGCATAAATGTATACTAGTCGTGTTTAGTTATTTAGTAAACATAACAGTGCGCAGTTCGTTAGGAGTCGTCTAAGTGCATGTTAGGGTTGTTTTTTAGGTTCACTGACTAAATTTAAAGTTAGATACGTGTGATGGCTTTAAATATGTTAAGCACTTCATCAGTAAAGGCGTTTACTTAAATATGTAATTTATAAAATATACTACTAAACCCTTCAATTGGTGACCACGACATTCCATCGCTGAGTTCTGTAGCACTTTTTTGCGCACCTTCGCGCATCGTGAACGACTTTTATTTTTTCGCTATATTTTTTTTTCTTACCGCATATACGCCAGGCACAAGGGTACAGTCGGATAATCCAGTCCCACGCGTGTCATCCGATCATGCCGCTCGACCATTACCGTTCGACATCAAAGCACCTCCATTCAGCTCCGAAAGACCACCGTTGTGGTTTGCCCAGCTAGAAGGCAATTTACAAACTGTGGCATCATTAATCAGCGACGAATTTTCTCGCACCATTCCCTTGTTTGAAACGCGCTGTGCCGCTGAAGTGGGAGATATTATAATCAGCCCGCCACATGACGCTTAGATGCACATCAATTTCCCGCTTCTCGAAGTCCAAAGAGGCAAAAATTATTCAACTCCTGGACAAAGAAAGCTTAGGAGATCGCACCCCATCGCAGCACCCCCGACACCTAACGTGATTGGTTCCCGGCATCGATGAAGAAGTCTTGAAGGCACGCTGGCTATCTCCCCTGCGCGCACAAACGCAAGCATGTCTAGTTGCTCAAAAATCTTGGCGCATAGCTGATTCAGGTAAAATCGCTGACAAACTACATTAGGAATTTTCGACAGCCAGCGTGGCGGCAGCGAGTGGCATTCACTGGCAAATTGCTGATTTGGTCGCCGCAGTAGCAGCCATCTCAACGTCCCTCTCAACCGTCGGCCGATCAAGACGTCGTCAACACAGTTCTAAAAGCACTACTGGTTCCAGAACTGGATCTCGATCACAGCGAGTATCTTGTCATTTAAACACTTGTTGATTCCACAATAAATTCGGTGCCGAGGCGCGCTCGTCAATTTCAGAAAAACTTTTCCGATAACCGGTAATGGTGGTACACGACTCTCACGCATTCCACTCCCGCCTCTTCCTCACAGGAAAAACATCCAAGCAACAGTTTTTAATTGATACTGGGTCCGAGGTCTCCATCCACCCACTCCGACGTACAGAACAACCGCAAGCGCTGTCTATTTACCAGCTGTTCACTGCCAACGGCTCGCTCATCAACACCTACGACACAGCTGCACGCCACCTGGACCTGGGACTTAATAAAATTCTAACGTGGCACCTCATCGTCACCGACATCAGCCGAGCGAAAATCGGCAGAGTTTTTGTGCTATTTCGGATTGCTTGTGAACGTAAAACTCCAGCGGATTGTCGACAAACATACTGGGCGCTCGACAGCGGGTGAAGTATCAAAGACACAGTCTTCATCTGTTCGTACAATCCAAGCCTGTGTTAAACAGCCATACGTAGCAGTGCTTCAAAAGTTCCATACCATCACACAACCAGGTGCTGCCAATAGGAAGGGACAATATACCACAGTCCATCGCATAAAAACAACAGACGGCTCTCCAGTTTTCAGCAAGGTGAGGCACCTAGCTCCTGATCGTCTTCGGATTGCCAAAACAGAGTTCGACAAAATGATCATGCTGGGCATAGTACATCGCTTAGACAATTCTTGGTTGTCACCCCTTCACCTCGCCTTAAAAAAGTCAGGAGAGTGGCGGCCCTGTGATTACATAGTTTAACGCCCGGACCATCCCAAATGCGTATCCTGTTCGATGCCTTAAAGACTACATTGCAAATCTGCATGGAAAATAAGTGTTCTCTACGATCGACCTAATTCAGGCATTCAACCAAATCCCTGTCGCTCCATCAGATATCAAGAAAATGGCCATCATAACACCCTTTGGCCTCTTCGAATTCCCTTTGAGGTTTGGCCTGTGAAATGTCGCGCAAATGTTTCAAAGCTTCATCGACAAAGTCACGCGGAATCTACTTTTTGTATTCGCCTACATGGACGATCTTCTTGTGGCATCTGAGGATGAGCTACAGTATGTCGACCACCTTAAAACAATATTTCAAAGGCTACAGTGAAGTGAAGTGGTTTTTTCTGGGACGTCTAGTATCTTCTAACGGCACTCTCTCACTCCCAGAGAAAGCTGAAGCTAACCTGAATTTCCTTAAGCCAAGTACCGTAAAGAAGCTCCGCGCATTTATTGGTATCGTCAACTTCTACAGGAAGTTTATGAAAAACGCCACCGAAATACGTTCGCCACTTAAGAAGCATCTGAGAGGACCTACTACTATACTATTACTATTTATTGGCCTGTAGGAACCCGGAAGTTCATGGCCTCACCGACTCGACTCCGCCATCGTTCCCTGTCCTGTGCACTCTCCTTCCACGCCCGACCATCTGATCATATCTCCCCAACGTCAAACCTAACATTGTCCTCCCATCTCCCTCGCGGCCGTCCTACCGGTCTCTTTCCCGTTGGTCTACCGTCAAGAATTCTACGCACGGTCCTATCGTTGCCCATTCGTGTCACATGTCCGGCCCATCTTAATCTTCGCGACCTGATTACTCTCACTATTGCAGGTTGCGGTATAGCTCTTCCAATTCGTGGTTGTGAAGTTTCCTCCATTGTACCTCCAAAGATACCCCTTAAAATTTTATTTAAATCATCAAGAAAACATCGACTCGGGAGGACCTAACGTCGCAAATTCCCAACCCATCAATTGGACGCCTACGCTGGATGAAGCCTTTAGGAACAGCAAGCACGTCCTGGCTACCGCCGCGCTATTGGCACATCCTAACGTTAACGCGGAGTGGTCAATTTTCATTGACCATGCTATTGGAGCCGTGCTGCATGGCATCCCCTCGCCGTCTTCAGCCGCAATTTACCAGCATCAGCGCAAAAACACTCAACGTATGACGGGGAACACCTACGCCATCTACGAAGCGATACGTCATTTCCGTCACATTTTTGAAGGTCGACATGTGGTTATTTATACGAACCGTAAAGCATTGACACATGCGTTTAAACAGCGACCCGAGCATGCTTCGTCGTAGCAGTTTCGAAAGCTGAACTTCATCGGGCAGCTCAGCACCGACACGTATGTTTCTGGACCCAAAAACGTACTCGCCGATACGTTGTCTCGCATCGACGTGATCGAGAAAGCAGTACAGCCAAGACAGTTAGCAGGCGCACAAATTGACGACGTCGAGCTTCAGGAATTTTTGAACAACCAAGACTTCAGTATTTAACTTCGTCGTTTGGGACTCAATGATCCCCAAGTCGAGCTCTACTGTGGCATCTCTACTGGTAATATCCGCTCGTAAGTCCCTCAACCGCTTCGCAAAAGGTTTTTGACTCTCTGCACTCGCTGGTACACACTTGTCAATGCGCATTTAGAAGGCTAATAGCCCAGGGTGTCATCTGAATAAAGATTACTCCAGGTGGGTAAAATACTGCATCCCTTGTCAAACGAATAAAATCACCCGACTCACTGTCTCACCGATCGTCAACTTCCCACCACCCACGGAGCGCTTCGAGCGTATCCATATTGATCTTATCACCCTCACGCCATCCAAAGCATTTAATCAGTGTCTCACCGTCGTCGACAGGTTTACGCGATGTCCCGAAGCCGTTCCTTTGTCAAACGGATCCGCATAAATTGTAGCTCAAGCTCTGGTCTCATCCTGGCTCTCACGCTTCGGTGTGCCACTGCGGGTTAGTTCGTACTTGGGCAGGCAGTTCGAATCAGACTTAATCAGGAGCCTAATCAAGCTTCTTGGCTGCAACACCCTACCATCCGCAGTCGAATGGATTGGTCGAACGTTTTCATCGGCAGTTAAAGTCTGCACTACCTTGTCATGGAGATACCTGGTCTTCTGCCGTTCCTATAGTGCTTCCCGGACTCCGTTCTGCATTTAAAGAGGATCTCCAAGCAACACAAGCTGAACTCGTTTATGGCGAGCCTATTCGACTGCCAGGCGAATTTCTTCACCCGTCAAATCGGAACACTTCGACCCCAGAGTTGGTGCAAATCCTTCAGAATCAGTTCAAGGAATTGGCACCTCAACAAATGTCTCGCCACGGACAACGTTCTACGTTTGTTTTTAAAATTCTCAGGGAAGCCTCACATGTCTCCGTCGGCCACGACCCCAGACGCCAATCTTTCGCCACTCCTTACGATGGGCTATACAAAGTACTACAAGCACAGGACAAGTACTCTGTGGTCCTGATCAGAGTAAGAAGTACGCCCATCTCAATTGACAGACTAAAGCCCGCTTTTATTCTTCAGGATGACGTTGAAGCCAAGCGGAGGGCCGCACAGCGCGATTAGTGTGAGATGCGATGGAAGAGAGCAGGTTTGGGCAATTGATCGCAGCTGAGAGCAGACGATGGATAAAGAGAATGTTGGCATGATTTCCACGCTCTTAAAGTGTGTTGAGGTTAATTAGGTGGAGACGGCTTGTGTATGGAGGTAGGATCAGAGGGTTTTCCCAATTTAATCCTCGGAGGTGAAATCCCTCGAAGCGACTTTGAATGCTTTCGATTCTGTGAATGTGGGACATATGATGTAGGGGGACCAGACCTGACTAGAACATTCAAGAAGACGGCGGACGAAGGTTACGTAGGGATTAGAGAAATCCTTCGACCAGCATTTCACAAAACCAAGAGCAGAATTGGGCTTGAGGATCATGTCGTCAAGATGTGAAAGGAAATTAAGCTTCTTGTCACATAAGTCGCGAATCGATTGTACGGAAGTTATCGGTTAGTTAAGTGGGTAATAAGACCGCGATACGGAAAGGCAGCGCTTCCATGAGAAGGTGATCGAGTGGCATTTGAGGATATTTAGCTCGACGCATTTTTTTGCACCAAGCTGGAAAACTATCGAGATCAGTTTGAAGAAGGGTGGAGTCAAGGGGAGAGCCAGCAGTATCATCGGCGTAAAGAGAGATAGAGGAATGCTTGATACTGATCTATATCATCAATTGTTGGAATAAATAGGAGGGGACCCAGGTGACTGCCCTGAGGAACCCCCGAGGTGGGGAGAAAAGAGTGGATATAAATTTCACTTGGTAGTTTCGATTATTAAGGTAGGAAGATATCCACTTAATCAGTAGTGGTACAAAACCAAGGGAAGATAACTTAACAGTATGAGTTTGTGGGCAATTTTATCGAAGGGCTTGTTGAAGTCGGTTGTGATTACATCGACTTCACTACCATTCTCTAAGGCACGGAGTGTGTGGGATGAGAATTCCACTAGATCGGCGGTGGTCGACCGATCCGCGGAGAAACCATGCTGGTTGGGTGAGATGGTGGATTTTCAGCGGAAACATAATGCGTTGTACAGAATGTTTGCGAGCAGTTTTGGAATATGTGAACAGTTGGCGATGGGACGGTAGTTACTAATATCATTTTTGGGGCCCTTCTTTTGTATGGGAGTGACAAAAAAGGGTTTTCAAGTACTAGGGAATTCAGGGAGCTCAGGGAACACATATCAACGTCAGGGGAACGATATTTAAGAAAGTCACAGAGTTTAACTATCTGGGAACAATAATGACGGCCAGTAACGAAATGTTGAAGAAAATCAACAAAAAGCTGCGTTTCGCCAATGCAGGTTGGTACGCAGTTAGCAAACTGCTGTCACGTAATATAAAGCTCTATATTTAATGAACCATAATCATTTCGATTGTTCTGTACGGGTGTAAAATAGGAGCGCTTACAAAATGGAGAACAGATCCCACGTATTCGAGAATAAGGATTTAAAGAGTAGTTTGGCTAAATATGATGAAGATGCCGGATGATGGGGGAAACTCCATAATAGTGAATTGGAAGGGCTACACCCCAAACCTACAATATTGATAATAATCAGGTCGTAAAGATTAAGATGGGTTGGGCATATAGGGAGAATGGACAAAGACAGAACCGTACGTAGAATTCTTGACGAGAGACCAACGGGAAAGAGGCCGGCGGAAACGCCACGTCGAAGATGGGAGGACAATGTACGGCGCGACCTATAGGAGATGGCCAAGCGTGGAAGGAGAGCGCAGAGAGCAGGGAACAGTAACGTAAGATGGGTTGGGCATATAGGGAGAATGGACAAAGACAGAACCGTACGTAGAATTCTTGACGGTAGACCAACGGGAAAGAGACCGGTAGGACGGCCGCGAGGGAGATGGGAGGACAATGTTAGGTTTGACGTTGGGGAGATATGATCAGATGGTCGGGCGTGGAAGGAGAGTGCACAGGACAGGGAACGATGGCGTAGCCGAGTAAGTGAGGCCATGAACTTGCGGGTTCCTGCAGGCCAATAAATTGTATAGTAGTAGTAGTAGTATGAATTGAATTGAAACATTGAATTGATATTTGCGAGCAGCTGATTCAAAGACAACAAGGAAAGAGTTTTTTGTTTACATCAGATTATGACTGAGAAAAAAAAACTTCTACGGCACTTCCGGTGAATAGTTGCCATCGACCTCGACATCAACAACAAATCCGAATATTCATGGTTCGAAGGCCATGCACTATATCTGGTGTTGTTACGTAGTAACCCCCCCACCACCTTTATCCCAGCGAGAAACATTAAACATACACAAACCTGCATAACATATAAAACGTTTAAACAATTTAAATAGTAAATACCTACATTACAAACAATTACCACATTTTCAAACTAAACATAAATACAAAACACAATGTACATTGTGATTTACACATATAATAAATAAAACATAAATTACATCTCATTCATTTACAACATAAAATAAACATATTCATTTAAATAACGTACATTTCATATTTTAAACACACACAAATATAAAACAAAAACATAGCTGGTGTATAAACCCAGTTTTATTCGGTGATGACATCTTCGATTAGTTTTGAGGTTGATCGTAGCCAAGTTTCTTCGTTGGGACTGATGAAAAAAGGAAACGGAGAAGAACAAGAACCGTGTTTACAGTTTGGTCTTTTGCCGCTGATTGTCGTTTTTTCCCGGTGCTGTCGGTGTCGTGTTTTTTGAAGAAACGGTTAGAGAGGAAAAAGAAGGGAAGAAGGTGAAAACGGCTACGGTGGTATCAGTTGAAAATAACCTGTTGTTGTGACAGTAATATGATTGTATGGATGCAATAAACGCATTATAAAGATTTGGTGGAATTACGATTTTTTTGTTGTCTGCGGAGTACATGTGAGAAAAGGAAAAAGGAAAATGATTTGCCGTTGAAGGATAAACAATTACGGAGCCGACAGAAGGAGGCAACTCTAGCACGGAACCCAGGAGGACCTACGTGAATCCATTAAGTTAGAATTAATAGTACCAATTTAATAAAATATTCCCTTGCAATTAGCAATCAACAAACTAAACACCATAATCGGCATTTCAGCAAAATTGCAGAGAATCCTACGGCATCCAATCAACACCCTAAAGGTTTAATTGCTGGAGGTTACCGGCCGACTGCAGAGGCAGCGGGGTCGACGCAATCATCCGCATCACAGACCACCATCACCAGAGGTAAACCATCAAACCTCAGGTAGGACCCATCTGGCAGGCGCCAAACCGTGAGTACCCCTTATATTCACCTAATTTTATTGAGTGAAAAAAGATTACATCAAAGCAAGGTTACAATTATTGAATTTGACACCGGTTTGAATCAGAGCAGTAAGCAGACCTTACTATATCAAAGAGGGGCTCTGATATGGCGGACTATTTGAAACCTCAAGACCCATGGGAACAAAAATGAATAATCAATATACAAAAAACAATCTCACGAAAAACCCGGTAGGCGTAGGTGTGATGAGTCAACACTACCATAAGGGAACAAATCATCAAGAAAACACCGACTCGACAAAAAGAAGACGTAGGGAAAAGCGGAAAAAGCGGGGTATACGCGTCGGAACGTGGCATGTTCGAACGTTATATAAACCAGGCGCGATGCAGACGGTCGTAGAAAACGCGAAACAATATAAAATGGACATCGTCGCGAAGTCCGACTCCCACATCAAGTAATCGAAACCAACGGGTTTACACTGGCGTGCGGAGGTACCGATACACATAACATCGAAACCGGCTGCATCATAAGTAAAAAGATTACGCCTCATGTAAAAGATGTGAAATTTATTAATAATTAATGGTACAATTATGTATTTATAAACGTACACGCCCCAACAGAATCTACGGACGAAGAAACGAAGGACACGTTCTACGAGATCCTAGAGGAAGTATTTGATGGGATCACGTCATTCGATGTTAAAATCCTCCTCGGGGATCTCAATGCGAAAATTGGAAAGGAAGATATCTTCCAATCAACTATAGGTAAAGAAAGCCTACACGACGTTTCAAATGATAATGGAATTCAAATTATCACGTTCGCAGCGTCAAAAGATCTGGTACTGAAAAGCACGATGTTCAAGCACAAGCAAATCCATAAAGCCACATGGATATCACCCGACGGCGTAACGCGTAACCACATAGACCACTTCCTCATAGACAAAAGACACCACTCGAATATCCTTGACGTAAGATCATATAGAGGGGCAGATTGCGACACCGATCATCTTCTAGTGATGGGCAAAATCAGGAGTCGCCTCGCAGCAAACCCACATGGGCAGTCACGGGAGACGAGTTTGACATTGATAAACTAAAAGACCTGCGCAAAAGGGCTGAATATCAAGACGAACTAACGAATAGATTCAGCATCCTAGAGAATAACAGCAGTGAGGAAGAGGAAGCTAATAGTGTGGACACTAAATGGACATCTATCAGAGACACAATCAAACAAACAAAAGGTATTAGGATTTAAGAAAACAATTAAGCCCAAACCTTGGATTGATGATGAGTACAGGGCGAAGGTCGAAGAACGTAAACGACTTAGAGTGATCCATTTAAAAAGATCTGATGAAGTCAACGCAGAAAGATACGCGACAATTCGAAAAGAGACAATGATACTCTTCAAACGCAAAAAACGCGAATGGGAGAAGACTCGGATCGAAAAAATCCTAGACAATGCCAGACCAAAGAACATCAGAGGTATGTATGCCAGCATAAACTCAATAAGAAATGGCTACCGAGAGCCAAAATCATTCGAGACACAAATGGTTGTCTGGTCACAGAAACAAACAATATCGTGACAAGATGGAAGCAATACTTTGAAAACCTGCTCAATGTGCGCACCCATCAACCACAAAAAAACGCACCAGACGTACATACAGTCGAGCCTCAGATCCCAGAGCCCTCTTTCAACGAAGTTATAGGCGCAATAAATCGATTGAAAAACAAGGCTCCCCGAGTCGACTGCATACCGCCAGAGCTTGCGAAGCATGGCGGAGGGGCAACCGCTCGAAAGATCCACCAGCTCATCAAAACAATATGGGATAAGGAAGTCACTCAGGAAGAATGGAAAACCTCAATACTCGGCCCCATTTTCAAAACAGGTGACAGATCTGACTGCGAAAACTACAGAGGAATATTACTGCTCCCAACCACACAAAATATTAACAAATGTCATACTGGCGAGAATCACACCGTGCGCAGAAGAAATACTGGGAGACTACCAATGCGGATTCCGTAGGAACCGGTCAACGAACGACCAAATGTTCACAATAAGGCAACTGCTGGAAAAGAAGTTGGAATAGGGACAGACGGTTCACCAACTGTTCGTTGACTTCAAAAAAGCCTACGACTCAGTCGCAAGGCAAAGACTCTACCATATTGTAGTTGAGCTGGGAATTCCGAAAAAATATGCCGCCCTCATTCAAATTTGCATGAACAAAAACAAAGGGCGAGTTAGAATAGAAAACCACCTCTCAGAACCATTTGAAATCCGGGACGGACTAAAACAAGGGGAAGGCCTCTCACCATGTCTCTTTAACCTTGTGTTCGAGTATGTTATCAGAAAGGTACAAGACGACAATATGGCTAGATCATCCCTGAACGGGGTCACACAAGTGCTCGCATATACGGATGACATCGCCGTTCTGGGCGATAATCTAGAAACTTTAAGTAAAAAGTGTGAAATCATCATGCAAGCGGCAGAAGAGGTGGGGCTAGAAATAAACGAAGACAAAACAAAATACATGATTACGGCGAGAGCAGGTAGACCTCAGGGAACACATATAAACGCCAGAGACAAGATATTTGAAAACGTTAGAGATTCTAAATATCTGGGAACAATACTGACGGCCAGTACTGAAATATCGAAAGAAATTAACAAAAGACTATATTCCGGCAATGATAGTTGGCACACAGTCAGTAAACTGCTGAAATCCGAACAGCTATCACATACTATAAAGCCCCGGGTCTACAGAACCGTAATCATGCCGATTGTTCTATACGGATGCGAAACATGGGCTCTCACAAAACGGGAAGAAAACAAATTCCGCGTATTCGAGAATAAAGTTTTAAGGGGTATCTCTGGCGGTAAATATGACGAGAAGGCAGGACAATGGAGGAAACTCCACAACCACGAATTGGAAGAGCTATACCGCAAACCTACAATAGTGAGAGTAATCAGGTCGCGGAGATTAAGATGGGCCGGACATGTGGCGCGAATGGGCAACGGTAGGACCGTGCGTAGAATTCTTGACGGTAAACCAACGGGAAAGAGACAGACAGGGCGGCCGCGACGGAGATGGGAGGACAATGCTAGGTTGGACCTTGAGGAGACCGGATCAGATGGTCAAGTGTGAAAGGAGAGCGCACAGGGCAGGGAACAATGACGTAGCCGAGTCAATGAGGTCATGAACTTGCGGGTTCCTCCAGTTTGAAAGAGCATTCTGGTTAAATATGATGAAGATGCCGGACAATGGGGGAAACTCCACGATCGTGAATTGCAAGAGCTACATCCCAAACCTACAATATTGAGAATAATCAGGTCGTGAAGATTAAGATGTCGGGGAGCCTCTGGCGCAAGACTAATGACCTTGCCCGGAAAAACAAATTATCATGGGAAATTTAACAAGTCTCAGGACTTGCCAAATAAGACCAAGACCAGTTCCCGGTTGTAGTGCCGATGATGATGATGAAGATTAAGATGGGCTGGGTATGAATCGACAATGGACAAAGATAGAACCGTACATAGAATTCTTGACGGGAGACCAACAGGAAAGAGACCGGTGGAAAGGCCGCGACGAAGATGTGAGGACAATGTAACGCGCCCTATAGGAGATGGCCAAGCGTGGAAGGAGAGCGCAGAGGGCAGGGAACAGTAACGTAGCCGAGGCAGTGAGGTCATGAACTTGCGGGTCCCTGCAGGCCAATAAATAGTATAGTAGTAGTAGTATGAATTGAATCGAAACACCCACCGGGCGATATTTGCGAGCAGCTGATTCAAAGGCAACAAGGAAAGTTTATTGTTTACATCAGATTATGACTGAGAAAAAAAAACTACTACGCCACTTCCGGTGAATCGTTGCCATAGATCTCGACATCAACAACAAATCCGAATATTCATGGTTCATGTAAGGTTTGACCTTGAGGAGATCGGATCAGATGGTCAAGCGTGGAAGGAGAGTGCACAGGACAGAGAACGATGACGGAGTCGAGTCGGTGAGGTCATGAATTTCCGCGTTCCTACAGGCTAATAAATAGTAATAGTAATAAATAATAGTGAAAGTAAAATGTTACAGTGGGACTATAACGTTTGGGATGATAGTGAAGAACGTGTGATTCGAACTGACGCTATGACAGTTAGAATCACCAAAAATTGAGCCAAAGCGCAACCCATGAGGCCACCGCCGTGTGTAGAATTCGATTTTTAAACTCAAATATATTCAACTGATGTGAATTGTTATGTTATCGCTATGGTATACGGCTCTGATGCATTTTCTTATTCGATTTTCGTTCGGTGTTCTTCACTATTTGCTTGTGTATTGTGTGTGTATGTGTTAGAGACGCCACAGGACCAAAAGGGTATTGTGTACTATGAGCTGCTACAACCTGTCGATTTTATTACGGTCGATCGGTATAGGGTACAATTGATTCGTTCACTACGAGAACAGCGACCGGAATATAAGCAGCCATGACAACGTTTTTCTTTTGATTGACAACGCTCGACCTCATGTCGCAAGAGTCGTAAAATGGTAACGCTCAAGCGGAATATTTTGTTGTATTCGGAGTTTTATCCGGACATTGCTATTTCTGAATACTGGTTGTACCGGCAGCTGGAGTTCGATTTGACAGGTCGCCGGTTTAATTCTTTCGCAGAAATCGAAAATTGTCCCTTAATTTAGATCACCTTGAAAGGCGAGACATTTTTTCGAGGTGGAATTCGTAAATTGCCTGAGAGGTGGGAAGCAGTAGTGGCCAGCGGTGGACAATACTTAATCTTTTCATTTAATTTGTTCTGAAATAAATACATTTTTGACCACAAAAAAAAAAACCGAACCGAACTAATTTGTATTCCCAATACAAAAGAAAGGGTTTTTTTTTTTAAAACATTGGAAAGCTGTGATAACAAAATTTCAAATTAAAAAAATTCCATTATCTTCTTTAAAGAAATCATAAAAAATTACTCGATTTATATAGGGTTCTCCAATAGGGACTTGACAACTTTTTTCGGTAGTAAATTTGTATAATTTGCAGACGTTGTTCGTTCGTGTACTTAACCATGATGAAAATGTTGAGTTTACTGAATAAATTGACAGTGATAGTTCGATGATTAGTGAAAGGGTGCGTTCACAAATTAAATTCGAAGTTGTCAAGTCCCTATAATAAAACCCTAGGGTTTTCCAATAGAGAGTTCACAACTTTTTTTCGATAGTAAATTTTTATAATTTGCAGACGTTGTTCGTTCGTGTACTTAACCATGATGAAAATGTTGAGTTTACTGAATAAATTGACAGTGACAGTTCGATGATGTCAAGTCCCTATTGCATGACCGTATGGTTTTCCAATATCTTAAAAAAAAAAAAAAAAAAAAAAAAAAAAACGTTAGGTCCCTCTTAACGAATAATATTGGTTACATTCTGATCCAGCAATTGGAGGATTAAAAGCACACAAATCTATCGCGTATATTAATTATCGATATTAAATAAATTTACACTTGCATTTCGGACCAACGATCAATCTTTAACAACTTCTTTATTCTTGTACACCATCATACATCGCTATTTACAAACACTACTCTAACGTATCACAAGAATGTCCGCACTTTTTTTAAGGAAGACTTTATATACAAAACGGAAAAAAAAGCATAACGATCAATTGCATTGAATATTAGAAAGGAAGATTTTACAGTAAATTTTCATAACTCAAATGTTCAATTTAAGTTCATTAACATATAAAGTGTATAAACACTGTATTTAGTTGTTGTTGTTGGTATTTGTTTTATAACACAACACGATCAATTGCAATCCAACAATCCCTTTGATTAATTGTGTTAATTAAGTTCTCATGTTAAAGCGATTAATGTGGGCGAAAAGTATTCCAAGCATATGCTGACAGGCTCTTACCTCCTCCACCTCCGAAATTTGTCTCTAAATATGGATTATTTATGTTTATAGCCAGATTTGTTGATACATCACTCCTAGAGCGGTTATTAAGGATATCACGAATACGTTGCACAATCAGATCAATGGCAACTAAAAATAGATTAAAATATTTAAACAAAAAAACACAAATTATCATACGCATGGATGTAAAAAATTGAAAATTCATTTGAAATTTATCATAAATAAGAGTAAAACAAAAGAGAAAACAATATAACAAAAATAAATACAATACAACAATAACGAAGAAGGAAAAAAAAAACAACAAAAATAATATATGAAATAAATATTTATCGTTATACTCGTATGTGTTTAAATGCTACATCACTAAAACAAAATTTAGAAAATCCAAAAATAAAACTACAACTACGTTAGAAAATCAAGCAAAATTGATGATACCATTTGTTTGTTTACCTGCAAGCAACGAGTCGAATTCCATCTCATCAGAAGTGCTAAGATTAAGTTTAAAACATAAACAATGTAAAACAAAACATTTTGTTTTTAGGCTAACCTGCTAGAGGATGTGAGTTTAAATAACGTTATATTGAGTTTTAACATGTATTTAACATATGTACATCTCAATATATGTTTCTTTGGATTTTAGTTGTTATTTGTTGGTTGAGTCAAGGAGTCTTTCTTGGTTTTATTCATATGGCAGAATGGATAACCGATGTTTCACCTCTAATTTCGAATATACGTGCCAAGGAATTTTTTACTTCAAGTTATGTATGGTACTGAGAGTAGAACAATGAAGCGATGTATTTGATATGTATATGCTCCCGAATTCGTTTGGATAATTTCATATAAGGATGACATTTCAAATGCAGTATATCCGTTAGCTACTTAGACAGACGACACAAGGCTCTTGGTTATCTAAATGAGGGTTCGTAGAAACGCAAGGATGTGTATACATATATAAACAATGCTTACATGCAAAGGCGTGCAGGTAAGTTAACAATCAGACATAATTTAGATATTTTCTAAAGGGAAATTGTGTTTGTTATGTGCAGTTCTTCTAGTTGTTTATTTTACTTTTCTAGAGGTGTAGTATTCCTTCAATATTTGAATACAAACGGCGTTTTATGTAGTATTAAATTTTCACATTTAGGATAAACATTTAAAAAATTGATCAAAAATGTTTTGCATCTTGAACAACTTTCTTTACTTCATCATCCTTCGAATTTAAAGATATCGCTGAAAATTACCTTCAGTTGCCCGATGTTTTGCATCGTAAAGTAGTTTTTGTTGCGTTATAAAAGAAACGTTTGTTTATCAACTCTCTTAATTTGTGTTGGTAAAACAACATCACCATAAGTAAGTCTTAATTAATTCAAGGCTATATTGATTTGGTTAAGATTATTATTAAATATCTTGCAAAAACATATTTTATTAATGCAGCATTGTTTAATTATAAATTGCATTGTGCTTAAAGATAAAGTTATATACAAAAACAGTCCAAAGATCATTCAGCAGCATTAGAATCAAAAACAAAAACCAAACAGAAAACAGTCTAAAATTATGAATTACATTATTTGAAGCTTGTTCATTAAAAAAAATGTTAATATTTGTATTAAGCTAAAAAACAATGTCAAACAAGTTATAATTTAGAACATATTCGAGTGTATATTAATCTACAGCATCGCATAAATTAATCCATGGTATCATGATAAAAAAAAAATTACGATAATTAAAAAAAAAAAAAAAATCAGAGTGGCAACTCTTATTTAAACATGAGAAATCTAATAGAACAAACGCCTTTAGGGACGGTTTATAAAGAAAACCTCATTAAGGAATGTCCTATACACTAAAAAAAAAAAAAAAACATTCACATCAATTTGTTGATAATTGGTATATTACTTTTATTTTAATTTTAATCTACACATCAACCACGAATTGACAATGCACGCAGACTTTTATAATTCAACTTAAATCACTTGGTGGTTTCAATTTGAATTTTTATTGCAGAACATCAATCTTCTGTTCCGTTTTTTTTCTTGTAAATTGTGGACTGCATAAAATGTTTACTATAGTTACCATTATTACTATTTTGTGTTATTAGAGTTCACTTATTTCAGTTATACACTATTGTTATCATTATTATTATAGTGATTATTATGATTCTAGTTAATAACATGATTTTTAAAAATTTATTCAAGATTTCTAATCTTCGTTTTTCATGACGAAATGTGTTGTCGTTGTCGTTGTGTTATAAGGTGTTCCTCCAAGCTTTACAATTTCTCCAATATGATGAACGATTAGATCAATAGCAACTGTAAAGAATAATAAAGAAGCAAAGAAAACTGCTGCAGCGTTTGTGTGTTTCTTTCTTCTCAGCTCTATTTCAAATATTTTAAATGTATCCCTTTGTTTCATACATACTATTTTATTATTATTGTTATTACATTTATTTTATTTTCATTTTTATTTAGCTAAGTTATTTCAGGTATTTGTTTTTCTGTTCAAAATTACAAAAATGATAATTAGTCAAGGATGAGAAATGATATTTCAACAACTCTAAAACTTCAAAAGCTGTTAATAAAATACTTAAATTAAAGTTTCAAACGACTTATCTGCATTAAACAAAAAAAAAATTAAAAATTAAAAATATATAAACAAACTACTATCACTGTAAGATATTATTAAGTTTCTTCTTAATTACCTGTATTATCCGATCCTCTAGGTATAATGACATCAGCAAACTTTTTTGTCTAAAATATTTAAATTAATAAGAAGAAAAAAGAGACAAATGTTTTTGTTCATTAGTTAATTTTAGCACATTATAAATGAGTTCCAAATTATTCCCTTCCACACAATTATCTGGACGGATTACAGAGGTTTGTTGTCTGGAATGAGGAAGGAAGGAATTTTGGGAGTTTAGTCCCATTAAAAAAAGCCAAGAAGTTAAATTCTTTCTGTTCTCTTATTAGTTTCAGTGCATTATAAATGAGTCCCAAATAACTCCCCCGTGCATGAAAAGTCGTTGAACGTCGATCATCGCTCGTCAACAAAAAATATTAAAAGTATTCTTCGCGTATACGTGCGTGTTAAGTGTGTCAGTGACATCATAGATAAAGATGATGTGCATGAGGTCATTGATTCACTCAAATCAAAAAACGCTATCCATTTATGAACTCGAATAACCCCCAGAACGACAATGCAATTAATTGCACATTTCGGCATAACCATTAAACCACGAAAAGTAATTGAGGGGACATTCCGGTTTGTTCGGTTCAAAAAATCAATTTTTTTTTGCTTAATCGATAGTTTTATACTTCAAAAACAATATGTTAAAATTTGGAAACGAAACTTTAGGCGGTTCCAAAGTTATAGGCCATTAAAGGTTCGGGTCTCCCGCCGATACAAATTCGTATCATAGGTGGCAACTACGTGTATATAGAAAGATGCAGACTATCCATTTATGGGCATCAATTTGCTTCGCTGTTGGCTTGGGCCAACTGCCACTTCTTTGAATATGTCGCAATCTTGTGCGACTGAACAACATGTTCATAAGCGGTAATGGATAGTCGCTCCTGTGTATGTTGTTTTTACATTCGGGCGTACTGCGGGTGACCTGCGATTGCCTGAGTTTTAGTTAGTTTCATATATATGAAACTAACTAGCCCGTTGCACGATGCTGGTGGTTTTCTCTTGTTTGGTGACTATGGAAGATGTCCCTACCGGTGACGTCGCGGGGTAGGTATTTTTGATGTTTTTTTGTTTCTTTTTCATAAGGAGGGAAAAGTATTTAGTGTAAACGTGGTCTCAGAGCGTGCAGTGCTTGCGTTTAGGCGTCCGTTTCATACGTTCTTCAACGGTAAATTTTTCTAACATAATGTTTAAAAACGTTAAAGGTTCGCGTAAGTCAGGGCTGCGTCCAGGGAGTCGATATAAAAAACGAAAAGGATTTATGGGAACTGTATATGAGCTGGAAACGGAGTAGCGACTACATCGGCACAAAAATTGGCTACATCGCCCGACTTCGCTCCAACGGTCACAGTGACGGCAGCATACGTGATGTTACTTTTTTTTCAGTTTTTTCCGAACTTTCAAACATTATAAAGTGTAAAAACTGTGACGGTTCGATAAACTTTTCAAAAAAATCTGAGAAAGGCCTAGGATTCAAACTGATCGTCGAATGCAATTGTGGTAAGAGGGTCATCGAGTCCTGTCCACGAATCGCCAACAAAGCTTACGAAATTAATCGTACAATCGTATTCGTAATGCGCATCTTGGGTGTCGGGTTAAATGGATTACATTGTTTCACTTCACTGAACGATATTGGCGAATTTACGAAACACATCTACTACGCTGCTCTCGATAATGCACACACCGCTTGTATCGGCGTTTTTTCTTCCGTGATAAAAAAGGCTGGCAAAGAAGAAAAAGAAAAAACTGATGAAAGTGAAGACAAAAAATGTACTGCTTCTGGAGATGGTAGTTGGAGCAAAAGGGGTCATACTGCTAATTATGGCGTTACGACATTGATCGGCAACAAAACAAACAAAGTTCTCGATCTTTGGCGCAAGACTAATGACCTTGCCCGGAAAAAACAGATCATTATGGAAAATTTAACAAGCCTCAGGACTTGCTAAATAAGGCCAAGACCGGTTCCCGGTTGTAGTGCCGATGATGATGATGAATATGATACTTGGTGGGATGAGCACGAACCAGTTTGCACATTGGATCACAATGGAAGTTCGGGTAAAATGGAGCCTGACGGAATGTTAGAGATGTTCGAGCGCACTTTTGATCTGCACGGCCGCATTTACGAAAGGTACGTTGGAGACGGGGATGTTAAAATAATGAATGCGTTGCTCAAATCATTTCCAAATGTTGTAAAGGCCGAGTGTATCAATCACGTGGGAAAGCGAATCGGTTCGCAATTACGCGGTGTCATAAAAAAAACATAAAAAAACAGACCAATTAGGAGGAGCTGGTCCTGGCAAACTTACGGGAAATATGATAACAGAACTGACAACTTATTACGAACTTCCGATTAGACGCAATGCTCACTCTGCTGAAGAAATGGCGAAATAAATTTGGGCAACATACTACCACAAAATATCAACCGATGAAAATCCGCAACATCAAAACTGTCCAGAGGGCCCGGAGTCATGGTGCAAATGGAAACGCGCGGAAGCTGCGAATGAGCTGTCAAAGTTCCCCCACGACAAACCTCCCTTGGATCCTAAAGTACGAACAGCTATTTACCCAGTTTACGTAAAACTGACAGCTCCAGATTTGTTAAAAAAAATGCGAGGGAGGTTTCACACAAAATAACAACGAAAGTTTCAATGCTACTATCTGGCAAATGGCGCCAAAACACACATACAGTGGTAAGAAAATCATTGAAGTTGCGGCTCTTACCAGAACTTGTATGTTTAATGAGGGGTTTTTACCCGTATTGCTAATAATGCAAGTCATGGGCATCAAAATTGAGTACGCTGCGAGAGCGAGAGGGACAGAGATCGGCTGCAAGACGCTGACCGCAGCCTAGTATACAACTCGCACGAGGCACGAACAGCGAGGAAAAAGGCGAAAGTGCAACTGGAGGACCAATTCGAAGTCGTGGAAGGAATTGTTTATGGTCCAGGAATAGATGTCTAGCTGTTAGTATAAAAAATCCCGATGATTTCATGAAAAAAATCACTTTTATCTTTTGTCTAATTTATCTCCAAACTTTGAATGCGTTTTTCTCGAAACGACTTTTTTGAGTGTGGTGTAAGCGATAATATGAAAACGGTGCATGCGATTCTTATGAAAGTTCGCACACATATTTTTAACAAGCACACGCAAATTGTGAGTGAATTACTTTTTTATTTATTTATTTATTTTTTTAGTTATAACTAAAAAATAGAGTAAAAAAGGGGCGAAAAATCAATTTTTTTTTCAATACTCCGCCATTTTGTTGTTTTTTATCAATTTTAAAATTTTTTTCACTCACATTGGGCTAAATGTATTTAATTTCAATAAACTTTTTGCATTTTTCGTATTTTTTCACCGGGGACGAAAATAACCCTTACACGAGCAGAACGGATGGCTAACTTTGAACACCTGGAGGGGGTTTCCGGTTCCGGAGTGACTCGACAAAATTTACAAACGTAGTCGAAAGATGAATAAAATGTTTAAAAAAAAAATTGTTGTTATATCTTTAATACTTTCTCTTAAAAAAATCATGAAAATAACCTATTTTTTGACCCGACAAACCGGAATGCCCCCTTATGTCGCCACGATTAATAAATCGCAAAAAAGTAATTGCACAAAATTAATTGGGTCAGTTCGCAATTGCGGATATTGAACTGTGGCGCAAATCGATGAAGAAATATCGGCTGACGCCACAGTACAAAGCAATTGTGAATTGAAGTTAAAATGCGGAAATTAGGTCATTGCAAATCGAAATTGCATGATCGTCATCGGGAGGTGTTGACCCCGAGGAAGAAGTTAGGAGGCAGTCGGAGGTTGGTCGTGAAGATAGTTGAGTCTGGTGTTAGTCATGGAAGTTAGTGAGAGGTGAATCGTAAAAGGAATAGGAGTCAGAGGTTGATCGGAAAAGTAGTGGCAAGCTAGTGAATGAAGAGCGGAGTTTCGATGATTGTTCTGTACTAGGTAGAATAACATCTTTAAGATGGTGTTGGTCATGGAAGTTAGTGAGAGGTGAATCGTAGAAGGAATAGGAGTCAGAGGTTGATCGAAAAGTAGTGGTAAGCTAGTGAATGAAGAGCGGAGATTCGAAGATAGTGCGGTACTAGGTAGAATAACATCTTTAAGAAAAATCGTTAAGAGACAGAAAGGTAAAACAATAAATGCTGTTGAATGAAAGAAAACAATCAGAGTGGGAACTAAGAAATGGTGAATGTTAAACAAGTTATGTAAATTAAGATACATAAAAAATAAACTATATCCGGAAGAGAATTGTAAAGTAATCAGTGACGCAGAAGTCCGATGTAATAAAAGGATACAAGGAGGATAACAAATGCTGTAGAATAAAAGAAAACAATTAAAGTGTAAACTACGAAATAGTGAATGATAAACAAGTTATGTAAGAGCTAAGATACATTAGAACTAAACTATAACCAGAAGAGAATTGTAAAGAAAATATGAGAAGACAAACTTCATAAGGTAATTAATCTAGACAATAACAATTGTAATACTAATAACTCTTGTAGTGACAATAAAAGAAAAGAAAGTGGAAAAAGAAAAAGAAGTAAAAGAAAGACTCCGTGTTTTTAAATTATCAGTGATTGGTATAAAGGAGGTTTTGGTCGTCGTTTCCCCGGTGTCGTGAATTTTTTTTTTTGTTTCGACGGATATCAACGCGAGTTATTGTCCGGTCTCGGGACAAAATTTAAAAAACAATTTTTTTTGGAGGCGATGGCTCTTTATTTCCACATGTATTGACGCTTTTTAAACAAGTTTAAGAACATAAGCTTCGTAAACGTTCACGGACATACAGAGGAGACCCCTGACGACGAAAAAAAAAAAAGAATTCTACGAGAACGTCGAATGAACCCTGAATGCCTTTTTTTTTTTATTAGACTTCTCTCGGGAGAGGCGAACCTATAGCGCCGAGTGGGCGCCCCGAGATGCCATCAAATAATGGTTGTAGTTCTTTTTGAACAGTTGCAGGTTGTAACGCTCCGGGAAAACTCGCGTGGGAAGGGAGTTCCACAGCTTCCCCGCTCTGTAACGGAACGAGTTCTGATGCAGGGATGTTCGCGCCGTCGGGAGATGAACCACAAACGGGTGCGATCCGTCGGATTGTCTTGTGGAGCGCATATAAGCCGAATTGCGTGGAACAATACCACGAATCTCCGAAAAACAGCGCCCGTGATAATATCGGCTACGCGCCTTCGATGTGATAGCGACTGTAGTCCCGACGTCACCACCGAGTCCCCGATCAGGTGGATCGCTCGTCTCTGTATGCTCTCAAGCAGGTCGGTGGTATGTTTAGGAGCCGAGCTCCAAACATGGGAGCAATATTCGAGCGCGGGTCTAATTTGGGATTTCTATAGGAGAAGATGTTGGGGCGGAGTAAAGTATTTCTTGGCTCTAAAAAGATAACTCAGTTTTCCTGAGGATGACTTGGCGATACTCGACACGTGTTTATGCCATGATATATTCACACAGACCGTGACGCCGAGCAACTTCAAACTTTCCCCAACCTCGAGGGCCCGGCCATTCATCATCAGCTGTGGAACCGATGATCCACTTTTCTTTGTGAATGTTGTATATTGTGTCGTCGCTGCATTGAAGTCGATGAGATTGGCCCTTCCCCACTGCAGGACTCTATCAAGATCCTGATTCAGAGAGTCAATCTGTCTACATCTCAGCTGATGCGACGCAGATGCACCAATCGCAAAACTGAACACTTTTTCATCCGTTGTCTCCAACAAATCATTTATGTGAAGCAAAAACAAGGTTGGAGCCAAAATAGAACCTTGGGGCACCGTCGAATTAACAGGATACAGATCCGAACACTCGCCACCCACAACAACCCGGATCGATCGATTCTCAAGGAAGCTCTTCGTCCAGTCGCATAGCTGTTGGAAAAGTCCATATGAACAGAGCTTGCTAAGCAATGCCCCGTGACAAACGCAGTCAAAAACCTTGGAAATATCCAATGCGACCGCCCTTGACTCACCATGCCGTTCGATCGCAGATGTCCATATATCGGTTATAAGTGTCAAAAGGTCTCCCGTGGACCGCCTGCCACGGAATCCGTATTGACGGTCATTCAAAAGTCCGTTGCACTCCAAATACTTAACTAACTCTGTATTGACGACTTTTTCCATCACCTTAGATAAAATAGACAGTAAAGCTATCGGACGATATGTGGGAGACACTTTTTTCCCGTCTTTGGTATTGGCTGAACTCGAGCGATTTTCCAGCAGGCAGGAAAGGTCATCCATGCATAAGATAAGCGGAAGAGTCTGCCAAGAACCGGCGATAGTTCTGGAGCACAGTTCTTAAGGACTATTGCTGGTATTCCGTCCGGGCCGGTTGCCTTCCTGCAATCCAGTTCACGTAGAATGCGTTGAATAGTGCGCGGGCGAAATCTCACATCCCGCATGGAAGACCGTACCGGCGCGATCACAGGTGGCTCCAAAAGGCGGGGATCGAGGTTTGAATTCGCGGAAAATAAACTCGCGAACACATTAGCTTTATCCTTTGGATTCGTGGCTAACGTCCCGCTGTCTGCCACCAACGGAGGGAAGGAGGAGGATGCGAAGTTGCTGCTGACAGCCTTTGCCATTGACCAGAAGGAGCGCGAACCAGTTGGGCACCGAAGGAGCTTATTGATCATCCTGTCGTTGTGAGCCTTCTTCGCGGTATCAATCGCCTGGTTGCATGCGTTTCTGGTTCTAACAAAATTCGTTCTGTTAACATCGGTGGGATTGGAGGGCCATTGCTTAAAAGCTATATTTTTGCCGTTGTAATCAGCTCGCATTTTTTGTCAAACCAAGGTTTATCAGACGAACTTCGTTTGATGAAATGTGGAATATTCATCTCCATCCCCAGGAGAATAATCTCTGATACCGACTCCGCGCAAGCGTTAACATCGGAATTTCCGAAGCAAACCTCGGACCATGGAAAGAATGCGAAGAAATCTTGCAAATCGTCCCAGTTAGCGGCCCCATACTTCCATACATGGCGAAGCTGCCTAGGCCGGTTATTCGCTTGATATGCAAGTGCTTGCGCGACAAATACCAAGCAGTGATCTGAGTTTCCCAGTGGCGCAGAAACCTCTACGATATAAATACTCGGTTCGGATGTCAAAAACAGATCCAGGGTGTTCGCATAATCGCCTCGGGCATCCGGCACTCGCGTTGGCTCCCCCACGAGTTGAGTCAAGTTGTGGCTTACAGCAAACATCTCCGCCAGCCTCCCAGATTCGTCGGTTCTGTTAGAATGTAACAACCAGCCGGAATTGTGCACATTAAAATCGCCAAGGACAACAATTTCAGAAGCTGGGTGATTGATCTGTATCCAGTCGACGGTATAGGAAAGATGTTCGAAAAATGTCGCCGGTCGATCGTCATTCGGAGAGCGGTAAAGACAACAAAGAAATTTAACGGAATTCCTCAGCACGACCTTCAACAATATGATGTCCATATTATTGGGTTACAATGCCTCCATCCTCTGGCCAGCCAGATCGGACCGCGCGAAGACGCAGACTCAGCCCTTAAAACGGAATCTCGAATGTAAGTCGTTTCCTGAGCAACGAAGATATGTCGAATCAGTTGACGAATCAACCTGGGTCTCAGTTAGGGCAAGGATATCAGGTTTCGTTTTTTGCAAATATTGGTGGACGGCGTTTACATTCGTATTGGTGAAACCGATGCCCCTGATGTTACAAAATGCAGTCACCAGTCGAGCGTGGGCTGTGCGACGAGAGCGAGTCCGGTTATGCGATGACGAACCTCTCAAAGTTCCATTATTTATCATATCTGCATGATTTTCCCCCTGTCATAGTCCTCCCCGGAGATCCGAATGGGAGACTAGTTTACATCCGGAATTCTTTATATCAGAAGGCACCATCATGACTTATCTCCGTGTCAGTCCGGGCCATCAGCCACACATCCGAAACACCGTCGAAGATTTATCTCGGCGATATCGCGGAATGTACAGCGTGACGGGGTGGTATCTCACCTTGGGACCGACTACCACCTAACCAACCTTTTCTCGAACCGATTCATCAGCCAAGCTCCGAAAGATGGCCAGGGGTTTCCCCCGACCATTTCACGGAACCTAAAGCTTGATGGGGTGGTATTTCACCGTGCGCACAGGGCGTTGGGACCCCTGCTACCACTCGGCCTTTAGTCGCCTCTTACAAGCCGGCCTGGCTGTGAGTATATTCTAACGCCCCACTCACAGTGCCTGCTCAAGATACGATGTGAACATCTTTCTTGGTGATTTAAATGCCAAAATAGGCCAGGAGCCGGTTTCCAGGCACTACACAGGTTCTCATAGTTTGCATGAGAACACAGATGACAATGGACCACGAGTCATCGAACTGGCAGCATCAAAGAACTTGGTCGTTGTTAGTACCAGGTTTCCGCGTAAAGATATCCTGGGTATAACCTGATGGAGCCTCTCGCAACCAAATTGAACTCGTGTTGTTATGTTTTATATATTTGTAATATGTAATGAATGTTATGTGCAATACGACAAAATGTGATATAATAGGAAGCAATGTGATGGAACGAAAACTACAGAGGAATAACATTGCTCTCAACCGCATACAAAATATTACCAAATGTCATTCTGGCGAGAATCACATCGTACGCAGAAGAGATACTGGGAGTCTACGAATGTGGATTCTGGAAAAGAAGTGGGAATACAGAGAGACGGTTCAACAACTGTTCGTTGACTTCAAATAAGCCTACGACTCAGTCGCAAGGCAAAGACTCCACCATATTGTAGTTGAGCTGGGAGTCCCGAAAAAATATGCCGCCCTCATTCAAATTTGCATGAACGAAAACAAAGAGCGAGTTTGAATAGATGGGCCGGACATGTGGCGCGAATGGGCAACGATAGGACCGTGTGTGTAGAATTCTTGACGGTAGACCAATGGAAAAGAGACCCGCCGGACGGCCGCGACGGAGATGGGAGGAGAATGTTAGGTTTGACCTTGAGGAGGTCGGATCGAATGGTCAAGCGTGGACGGAGAGTGCACAGGACAGGGGACGATTGCGGAGTCGAGTCGGTGAAGTCATAAACTTCCGGGTTCCTACAGGCCAATAAATAATAATAAATAATGTGATGAAACAAGATATGGCGGTGCCAATTGTTCGTCAATCTTCGTCACAGTAGGCGGTGGTGATATTAATGTGCATTCGCCGACGCAGGCAACAAAATTGGTACAATTTTACAGTTCAACTCTGGGGTCGTTTTGTTTTACCTATTACTACACTTGCATTACCTTGGATAGGGATGGCTCGTTCCGTGAAAGCCTTATTTTGCGTATATATTTGTGTTGAAGTTTCAGCCTATTATCTCGTTACCCTCGACTGTCAATGGTGTCGGTTGAGTCCTCTCCCTTGGCGGTTTCCGCAAGGATTTTATCTTCTTTAGCTGTCTAAAGAGCATCGAGACTTGCTAAATAAGGCCAATGCCGGATCCCGGTTGTAGTGCCGATGATGATGATGATAGTAAAAGCAGAAATATCTGCATCAGTTATTACCCGAGTCTCGCTAAGTGCAAGGATTGCCGGTTTCTGATTACAGATACAGAGGAGATATTGCATCTTAGGCCGCGAATAATGCAAAGATCGATGTGAAATTCCCATTCCATTGAAATGGCGACACAGAAAACCAATACCGCCTCAGAAAAGGATGCAAGTCGGAACCAGCGATAGATGAGCGAAAGCAACCACTACAGGTGTCATGCCCTTGTAGTAGGTGCCCCACTAAATCCGTGCCGAAATCCAGGTTACACCCCTTTCATGATGAATATTACGCCACTCAAAACACGAAATAAACCCTCCAAAGATTATAAATAAATCAAGAGTATCGATGCCTGTGGGACGCAACAGAGCTGCGAAGAAGAGAAAAAACAAACACAAGGAAAGGAAAGGGTATGAGGTTTTCCCACACTGCACACTTCCGGACTGTGCAATTATGGTATCTTCTGTAGTGCCCGAAAAAGCCCAACCACCTTTCTCCCCCCTTCATACATCCCAATCCCAGTAATCCTACACTAAAACCTTAAATCAAATCAGAATCCTAAAAAAAACCTAAACTAAATCCAAAATTCGCAATAAACGAATCAAACATCCGTTTATCGCTTAGCACTTGCGCCCACGGCATAATTTAATCAAAAATCCTAACTAAAATCAAAATTCGCAATAAACTACTCAAATAATCGTTTATCGTTTTGCATTTGCCCCACGGCATAATCTAAATTCAAAATCCAGAAATATATTATCTCAATCTGGTAAAATCCCTCATAACTTAAACAAGCAAAACCCAAATTCCATTACATATCGTCATATACACAATAGTTTCATGAGAATTCAGAAAACTGAATTCTTATTTTAAACAAACATTGAGTATCTCACTCAGTGTATCAAAATCGGGATTTGGTATGGAATCGTGCATTTTCGAGATACAAATCTCGATTTGTTTCCCTTTATAAAGGGACAGTAGAGTGATCTCGCGGCCACAGAAGATTATTGTTCATTGTCCCTGTAGGAAGTGCCCCAGGAGAACAACCTTATAAAGTAGATGAAAAGAGTTTAGTTAAATAAAGGCATTTTATACCGAAGAAAAGCGATACTTTTAATAGTTTTGTTGAGCTGATAACTGGTGAGTAGAGCTGTGATACCCATACAAAAACACTCAATTTCAGTTTCTGAGTATCACCTGCCCCCACGGAAGCCTGCGGAGACGAGGACTGTGAAAGCCGGAAAAGCGACAGGACCAACAACAGGACGTTGCTCTTCCCTCAGGCTCTGAGGAAGCACGGCGACGACCTCAGTAGGACGTTTTTCAGGAGCGGTCTAAGAGATCCCTTTTCCTTTTAAGGACTAGGAGACACGCTCCCTGAACAAACTACTGCAGAAACAAAATGTTGGTGGCAGCGGTGGGATTATTCCAACATCCCTTACCAACAGAACACGAAGAACGTCCCGATTAAGTGGATTCCCAAAAGCCCTTACCACAGGACGAGAAGACAGATGGGATACCTTAATCTCCTACCATCAAACCAAAACCAGCATACCAGTGGCAGTGGATTGGACTGGTCCACACATCCCCTACCAGAGGAAGGGAAAACGGAACACTGGGGACGTTCCGTTCATATTGGCTGGGATTCGACGCCAAGTTTGTCGTCCTTGCTTGCATCCGACCCTATTGTCGTATAACTGGCGGCAGACTTGTTACTCTGGAGGCCAGTAAACACAGGAATGGTGAATAAAAAAAAATATATATATTTCATATAATAACAGCGTCCTCCGGGGCTAAACACCGAGAATAGTGCACAAAATAAATAAATAAAAGAAATTTCAATAACAAAAGCGTTCCCCGGGGCTAAACAACGAGAATAGTGCAAAAAAAAAAAATCTAAAGCGGAGACAGCCACATCCATCGGCGTCTACACTTCTGTTTACTTAAGATACCCTAAAGGAACTACAGAATTGATCCGATGGTACGGATCACGAGGCATAAGCGCACGTTCTGACTCGTCCGCGGTTAGTTAGCAACTTACTAAAGAGAAATCATTTTTTATACGAGGGTTGCCTCTTATGTTTCGGGATTTGGCAACCCTAGTGTTGCAATCCGGCAATTAACAGCTCTGTCGTAAAGTTGGACATTTTTGAGGTTATACGCACTCAGAACGTTTTGACATACGAGCGCTATTTGTGTTGTTTACAGTAACTTAAAAGATTCATCTCGGCCCAAAAATGGAATTAAATCGTCAACATTTTCGTGCGATTATTTTTTACAACTTTCGGCGTGGATTAACTCAGCAACAGTGCATGGATGAACTTAATTCAATTTTTGGCGATGAAGCTCCATCAAGGACCAGTGTTTATCGATGGTATGGTGAATTCAATCGTGGTCGTAGTTCACTCCAAGATGAATTTCGTGAAGGTCGTCCAAAATCAGTTGTTGTTCCGAAAACCATTGATGCTGTGCGCGAACTGATATTGGAAGATCGTCATGTGACCTATCGTGAGATTGAGACAACCTTAGGCGTTAGTGGGACCAGCATACATTCAATATTGCATAAACATTTGACTGTCAAAAAAATTTGTTCGCGTTGGATCCCACACAATTTGTCAATCGCCCAAAAAAAAGCTCGTGTCAATTGGTCGAAAGAAATGCTCAAAAAATACGGTCGCGGTGCTTCGAAATACGTCTATGACATCGTGACAGGTGATGAATCGTGGATTTACGCGTATGAGCCCGAAAGTAAACAGCAGTCGACTGTCTGGGTGTTTCCAGATGAGCCAAATCCAACAAAAGTTGTTCGCGCACGAAGCACTTCCATGCAAATGTCCGCCTGTTTTTTCGGAAAAACTGGACATGTCGCAACCGTACCACTAGAACAACGCAGAACAGTCAATTCTGAGTGGTACACAACCATTTGTTTGCCAATTGTCTTCCAAGAAATCGGGAAAACCAACCGCCGAAGACGGATCACTCTTCACCACGACAATGCGAGCTCTCACACATCGGCTGCGACAACTGCATTTTTGAGCACCCAAAACATCGATTTGATGGGTCATCCGCCGTATAGTCCTGACTTGGCACCGAATGACTTCTTTTTATTCCCGTACGTAAAAAACAAACTGAGAGGTCAACGTTTTTCGACACCTGAAGAAGCGGTTGCTGCATTCAGAATGCATGTGTTGGAAATACCTCAATCAGAGTGGCAAAAGTGCTTCGACAATTAGTTCAAACGCATGCAAAAGTGTATACATCTTCATGGGGAATATTTTGAAAAACAATAAAGTGATTTTCGATGATCAATATTTGTTTTTGTTCTCTAATCCCGAAATATAAACTACGAGCGATATATCTTTGATGTTCTAAGGACTTATTGAACAATCCCCGCATTCGTCTCGGTGAAAATGTGCAGATTGATATCAAAACTGTTCTTATTAAAAGTGTTGTGACTTTCCGTGGGTAATAAAATTAAAAATACTGAAAAAGCTCTACTTAAGTGAAGGACAATAGCACTTATCGGTTGATTAATAGCATAAGCGGCGAAACGCCGATAGATGGGACGAACTTCGCTGCGAAAAATGGGTACACCTTAAAATGAATGCGTACATGTTTTCGTTGTATATACTTTAACTTATAAGTACTTATATTGTATAAATTAAGTCAATAAATGGGGTGTTAGCCCCACTGAAATTAAAAAAAACTTTTCGTTATTTGTTTATTTTTGGGGAAAGAGGGAGAATGTATGACCTCTGTCATCGCTAAGGATATAGGAGCATAGGGACCTACCACACGTTTCATATTTGTAGTACTTACTAACCGGTGAGCAAAATTCCTCGAATGCTGGCTTCACAAAGGTCATGTATTGATTGAGGACTTGATACAAATCCCGGCCACGTTCATTGATGTCCCTTGGAACTAATTTCAAGGTACATTAATTGTCTTCCTTTGTTGAAATACATCAGAAAAATTACCTCTCCTGGCGAGGCGCGTATCAGAGTCAGTATCAACGAACAGCTTCATATGAAATAGATCCCTTATTTTCTGAAAGTAAAACACAAGGATCCCCTCGAACAGGACCACGTCGGCAGGATATATTGTTTGTGTGTTCTCGAAATCCCTAAAATTACTGTATTTTAAAAAAAACCATTCAAAGTATAAGAAGTCACTTTCAAGTGGTTAGTATGCCTACTCACACTGAATTCGACTTATAGTCATATGTCGGGATGTTGACTTTGTCCCCCTTGAGAATCGACTGCAGTGTTTCATACATAAGCTCTTCATTGAATGCATCCGGGTGATCAAAATTGAAGAGACCCTCCTGCGCCTTAACTTTCTCGCAGGCGGTCAATTCTCGATAAAAGCAATCTTGACTAATTGTTACGACCTAGAAGAAATGATTAAGGACATGCACATGATCGTGTATTATTAATTGACTCACTTGGCGTTGAGTGTGATCCATGTCGGCTTGTCCCAATTGTTCCATGATTTTCTTACACACAGTAGACTAGAATCATATAAAGTCATCAAATTATTACACCTTTGCATCTTATGTACACCTTTAACCTTTCCACTTGCTGTTCCTCCGGCTACACCGATAAGAAAAGGAGTTTGTCCCACGTCCCCGTTGCATTCACCTTCAGAAGTGCGTCGTCCGTTCCGTTGTGCCATCTTTTTTGTTCACAACTTTGTTACAACAATCAAATTAAACAACGCAATTGTAATACAGCCAATCCCAAGTATGGGGCTCATGAAATTCTATGAAACTACTTGCCAGATAGAAATGCCCGAAGCGTCATCAGCTGATTGACTTGCGCATTGTATACTCGCACTCCTTAGGTTCGCGTCTGCGAATCGCAATGACACTAGTTCCGCATTTTGTCGTATGTGGCACAACGGCGTCTCGTGTCCTTTCGAACCAGTTGGTTTGCGCCTCGTCTGGTTTGTGGTGGTATTTGAAATCAAATTAGGGTTTGAATTACTGGTTGCTTCGTATGCTGGTTGCGTTTGGTGTGACGGGAAATATTTCAGAGTAGTAGATCATATAAAACAGGTTCTGTCCCTAAGTGTTGCAATGAATAGAATATGAGAAATTCTGTAAAATAGTTTTAGTTGGTTTTTTAATTGGGGAAGTTATAGATTTAATATCGTAATTTGGTCTTTTATATGTAAGGCAGCAGAAAGGTTTGTAGGCTACGTATCCCAGAGTAGATCCAAAATGTAGTCTTTGTATTGTTCTCCCTAGTGTTAAGTAGTCCTAAAATAAATAATAATTTTATTTATTTATTTATTATTAAATTAAATTAACATAATGAGCCTAGCAGCTGAGACTATTGGCTCTGTACTTTTAAATTATAATTTGATTTTTAGAATTTTTATAAACTTATCTACATTTTCTATGTTGTCGGGGTAGGATCTTGGAGTATTTTATAAATATCTATATTACGAAATAGACGGTCACTTAAAAGTTTCAGGTGAGGACAGTCTTTTAGTATATGAATGACTGTAAGTGCTGTATTGTATTTTCGACAGATTGGGGGTGTGTCTTTGTTGAGCAGGTAATGATGCGTAGCGGACGTATGACCTAATCGCAGGCTGACGAAGTTTGTGATTTTAGAGTTGTGGGGGTTCTCTATCCCACATGGAGAACTGTGGGGAGGAAGTATGTACCAGCATGGGTACTTGGTTCACTTCCTCCTCCATCATAAATTGTTCACGCGCGAAGGTTCGTCCGTTGTTCCGCCGACACAAAAGGAAACACCAAAGACCAACACAGGGTAGGTAAAAAAAAGGATAACACACTGAACAGCGCAGTAAAATGTTCGCCAAGAGAAAAACGCCACACACAGGAGGAATTAATTGAACACGCTGAGTGTAATTTATAATGATGATGTTTTTTTATTAATTAACACTAAGACTAAAACAATTGTCAAAAATACTAATTCAAGTTGTTCAAAGTACTTAAACTGATTGTACAATTTTGTTTGGCATATAAATTCGCGCTTTTTAATATACCTCGTTGAAACGTTCAAACGTACACACTACACCGGGGAGCGAAGGAAGAAAAGACATCTAGAGAACCCACCGTACCGCGCCGGTACGGTGGACGGCAGGCGATCCGAGCGCCACGGAGATTGAATTACGACTTCACGATATCTTGCTTGTTCAGAGCTCACTTGTTCATCGTGATCATGGTGGTATGTGTGCCTAGAACAAAGAAAGACATAAAGTGCATTCCTAAGATACGATTTCGGTAAAGCAAATAAAACCGAAATCGTCGGATGCCAATGGAATCTTTGTTGGAACATGTGCGGCTAAACAAAGAGACGATGATCCGATGTGAAAATGTGTTAATTGGTTTTAGCTAGGTTACTGGGAAATGGTGTTTATGGCATCGCTAGTAAGGGTACGTATTGAATATCCATTTGCATTGTTTATGCTTGGATTTCAATTGATGCCAAGGGACGCGGAATGCGTATTTGCTTTGGGTTGCACATTGTGCGAGTTAGGGAATTTTATTGCTGGGAGAAAAACGTCGCCAGCTAAATGTATACATAAAGAAATTTATCGTATACATGAATGAAGCTGGGAATAGGCGACGCAATGATAATTATCCCTGGCTGGAATGGTTACATGATATGTGAACCGAGGGTTTTTCTTTTCAGGGATTTGTCTGGTACCGAATTGGTTTAGAATACCAAATAAGCAAACAAAGAAATCTTACGGAAAATTGTATGCGAAGGGATGCATGAAGGTAAGTTTTCTTTATAGGGATTTTATGATTACAGATGGTGATCTATATAATGCGTGAAGCATTTACAGGTACTAATACCGTTGCATTAGCGAACTTAAGGACGTTGGGTAGTAATTATGGGGGTTTTTAGGAAAGTGGACCGTAGGGTTTGGCGGAGCCGCTACAGAACCAACCCACAATTCAAACCTTATTCCGACCGCTTTCAGCGCGTCATTTCAACCCTTATTCCCCCTACAAGCTATTCCATCGGCAAAACATGTTTTCCAAAAGGACGCATAGCTAAACTCATTATTTTTTTTTTTTTTACTTTTTTAAAACATTTTTATTTTCTATTTATATTCTTAGTTTCTAAATTAAAGGCTAGACAAAAAATGCTTAAATTCTAGCTTAATTATCTTATATAATAACTTACTGGTCCTTCGCAGACGCTCTAAGCTAAACATTACTTAACCATTATATAATTTGCCTTTCGGCGACAGAATTTTGTGGCAGTACTTATAATTATTTGAAAGACAAAGAAAACTTTGAAAAACTTTGTCATTTTTTTTTATTTCTTAAAATTTAACTTACTTAACTTACCTATTTTTTTTTTTTTTTTAATTTTTAATTTTATGTAAAAGTACTTAATTTAACTTAACTTAAATCTTATACTAACCTAATTCTAGAAAAGCTAAGTCTATGTAAGCTGGCTGATGATAGTGTGATTCTATACCGACTTTGGTATCCAGGTCTTTATATGCCATTCAACCACCAGAACTGTTGACGCTGTCTAATACTATCGTCCCGGTCTCTGTGGGAGATAGCCCTACTGAAGCGCAGGAGCTCTTCTTCGGTGCGCGTTACTTCCCGGCCGTAGCACATTCGCCCGTCTACGGATGATCTACTTACATGATAGATCAGCGGAATCCCGGATCTATCCTGTATAAGCCCTTTCATGTCCAAGTCAAGGAACGCCTCTGGTGGAACAAAGCCGTTGCGACGCACGCTCTCATAGTACAGAGTGTTTGGATAATAGGCCCCGAAAATTAGGTCATTGGACGAGCTTATTGCTCTCGCAATATGTCCTCTGATTAATTTAATCATAAAATTATCCACCCTATTTATGTACGCTGCATTATATAAAGTCTCATTTGAATAATACTTTTTATAATCTGAGACAACTTCTGAGACACTTCCTTTCGAACACCCGAATCTTTTCCATCAAATTTGGACCTATGTTAAACCATACTGGACAACCATATATGAGCATTGGCCTGATTAGCGTCATGTAGCATATGACTTTTACCCTGCTGTCAAGTTGGCTACTGTGAAATAGCCTCCGTGTCATAGCAAAAGTTTTCCACGCTTTGAGCAAAGCAGCCTCTACATGTCTGTTGAAATACAAATATTGGTCTAGCCAGATGCCCAAGTATTTAACTAAACTCTTGGTTTCCAGTTTATCTCCATGCGGTCCCACGATAACTAGCTTTCGCCAGTTTTTCCTTGTGTCGTTCGTGGCTTTATATAATGGAGTTCTAAATAGGATGGCTTCACATTTCTGGAAGTTGATCTTAAGTTACCAGTCATCGCAATAGCGCTGTGCGTTGTTGAAGTCTCGTTGTATTAAACTATTTATGATCTCAACTTTCGGCGCTGTTCTGTAAATTATGAGATCGTCTGCGTACGCAATTGTGGCGTCCTACGAACGCACAATTCCGCCCAGGTAAGGTTCCAAACCTTCAAGGAACTTACTTACCTTATCCATTACACGTGCCCACAGACACGTGTCCCCAAAGCTCCTAATCATACCTGTAACATGGGCATAGGAAGCTGCAACAAGGTTGAACCCGACATAAAAAAAAAACAACAAGGAACTTAACGTTCAAAAACCTTCAGTATCGAGTCAACGCATCCATTCATAGTATGCAAAAACAATTCCAGATTACAGGTCATAATTCTTCCATCCGAAACATCTGCACGATGTTTCCAAGGAATTATATTTTCGGTAAATTAACCGAACCAGGGAGGCATACCCGGGTAGCTAAAGGCAATTAGCACCTCTAATTCCGTGCAAGATCCCAAAATCCAACAGCTAAAGCATCGCATACAGATCTCCCATCTTAAACATCTGCACGATGTCTGCAAGGAATTACCATTTTCGGTAGATAGATAACAACGGATGCATACGCTGGCAGCTAAATGCAAGAAAGCATATCGCCTATCCGCTGCCAAAATTGTAAACAACCGTAATTATCGCTACAAGATAATTCGGAAGATTTACAAGACCAACGCCAACAAAGGAAATACTCCGGTCCCACGATTCCTTTGTAAAAATTTTACACCCATTAGAGGGATCTAATGGATTTCGGTTGTGTTTGCAAAAGGCAAGCAACCACGGGCTGTACGCCCGAACAATCGTCTCCGTCCTGCGCGCCAGATGGTCTGTGCAACCAGAAGGCCGTGGAAAAAGAAATTCTATCACCAATGAATAATGTATGCAGGATGGCTTTCCCCTTCTCAGGAATCTACGAAATATCCCCGGTTCGGCGGAACACTGCACCAATTATACCCCGACTTACGGAACAAACCGCCAAACAATAGCCTGCGGAACTGCATCTAATAAGTCGCTAATGTAAATGTTAAAAAGAATCGGAGAGAGTACCGCGCCCTGTTGCAAGCCATTCTTGATATTATACGTTTTATTAGAGGTCACATTACCACTTTTGACCACGAACCTCCTGTCCTTTAACATATCGTAAAGTACATATAGTAAAGGCTTATGTATGCCATGTCTGACCAGTTAGTAATACAACCCTTCGATCCAGACGGTATCAAAGGCTTTTTCCAAGTCGATCAGACAGGCCCCTGTGCATTGGTTCCTACATCTATTCCATTGTATGTCAGAGACTAGTTTAGCTGCGGCATGTTTGGTTTCATGACCCGCCTTAAAGCCAAACTGGTTATTTGGAATAATGCTGTTGTCGTCTACCCATTTTACCAGAGCTTTGTTAATGGTTTTTTCAAATACTTTACTGATGCTTGGGAGTAAACTTATCGAACGCATGTTCATTGGGTTTGTACAGTCTTTGCCCTTTTTTGGGATGGGCTGAATGATAGCCGTTTTCCAACGCGCGGGATAATATGCATTATTCAACGCGTTGTTAAACAGGACCGTGTATATATCTATTGCCACAGGGGGCAGGTTCTTGAGTACGATGTTAGGTACTCCATCTATTCCCACTGACTTTTTGCTTCTTAATGAGTCGAAGATACTCTGGATTCCTTCCCTTGTGATTAAAAGGCTATTAGCCACTACACCATTGGCATTAATGTCAATTGACAGATTACCGTCACTGAATTCGGTAAAACCCGGATTCTCCGATTGCCAAAGTGAAATTTCATTCCGGAGGTGCAGGTGATTGAGTAGAACTCTGCCCTCCAGGTCGTGATTTCGGCGAATGCTTTCATTCACCTTGTACATTTCCTGAAAGACAGCTCCCACAGCGTTCACCTTTTCCAAAGGATCTTCGATCACGAAGAGCTCACTATTGAAGATCGCGTTCCCTGTATCTATGCCAATGTTGATTAGCAGCTGCTTGTTTACACCTGTAAGTGGAATTTGGAGACACCGAATCTCGTTTTGATTATTTCTCCTGAATATTTTATTTATTTGTGGGAACATCTTCGGGTTATTAGTTTTTATAGCTCGAATTCTGTTGTTCCAATACAAATTTGTTGCTAATCTATAATTAGCTTTAAGTAATTGTTGGAGGTTTTTTAATCGGGATTTCAGTGATATTATCTCCTGGTCTTGTCTCTCTGTGTAATTGTTTTAGTTTCGATAGCAGTCTGCTCTTTTTCTTGTGGAGTGCGTTTATTGTTGCGTTTCTGTACATGTTAGTGTGATCTGTAACTGTTGTTTTGGGAATTGTTTTGTCCATTGTTCGTTTTACGGTTTCGTCCATTTGTTGAATGTATTTGTCGATTTCGACATTAGTCAGGTTTCTGTTTACTGGCAGATTAAAGTCATTCGAACGCAGTTCTCTTGTTAATGATATGGTGAACCGCGGCCATCGCATTGCCCCGTAGTTATAGGGTTGCGGGATCACGAATTCGTCCAGATCTGCGAGCTCGTTCGGAAGCTCTATTACTGCCGTGAATGCACAGTGGTCACTGTCGTATTCAATTGTCCGTAAACAGTTTGTGTTTCGTCTGTTGGTACTAAGTAATCTCAGTCGTGAGTCGATTAGCAAGATATCTAAGAACGATCTACCTGTGGGGAACGATGGGTATTCCGTAGCTAGCAGGTCAGTTCTATATTCAGTATGAAACTGATCTAACCAACGCTAAACTCATTATTCTATGCAGATAATGCATAATTGAGTTTAGTTACCTTTTCGCCATACGGCAACTTCATTTGGCTAATCCATTAGATTTCCACCGGAAATCGCATCATGTCGGTTAGCAACGGCATAGTTTGTCTAAACGACGCGGTCGCATAATCATGCAATCGCTGGGGAAATTATCAAAGTATTTAATTTAGTTCCCACGGTCAGAATTCCCTAACCGATTCGGCGTCCTATTCACTTTCCCCAGACAGTCCATTCGCTGGGGATCAATGATCTCTTTTTACATGTGAATAGCTACAAAACATTTTCCTCTCCTTCACATTTTTATCTTCCCCGGGTTCATTGCACTCTCAGATCACCACAGTCACCGCACAACGTCAGTGGGTCTGTGGAGATGAGAAGTATTATGCCGGCCATGGGCACACGGTTCACTTCTTCCCCATCATCACTATTGTCCACTACGTAATTGTTCGCCGAGTAACTGGCCTGGAACGCAAAAGAAAGACAAACTCCGTACGTCCGGAAGAAAGGAAAACACATTAAAACGCACTGCGATGTTGTATCGGTGATTTTTATTTTGATATAAAACCGCTAAATTTACACACTCGTCAGTTAATGCCATTTACAGATGGTTTATAAATTCACACAAACCATTGTTACATTACATATGCAACTGTCCGCATCCGACTTCGACTCTGGGGTTGCACTCCGGTATGCACCCCATGCTCACTCTATTGAGGGAGGAAACCAATCCGCGATGTGCAACCGTTAGTGGTTGAAATGAGACTCCGTGATTCAATCCTCATTTTGGGGTGAGTTTGGTGGTGTGGTGAAAAGGAAACTAAATTTCCTTTGACCAGTGACCAATGGAAAGCGATCTCAGATACGCGGTGGTGTATGTGTGTGTTCGTACACATCACCGTGTTCATCGATGCGTTTTGCCTGAAACGAGGAAAAAAGGAACAATGCTGAAACGACCTACAGCATCTTTCGGTAATGAGGGTCGGCTGTCTAAATAGCAGCCACTCATTAGATGCTAAAAGGGATTGCGATATTTCATACAATAGATATCGTATATCGTCTCTCTGCCGACTGGGAGAATCGGATTCTTTTGTTTTGCATATGTTTATGCTATTGAATCCGCTCTGACGACGAAACTTGGCGTCGGTGATTGTTTGAAAATTCAAACGAGAAGTAGGTGCAATTGAATCCATAGTTGCAAGTCTTCGGAAAGCAATTTAGATGGGTACACAATGACGGTTGTGTATACCATCTGCGTCAATTATGCATGGCATCTATGGCGACGGCTGGATCGAATTATAGTGTGAATATCTACACTAATCGGAAATTCGGTTTTTGGGTCGCTAATGCAGAGATGCTTGGTAATGTATGAATGCCCTTGTAGACGCAATTCTTTTTAGGAATTCTTTGTAATGCTTGTATGCATTAATGTCCTTGGAGAAGGAAATATTTTCAGGCGCCAATGCAATCGCATTGGCGAGAAACAATTGGAGTTGAGTTGCGGATATAGGGAGTTTTTCAGGTAAGTGGGCCGTGGGGTTGAGTGGAACCCCCACTTGTCATCCTCAGAGTGTTGTATAAAAATGTAGGGATGATACCCCTGTAAGTTGTTGTATAGTGTGTGATTGTTACTGTTCCTGTATATTGCTATATTGGGTGTGATGTGGGTTGGGGTGTTTTTGCATAGAGATGTTTTGCCAGTTGTTATATATGTTTATTGTGGGGGGTGTGTGGTAGTAACTAGTTGTATGTAAGGTGTGTTTACAGTTGTCATAGTGGGGAGGCTGATACGTATTGAGGGTGGTGCGTATTGAATGGGATCACCACCAGTTGTCGTTTAAAAAGGTGTTGTAATTGAATGAAGAGGGGTTCACCACTCGTTGTTGTTGTGCATAAAAGTTGTGTAATGTAATTTGTGAGGTTGAATTACGATCTGTATATCCTGCCCTCAATGCTAGTTGTAACGCAATGTGATGTTGTGCACTGGGGTGCTGTTATTCTCATATCTTCCGCTGCCATTATACTTTATTTGGGTACTGAGGGCCAGTGGTTAGTTAAAAAGGGGGGCGCCCATTTTGTTATAGGTGATGATAACGTACGTCGACGACCTTTAGGTCAACGGTGCTTAACTTCGCACTTAGGTGCAGCGTAACGGTCCGTTACCTGCCGTTAGCAGTCACCCGTTTCGGTAGCGGGACGACCACGGTAAATTTCTTGGAAGTAGCTCTGGAACGTTTTTGACACCACAATTACCCGTTAATTCCGGGGACTTCAGCTAATGCACCTCCTCCTTGAATTGCACGAGGTGTTTCTCTATGTTCTGGTAAGTGGGCCAAAAGAAACGGACGGGTTTTCTTTTTTCTTTGATCAACGAGTCTTTTGGTACATCATTTATTAGACACTCGGGGAACTTAAACTCTATTTACATTTACTTTAATTTCAGCACTAAGTATTATTCATTTTCTTAAACGAACGTAAAACAAAGAAAAACGCAAAAAAGAAATTAAACAAAGTCGCTTCATGCGATAAACTTAAAAATTGTCACCTCCTTCATGGAGAAGATCTGAATTCTGACTCTTCTTAGGTCCACTCTCTCTCTCCGTTCCTGGCTCTTCGTTAACTTTCGAACACAATCCTCGTTATCACCGCGTCTTCGACAAGTGGCAACCCAACGATACAGGTGTGTGCCACTGCTAATAATTGAGTTTAAGATCACAATGGGATGTATATCCCAATTAGCGTTTATACCTGTAATTTTTTATTTCAATATCAAACCAAAGCTCAACCGCGGGGTTTCTTACGCAACAAGAGTCTGCATTGGTGCAAGCACACAAGCTAAGTCAACCCCGAAGTTATTGCGCTCTCTCTTTTGTTCTTTTCATGTTTCGCATGCCCAGCGACTGTCGAATGATGTGCAAGTATTTATTCACCTCGCTGAGATATGCAACTGAATGGATTCATGAGAGAGCGCGATGGTGATTGGCTAATAGCCGTGCAAAGCCCAAATTCCAAATTCCATCCCTTATTAGGATCAGTCAGTAGTCAACCATAACCACAGCCGGTTACGCTGCCGCTTAAGTAATTTTCCATTCCTCAAGCGACACACACGTATTTGCAGTCGATTCACATCCTCCTTTGTGTGCACACGCTACGTCGGGCGTTCACACAGACAGTCACTACTCAACCTCAACCGCGGTCGGTCACGCCGCCGCTTAAAACAATCTAATTCATCCGCGGGTCAGACAGTTGAATTAAAGTCGACATCCATTCCCCGTGGAGTTTTATATTAATACTACGGTGAAGTGAACTTTTGTAAATAAACCCAATATGTGTCTACACCAGCGTGTTTTTCATCTCATAGTGGAAAAAAATATTGTGGAGTGATGAAACAAAAATCAACAGAGTCGGTTCCGATGGAAAGCAATATGTTCGACGTTTCACTGTGAGATGTTCCAATTCTCATGTTCCCTGGCAAAAGCTAACCTAGCCTTTCGGTTTTTTAATGATGGCAATGGTTTTTTTCTAGCCCATCTTCCAAAAAGCTGGCTATCAGTGCATTTGGGCCCTCGCCGAAAACTTCCTTTCGTATTTCTTTTGAACTCATAATTGGAGTTTTTTTTGCAGCTCAAACAATTAGGCTATACTGGGCTTCAGTCGTTTTACGAGATCTTCTCCGTCTTGCTACGAGTTATGTGGTTTTATGTTTTTCGACATATTTTATAGCATTAAATACCATTGTTTTAGAGCAATTAAGCTTTTTTTAAATTTCTTTATACGACAACCTTTCATTATTTCGAAGATTTATTATCGATTCTCTCATTGTTCTAAGATTGGTGCATTTTTTACTCCACCTGCCATTTGGGCGTATGACACACTTGGTGCCACGAAGTTGTTGTAAGAACGAGTTTTCATCCTTTTCTCTTCTTCAACTTGCTTCTTTCTGGCTTCCAACTTTGATTTTGTTTGTACTTAGGGCAACCTCTAAAGTTAGCAGGATGACCTGCGTTGTTACAGAGGACACAGGACAGTTTATTTCTATCCGGGAGCTGTTCTTTGCCCAATGAGCATTCTCCAATGATATGCTTATTTATGCCTTTGACGCATTTGAAATGCATATTGCAATTCGCTGCCACATGGCCGAAGCGTTGACAGCGCATACCCTGCAATACGCGGTCGGACTTATTTATTCTCTCCCAACTTATTGTTTGGTGATTAATGTATTTAATATATCTAAGTCCATCAATTTTACTATTGGGGCTTAGCGACACAATGAAGAAAGGCAACTTACAGTTGCGATTTCTAGAATTTGCTGTAGAAAATGGTTTCACACCTGTAAATTTCAGGCTATGTTTTTGAAGCTTTTTAGTTCTTCGACCACCTCTTCGGGAGCAAAGGAAGGATCAACTCCTTTGAGGAGCATGGAGACAGTTTTTTTTCCGATTTAGGGATGTACGTGTAGTACTCGCTTTCGATACAAAGGTTAACGTATATAGAGATTCATAATATACTATTTAAGAAATCTTTACTTTCCATAACACTTAGTCTTTTCTCAATCAATCACACTCAACTCCCTAGTTTTTGTGTTCGTCTCCTCGAACGAAAACTCTCTCCTTCGATCGGTGATCCTTTGTTTGCACAATTGCTCGGCCACCCGCCATTCATTTATTTTTCTTTATATTTTCCAGATTGGGTTAACAAAAGCGAAAACAACAAAGGCACCAAGGTTTTACCTGCACTCAAGCACGGAACAATAAAACAAAATATCGTGCGGATGTGCATTAATGATCCTAGATGTTGGTGCGCGATGAAATGAACATGCGGTTCCTTTTTTGCCACCACTTGTTTGTTCCGAAATTTATTTTGTTGGAATGGTGGTAATGGATGTTGAGTTTGTGGGACCGAATTTGTGCAATCATATTCTTAGCGAATCATAAAATTGCAGACGCGCATTATATGATTCTCAACAATACTTGTTTGCGAGTAGGACATCTGGTCCGCATATTTAGTTTTATTTAGGGAATTTTACGTGTATGCAAACCAAATGAACATTGGTTCGTTTATCACGTTGTAGTGCTCTGAAAAGCTCTACCATCTTCTTCCCCCACATACACATCCAAATCCCTACACCTAAACTTAGATTAATACAAAACATTAATCTAAATTCAAAAATTCGCAATAAACGAATCAAATATTCGTTTATCGCTTTGTACTCAACTCCCCATAATCTAAATCCAAAATTCACAAATACATTCTCCCAATAAAATAAAATCCCTGATAAACGAATCAAATATTCGTTTATCATATACACCCAATCTCTCATAATCTAAACAAACCAAACCCATGACAAATCGAAACAGATGTTATATGATATCCTCATATGCACTATAATTTCATGAGAATTCATAAAACTGAATTGTTATCTTAAACAAACATTGGGCACCACACCCAATGTATCTAAATCGAGATTTTGCATTTGAGTCGTTCGTTTCAAGATACAAATCTCGATTTGTTTCCATTTAAAAGGAATATGCATCGTGATCTCCGGGCCCCACCTCGGTCGGTCTAAGCAACTGCACAACATCTTGAAGTGGAGCAACAAAGTTGACACCAAAGTTAAGCTTCTCTGCTATAAGCAGCTAATCCGATCTGGAATATCGTACGCCTTTCTCATATGGTCCTGCATATCTTCGGCTCAAATGGAAAGACTTCGAGTTTCCGAAAGAAAACTCCTCAGAAGATGCACCATTCACTCTAGAAGGCCTGACGGTCGTTATTACCCCAATTCTCACCTATACGAAGGCGCCTCCATTATCCCTATCGACGAGTACTTGCTACAACTAGCATACCAGTACCTCGAAAGCATTCAGAACAGCGAGAACCGACTTGTACGGGAGTCTTGCGTTCTTGACTCTTCTCTCTTTCAATCTCTCGGATCAGACGACCACAATTTCTTCTTCAGTACAAAACTGAAGAAAGCACCGTTCCCAACAACATTCTCCTCTATAATAGAGGATTCCTGGATCCATCCCATAGGGTCTACTGCTGACACACTACAAACACGCACGCACAGTACAATACAGCACAAATACACACACACCGACCAAAGCGCAGATTATCAGACGCCAAAGACGTGATCTGCGTTTAATACTGCACTCAAGACCCACCGGTCTTGTACGATTTCTTTCCCACCATTCCCCCATCCAAGTAGTTAGAGAACAATTGAACTAACCCTGTTCATACTATCCTTAGATACCTCCTTCCCCTTTGTTTTCAGATATCTTGATACCGAGCCCAACATCCTCACGAATTACCAGAAGCCAGAGACAAGATGAAGGACACAGTTGTCCTTGTCTCCCTAAAGTCGGCCTCTCGCCACCACCATATTTTTTTTCTATCCCCGGACTCCAGTATATTGATGTTCATTTTCCCTGGAGGAAGTACCCCAGGAGACCTGTGGCGGTTCCCTTGAACGCCACCAACCATCTTCCCATAACCTAAGTAAAAATCCCCATCTAGGGCATACAACCAAAAATAAAAACAAGTACCGTGGCAGTTCCATTGAACGCCACTACTTACCGTACAGGTACAAAATGTAACAGTTTCCTAAAATACACTAAAAGCGTGTACTTACCTTCCATGTCGTACCTATAACATTAGAAAAACCTGTGAAACTTTAAGTCGCTCTGATATGAAATTCCAGCGGCATCAAATGCAATATTCTTAAAGCAATTCGGTTTAACAACCAAGCAACCAATATTGCCGTGCAATATCTACACGATATTCTTTTGCGCGCCAGCTGCACACCAGCAGGAAAAGTGTATCTTGCCTTGGCAGAGCATGCCCACCTCGATCGATCACCCGACCGACCGATACATGAGAGCATCCGGCTGGCGCCCAAGCAGTCGAGTTCGCAAATGGAAATTTACCATCAGAATTCGACTGCGAGGATATACCAGCGAAATGTACACGATCAGCAATAATGCTTTACGCAGTCGTTGATCGTGTAAACATTTCAACCCCTTTTTAACTGAGATACTCGCACCTGCTGCGAACTCTAAATGGGATGTATGCTGTGTCTGCATATTTGCGGATACACGCGATGAACAGCAGAGTAATCATCGTGTGTGTGTTTCAACCCCTTTTGTGTTGAACAAAACGCAAGAGGGTAAATTACCAAATATGGTCATCGAGGCGATGATGGGATTTTGGTATCCTATCGCTTCGATAAACTTATTTAATCTCGATTCGGATTCCGTGAGGGCGGGTTGCGCACTCACGTTAATTTACATCCCTCTTGGGGCGTCCCAAGGGATCTGTTAAGTCTTTCGTGCAAGTCTAAAATTGCGGGTCCGGCAAGGAGTCTGAATACATCTCGTTTTGGAGTCGGTCGCGTGTGTAAAGTGGTGCAAAACCCTTGAAACTCTTTAACAATTTTAGGCCACTTACTGGATAATTAATCAGCGTTAAGTTTGTGTGTGATTAATTAAACTATTTAATAACTTTAAACCACTTATTGAAAAATTAATCTACGTGAAGTTTGTTAGTGATTAATTAACTCTTTAACAATTTTAAGTCACTTAATGGATAATTAATCTGCGTTAAGTTTGTTAGTGATTAATTAAACTCTATAACAATTTTAAGCCACTTAAGAATAATTAATCTACGTGAAGTTTGTTAGTGATTAATTAAACTCTTTAACAATTTTAAGCCACTTAAGAATAATTAATCTACGTGAAGTTTATTTGTGATTAATTAAACTATTTAATAACTTTAAACCATTTAATGAATAATTAATCTACGTAAAGTTAGTTTGTAATTAATTAGACTTTTAAGCAACCTATGTTTCTTGTAATTAACTAGTGTTAAGAACTTCAAATCAAACTAAATAAAGTAAATAATGTAAGAAACGAACATGAGGTGTGTTTTTATCGATGAACCCAAGGAGCGACCAGATAAAAACACTTTAAATACCCATAGACCTACTGAAAAATTAAAAAGTCAAAGGAAAAAACCGTATCAATTGAGTTTGATTAAGACTGGTGAGTAGAGCTGTGGCACGTCCACAAAACTTTTTACAGCTTATCGCTGCTGCTGAGCATCACTTGCCCCATGGAATCCAGCAGAGGCCGCTGGCTGTTGCCCTGGAAAGTTTGCGGCACTAGTTTTCCACTACGATCGGTCGCTACTCTTCCCTCAGGTTTGAGGAAGCACGGCGGCGACTGCAACGGGCCCCTCAGGAGCGGTCTAAAGAGATCCCTCATCCTTTTAAGGACCAGGAGACACGCTACCTGGGAGCAAGGCCACCAGGACTGGATTTTATAAATTGAATTCAATGTGCTAAAATAGAACGTTTAGTTCAATTTGTTTGACATTGGATTCAATGTTGATTTGCGGATATGTTCTGAAGGCATATGGGCGCGGAAACGTTAACGGTGGAGGCTGACCCCAAAGGGACCAAAAGTGGAGGGCTTTGCGTGTAACAACATTACTTAGTAACTCTCTGTCTTAGGCATAAACAGAAACAGAACTGAATATTATGTTATCCATTGGTTCTGGCAAATAATCAATAAAGTGTGTCCCAATTAAAAGGAAAGATATTAAATGTGATTGAAGCTTGGATATCAAAAGATTTTTGAAACTAATTTTTTATTTGATATGCCCAGTTCTTGGCTACTAAACTACTAAGAATCGAGGAGTGTGTTGAAATCATTTTGACATAATTTTAATAATCAAAGTTCCAAACGGCCTCAAAACTAGGACAATGCTATGGAGTAATGAAGAATATGTATTGTTGCAAAAACCAAGCAAATCACAGGATTGAATCGGCAGAATTTTGGCATCCTATCTCTGCATTAAATTATCTACACCGAAATCAGTTGCCAGGGAAAAATAAATCGAGATCCCTAGCTTGACCTCGTACAAACTACCACACAGATGGTAAGCCGGTGGTAGTCAGCGTCAATGTGGTCTGCATAAAAACTAATAATTGACATTTGGAGTTGCTTAGTATATGACATTGAGTCGATTTACAGGTGCATTAATGCGAAGCCAAAAATACTGTCCTGAACTTATCAGCAAATCAAGGTACACCTACAAAAAGGAGTAATTACCAAGCTACACGAAACACACATTTAGATGATATCGTTTTTTCATTTCTGATGTTAATCTGCTCAACGGCGGCTGCCTAGCGTGTTTGAACTGTCCGCCCACTATCTAATATCCTGCAAAGCTTTTCCATCATGCCCATTTTCACAACTGAAAATTGGTGCGACATCTGAAAATCAATTGACATCTCTATATCGAATAAATCACCGACTAATCCACCAACGTAACAGGTTGAGGTCAATCGCATCCAGCTATAGCACAACATCATTTAAAAAACTGATATTGCAACTAAATGTCGACCAGTGAGCCGACCACTGACCTCATTCCGGCTATACGTCTAATAGAAGCCCCCAGAGTCGAATAGGCACATACTCACATCTACGTAAACAGATATGTGATGCAGAGCTTAATGTCTACACAAACGTAGATGTCAATTTGCGAAAATAAGGGGAGTCCGTAAAGTGTCCTCCGGCAGCCATAACATTCTGCAATTTACGGAACATTATCGTGTGCCAGCGATGGTGTCAATAAGTTGACCCATGCTCAGGGTAATAACGACGCTTTTGATATTTTATAGCCAACTTGTCGGGACATTTTTTAGTCCAATGCGTCTTGTTGTACGTTGAAATTCAAGGGAGCACCAATCCGGCTCTTGGCTATTCTTGTGGCGCACAGAGAAAATGGATGAAATAAAAAGTAAGATAGACTTCTCGACCCTCGACATGAAAATAGAATAGTGAACAGCATGTGACATGAGATACTTTATTGTGGCTTTTTCATGTTATCTGGTAATTAAGTCGATTCGATGGCATTAAGCCATGGGGTCAAATAAAGTTTCCTTACTTTGATTACTTTTACGTTGTGGTCAAATTGCTTTAGCAGAATAGGGGAGCCTTGAAAGGGAGCAAGGGAAAGACCGATTGTCTCCGAGTGGAATGTTTTGAAACACCATGAGCAACACACATTGCCAACCAATAACAAAGATGAAGTGGTTTTCTTGTAATAAGCTACAACTATAACCGGTGGAGCGATGTCACATAAGTAAACACGCAGGATGTTTGAGTATGTTTCATTGTATTAGATCTACGGTAAGATAAGGTAAAGTGAAAAAAACAACGATGCTTATCGTTCAAACAAACTGACCTACGACTAAACAGATTAACAGCACACAAACAAATCAAAGACCGACAACCAACGCAGCCAATGACGAGTGTAAACAATTGGTATGTCCGAATAACTAAACAAAATAATTTGTTAATTAAAGATTAACTGGAAACAGGTATGCAATACAATTGCATATGTTCCACGATTAAAGAAAAAATAAAGGAGCGAATTGAAAGGGCATCTGCGCAATATTTTATTAAAGGCTCTTTCCTCTCAACTCATTTTCGATCCCCTTATACTCCTTCGGCAAAGATCATCAGCACATCCGACCGCACCTTCCAAACTTAGAGAAAACAATATTTGTGTCTCTTGTGAAATTTAAGAAGTAATGTTACTGTATCCATTTTCTTTTATATTTTTAGCCCTCACTTTATATTAATTAAATATAGTTTTTTCGATGAAACTAATTCACACTTAATTAATTAATTAATCAGTTTTATTTACTTGACGTCTGTGAATTTATTTTATGCTTAATTACTAAAGATGTTTATTATTTTGTTTTAGTTTCTTTTACTTTGTTTTTCTTCGTAATTCTTTTAATATTTCACATTCAAATTACAAAAAGTATTTATACATAAAGACGTTTTGGCGGATTTCTGTTTATCGATGCAGGTGTTCCGCCGAACACTGCTTGGAAATAAAAATCACCTTTCTTTTTATCTGGCGATATGCCTTTATTTATTATTAAATAAAAGAAAAGGGATTCGCGGCGACACACTTGACCACGTTTTGTTTATCTTGAGGATCGTTCTTCCGCCAACGTTTTAATTTGACTAACCTAAAAACTTTCTTCAGGGCATGGAAGACTCACCCGGTTGTTCTTCCTTTCTCTTCCGTTCTCTTATCTCTTGGTGTCATCTCTTTACCAAGGGATTTCTCCTTTTCAGGAGATCGCACACTCATTTGTCCTACGATTTCGTATTGTTCGTAGGAATACTGTGTGGACGCACTCACACATACAGACGCGAACGTTGCTGCCCGTGTGGCCGGAATATGCCGAGGATCGTCAGGATTTTCACAAGGCTGCGGTATCGTGGCGGGGAAGTATGCTGCGCCGGCGTACGACGCGGATTCACTTCCTTCCGCCATCATCATCATCGGCACTACAACCGGGAACCGGTCTTGGCATTATTCAGCAAGTCCAGAGGCTTTTTTCCATAATGATTTATTTTTTCTGGACAAGGTCATTAGTCTTGCGCCAGAGGCTCCCCGACGGGGAATCGAACCCCGGTCTCCCGGGTGACAGGCGGGTATACTAACCACTATACTATCGAGGAGCCCTTCCCTCCGCCATAGTCACTATAAATTCCACTGTAAAGGCAACAAGCCGAACATCGAGGCAAGGGGCGGACAACACAGAAAATAAAACAGGACAAAACTTCACAACACCGGAAACAATTTAAACCAGCAGAGTAAAACACTGAGTATTGTGTTGTTTGTGATTTATTGATTTTTATTTTTAGTTTATGGTTTGGGTTATTACACTTAACAGGTTTCAACAAATTTGGACAAAACAAAAAAATTTTGTTAAATGTTATAATTTTTTTTTTTTTTTATTTATTTATTTTTATTAGACTTCTCTCGGGAGAGGCGAACCTATAGCGCCGAGTGGGCGCCCCGAGATGCCATCAAATAACTGTTGCAGTTCTTTTTGAACAGTTGCAGGTTGTAACGCTCCGTGAACACTTGCGTGGGAAAGGAGTTCCACAGCTTCCCCGCTCTGTAACGGAACGAGTTCTGATGCATGGATGTTCGCGCGGTCGGGAGATGAACCACAAACGGGTGCGTTCCGTCGGATTGTCTTGTGGAGCGCATATAAACCGAATTGCGTAGAACAATACCAAGAATCTCCGAAGAACAGCACCCGTGATAATATCTGTAAAACAGACAGAGGTCGGCTACGCGCCTGCGATGTGATAGCGACTGTAGTCCCGACGTCAGCGCCGAGTCCCCGATCAGGCGGATCTCTCGTCTCTGTATGCTCTCAGGCAGGTCGGGGGTATGTTTAGGAGCCGAGCTCCAAACATGAGAGCAATATTCGAGCGCGGGTCTAATTTGGGATTTCTATAGGAGAAGATGTTGGGCCGGAGTAAAATATTTCTTGGCTCTAAAAAGATAACTCGGTTTTCCTGAGGCTGACTTGGCGATACTCGACACGTGTTTATGCCATGATATATTCACACAGACCGTGACGCCGAGTAACTTCAAACTTTCCCCAACCTCGAGGGCCCGGCCATTCATCATCAGCTGTGGAACCGATGATCCACTTTTCTTTGTGAATGTTGTATATTGTGTCGTCGCTGCATTGAAGTCGACGAGATTGGCCCTTCCCCACTGCAGGACTCTATCAAGATCCTGATTCAGAGAGTCAATCTGTCTACATCTCAGCTGATGCGACGCAGATGCACCAATCGGCCGAACACTCGAAAAGGTGGAAACAAGCGTACTATCATCCGCAAAACTGAACACTTTTTCATCCGTTGTCTCCAACAAATCATTTATATGAAGCAAAAACAAGGTTGGAGCCAAAATAGAACCTTGGGGCACCCCCGAATTAACAGGATACAGATCCGAACACTCGCCGTCCACAACAATCCGGATCGATCGATTCTCAAGGAAGCTCTTCGTCCAGTCGCAAAGTTGTTGGGAAAGTCCATATGAACGAAGTTTGCTCAGCAATGCCCCGTGCCAGACGCGGTCAAAAGCCTTGGAGATATCAGATGCGACCGCCCTTGACTCACCATGCCGTTCAATCGCAGATGTTCATATATCGGTTATAAGTGTCAAAAGGTCTCCTGTGGACCGCCTGCCACGGAATCCGTATTGACGATCATTCAGAAGTCCGTTGCACTCCAAATACTTAACCAACTCTGTATTGATGACTTTTTCCATTACCTTAGATAAAATAGACAGTAATGCTATCGGACGGTAATTTTGTGGGAGACACTTTTTTCCCGCTTTGGGATTGGCTGAACTCGACCCATCTTCCAACAGGCAGGAAAGGTCCTCCGTGCATAAGATACGCGAAAGAGTCTGCCAAGAACCGGCGATAGTTCTGGAGCACAGTTCTTAAGGACTATTTCTGGTATTCCGTCCGGGCCGGTTGCCTTCCTACAATCCAGTTCACGTAGAATGCGTTGAATAGTGCGCGGACGAAATCTCACATCCCGCATGGAAGACTGTACCGGCGAGATCACAGGTGGCTCCAAAAGGCCGGGATCGAGGTTTGAATTCGCGGACACATTAGCTTTATCCTTTGGATTCGTGGCTAACGTCCCGCTGTCTGTCACCAACGGAGGGAAAGAGGAGGATGCGAAGTTACTCCTGACAGCCTTTGCCATTGACCAGAAAGAACGCGAACCAGTTGGGTGCCGAAGGAGCTTATTGATCACCCTGTCGTTGTGAGCCTTCTTCGCGGTATCAATCGCCTGGTTGCACGCGTTTCTGATTCTAACAAAATTTGTTCTGTTAACATCGTTGGGATTGGAGCGCCATTGCTTAAAAGCTCTATTTTTGCCGCTGTAATCTGCTCGCATTTTTTGTCAAACCAAGGTTTATCAGACGAACTTCGTTTGATGGAATGTGGAATATACATCTCCATCCCCAGAAGAATAATCTCTGATACCGACTCCGCGCATGCGTTAACATCGGAGTTTCCGAAGCACACCTCCGACCATGGAAAGGATGCGAAGAAATCTCGCAAATCGTCCCAGTTAGCAGCCCCATACTTCTATACATAGCGAAGCTGCCTAGGCGGGTTATACGCTTGATATGCAAGTGCTTGCGCGACAGATACCAAGCAGTGATCTGAGTTTCCCAGTGGCGCAGAAACCTCTACGGTATAAATACTCGGTTCGGATGTCAAAAACAGATCCAGGGTGTTCGCATGATTGCCTCGGGCATCCGGGACTCGCGTTGGCTCCCCCACGAGTTGAGTCAAGTTGTGGCTTACAGCAAACATCTCCGCCAGCCTCCCAGCTTCGTCGGTTCTGTTAGAATGTAACAACCAGTCGGAATTGTGCACATTAAAATCGCCAAGGACAACAATTTCAGAAGCTGGGTGATTGATCTGTATCCAGTCGACGGTATAGGAAAGATGTTCGAAAAATGTCGCCGGTCGATCGTCATTCGGGGAGCGGTAAAGACAACAAAGGAATTTAATGGAATTCTTCAGCACGACCCTCAACCATATGATGTCCATATTATTGGGTTCCAACGTCTCCATCCTCTGGCAAGCCAGATTGGATCGCGCGAAAACGCAGACTCCGCCCTTAAAGCGGAATCTCGAATGCAAGTCGTATCCTGAGCAACGAAGATATGTCGAATCAGTTGACGAATCGACCTGCGTCTCTGTTAGGGCAAGGATATCTGGTTTCGTTGTTTGCAAATATTGGTGGACGGCGTTTACATTCGTATTGGTGAAACCGATGCCCCTGATGTTACACAATGCCGTCACCAGCCGAACGTGGGCAGAGTCTCGAGAGCGAGCTCGGTTATGCGATGACGAACCTCTTAAAGTTCCATTATTTATCATGATATCTGCATGATGTTCCACCTGACACAGTCCTCCCCCCCGAAGATCCGAATGGGAGACTAGTTTACCTCCGGAATTCTTTATATCAGAAGGTACCACCATGACTTATCTCCGTGTCAGACCGGGCCATCAGCCATACATCCGAAACACCGTAGAAGATTTTTCTCGGCGATATCGCGGAATGTACAGCGTGACGGGGTGGTATCTCACCTTGGGACCGACTACCACCTAACCAACCTCTTCTCGAACCGGTCCATCAGCCAAGCTCCGAAAGATAGTCAGGGATTTCTCCCGACCATTTCACGGAGCCTAAAGCTTGTTGGGGTGGTATTTCACCGTGCGCACAGGGCGTTGGGACCCCGGCTACCACTCGGCCTTTAGTCCCCTCTTACGACAAGCTGGCCTGGCTGTGAGTATATTCTAACGCCCTACTCACAAGGCAAGCAGTCCAAGTAAACGACGCCACCATTACGGAATGTACACAGAACGTACTCGCGGAGACAACAACTCAAACGGCTACAACGGAACTCACAAACACGCTCGGCTACAATTGATTATCGCTGCCCCGTGCGCACCGGGGTAGCGATAGGAGCAACGACCTGCTCAGGTCGAATGATGGAAATGGACTCAGCGATATTAATTTGCTGACAAGGGAATTCGGTCAGTGAAACTGGCTCTCTTAATTAAGGGGTGCGTTTTCCTATTCCAAGAGAGACGTAAAGTCTCTCTTTGGAGTAAACCGATCTCATAGAGGAGATCTTCACGATACACAAGTGTGTGTGTACGTCGATAGAGATCTTTGTTTATGTGAGAAGGTTACTGGGAAACGGATCCAGAACTATGTAGGATAAAAGAGGTTTATGACCTGTGAGTTCAACCGAGTAATCAAGTTGCAACTCATTAAATGGTAGATGCATCTGGGATATTTGGTGATTGGGTTGTTTGTGTATCGCCAGAATGCTTGTTGGTAGACCGCGTTCTTTTGTTTGCATTTAGTGCATTGGTAAGGCATTAGTCTCAACGCAGATGGTGCTAATTACATGCATCTGCGTTGGACAGTTTGTAGCTGGCAAAAATGGATCGCCGCCGATGGGTGTGTAGGTAGTTTTTGTACACACATCGAGGCTGGGAAAAAAAACGGCGCGATGTTTATGATCCCTGTCATGAAGTTTACATTGTATGTAAACCGAATCATTTGTTTACAGGAATTCGTCTGGCAACGTAGATGCCGAAATTGGTTTGGAATTCCTGATAAGCTAATAAAGAAATCTTACAGAGAATTGGTATGCGAAGGGAATGCATGAAAGGTAAGTTTTCTTTACAGGGACTTAAAGATCATAGAATTGGTCTCTTTAATGCGTGAAGCATTTTCAGGTGCCTAATGCGATTGCATTGGCGAAAACTTATGCGTCTTGGGATGGGGTAATGGGGGTTTTTAGGTAAGTGTACCGTGGGGTTTGGCGGCACCGCCACAGTATCCCTTTGTGTACATTACCCGCGTGTGGTTTATGGCCCTGATGATTTCCGCAAAAGGTATGTAACCCCACAGTGGTTTGTGCGGTGCGCAGGACCACCACAACATGATGATGTTATAAACTCAATTTGCAAGGATAATAGATATGTCTCACAGAGTTACCACTTTGTTCTATGTTTATCTTCTTATTTTTTTTTTTTAATTTGTCACATGTCACTAGGAAAGGGTGTTTAAAATGAACACTTTTCAAATGTTGTCTTGACCGTCAATAGGCTTCTCCCGCATCTGCTCACTTTATAGATAATGTATGTATGAGTCTGTGGCGACTCTAACAGATACACACACAATTCACAAGCAAAATAGTGAAGAGCACCGAACGAAAAATCGAATAAGAAAATACATCAGAGCCGTATACCATAGCGATAACAAAATCAAATTCTAAACACGGTCAGTAGCCTGATGGGTAACGCTTAGGCTCAATTTTTTTCGTGATTCAAACTGTCATAGCGTCAGTTCGAATCACACGATCTTTGTCACTATTACTTCAAACGCTATAAGTCTACACTCGTCTAATAAAAACGGCACAACACAAGCGACGACCACTTTATTCGACTGCTCTCGACTGACTCCTGACCCACTCCTACCCAGCAACAGGTACTCTCTCCATGATCGACAATTTCCGATCGCACACTCATCTTTATTTTCCCATTTCGCCGCCCATTAAAGGTGAATAAACTCTTGTGAATTTACTCAACAGACAATGAATACAGGGAGAATGGGAAAATTGCCAAGGAGAGCATGGCGATTTAGGGGTTACAGGCGAAACCAGAAGGGTTACCCCGTTTCATGCTTCGATTGGTCTCAAAATGCAGAACCAAAAATGCACTTGTGGGGGTAAAGGAAGTATTGCACCAGGACACGGGCGCTCGGTTCACTTCCTTCCCACTTTGTCCGCCTGGAAGAAATGTTCGCCGGAAGGAATAGACCACAAAAGCGTACCGAATAGATCACCGAAGTAAACCAAACGAATAAAAATGAAAGCACACTTGGTGTAGTTTTAACGTTAATGTTTTTTATTTCATCAAAAAAATCAAATACACTTAAAACGATATTGTGCCTTAACTGCAATTCACTAAAGTTTATTTTATAGTTATTGTTCACTGTTCACCAACCACGTCAGGTTCGGTTTTCTTTAATTCTCACTCTTTGAATTAAGATAAGGGCGCGGATCTTTTACACGACTCGCGCAGCGATTTATTATTTAAAAGACGGTGTGTATGCAGTAGCATATCAAAACCCGACTCCTCGAATCCTCGAACGCGTGTATACTCGGCGAGGAAAAAGTCATCAATACAGAGTTGGTTAAGTATTTGGAGTGCAACGGACTCCTGAATGATCGTCAATACGGATTCCGTGGCAGGCGGTCCACAGGAGACCTTTTGACACTTATAACCGATATATGGACATCGGCGATTGAACGGCATGGTGACTCAAGGGCGGTCGCATTGGATATTTCCAAGGCTTTTGACCGCGTCTGGCACGGGGCATTGCTGAGCAAACTTCGTTCATATGGACTTTCCCAACAGCTTTGCGACTGGACGAGGAGCTTCCTCGAGAAACGGTCGATCCGGGTGGTTATGGACGGCGAGTGTTCGGATCAGTACCCTGTTAATTCGGGGGTGCCCCAAGGTTCTATTTTGGCTCCAACCTTGTTCTTGCTTCACATAAATGATTTGTGTCAACGGAAAACAAAGTGTTCAGTTTTGCGGATGATAGTACGCTTGTTTCCTCCTTTTCGAGTGATCGGCCGATTGGTGCATTTGCGTCACACCAGCTGAGATGTAGACAGATTGATTCTCTGAATCGGGATCTGGATAAAGTCCTGCAGTGGGGGATGGCCAATCTTGTCGACTTCAATGCAACGAAGACTTCGTATACAACATTCACAAAGAAAACTGGATCATCGGTTCCACAGTTGATGATGAATGGCCGGGCCCTCAAGGCTGGAGAAAGTTTGAAATTGCTCGGCGTCACGGTCTGTGGGAATGTATCATGGCATAAACACGTGTCGAACATCGCCAGGTCAGCCTCAGGAAAACTGAGCTATCTTTTTAGAGCCAAGAAATATTTTACTCCGGCCCAACTTCTTCTCCTATATAAATCCCAAATTAGACCCGCGATCGAATATTGCTCTCATGTTTGGAGCTCGGCTCCTAAACATACCCTCGACCTACTTGAGAGCATACAGAGACGAGCGATCCGCCTGATCGGGGACTCGGCGCTGACGTCGGGACTACAGTCGCTAGATATTACTACAGATATTATCACGGGTACTGTTCTTCGGAGATTCGTGGTATTGTTCCGCACAATTCGGCTTATATGCGCTCCACAAGACAATCCGACGGATCGCACCCGTTTGTGGTTCATCTCCCGACGGCGCGAACATCCCTACATCAGAACTCGTTCCGCTACAGAGCGGGGAAGCTGTGGAACTCACTTCCCACGCGAGTGTTCCCGGAGCGTTACAACCTGCAACTGTTCAAAAAGAACTGCAACAGTTATTTGATGGCATCTCGGGGCGCCCACTCGGCGCTATAGGTTCGCCTCTCCCGAGAGAAGTCTAATAAAAAAAAAAAAAAAAAGAGGGATAAACTCGAAACTCGAAGCGCAACGTCCCCGGGACGTGTGCGTTGTTCGGTGGATACGATCTGACTCCACGTGTATCTAGATGTTGCTTCGCGCGGATATCTCTATTCGAGATTGCACACATACAGAGAAAGGGCCTGTACATGGAAAGGACATCATTTCAAATATAAACTGAAGGCGAATAAAGAAAAGCGGCAACAACTGCCTAAATGATATTCGAATTCAACTCAGGTCAGCTGTGCAAATAGATGGTCGCTCGGATAGCGGCCGGAAATGGTTGCTATGTTTGAACTACCGATTCGTTGACGCAGAAATAGGTTTCTGAGTATTATGTCAACAGAACGCTATTTCGAGGGTCATGCGCTAAGATACGCGTTTGTTTATCTTAGCTAATGGTATATGGGTTGTTAAGGAAACTATACAGTGGGACCTGATTATTGGCATGATTGTTTGAATAACAATCATAATCGTGTCCGACTCGATGATCGGTTATCGATATAGGCGATCCGTCATCGGAAATCTGGCTTGCAGATGTGCAAGCAGGCGAGTTGCCCGACGTGTCTTCTTGGACCAACGGATTGTTGGAACAAGAAGACACAGGAGGATCGGTGTATGTTTGGTTGGCATGTTGCCGTCCAGAGGAACCGATCAGGTTCCTAAATGATTCATGTAAAATGAACCGAAGTGGTTTGGCTGACATGCGTTCATATGATGCCATGGCAAGATGATGATCTTGCCGTGGGCTTATTTTCCAGGTATGTAATTGAAAGGGTAGCTTAACGCCGCTCGAATGCAGGTAAGCAAAATGGCTTGTTGGGTGTGGAAAGGCGGGTTGATTTAAAGGGAATGTGTGGTTCCTTGTGAATGCTTTAAAGAATCCCCACACAGTCCAAGAAGGGAAAATGGAGAGGGTCGAAAAGTATACTCATGTATAATTTTCACCTGACATGCATTTTGTTCCCAAGCGAATGGTTGTACTCATTGGTACAGAAACGAGGGGGTTACCACTTGGGACCTTCTTTTGCATTGGAATGTGCAAAAAGAATTGGGTGATAGACTAACCTGTTTTGCTATGTAGAAACAGCGCCGTCTACGCATGTTTTGTCGTTCTAAGCAGCATGAAGGTTTTGATATCAGGTAGGGAAATCTTATATGGGGGACTCAGGTGTTGCATCCCGCTATATAAACCCCATAACTCTTTAACGCACACGATGCACTCAACCTTAGCCCACAGTTAACTGTTGCTCATATCGCGCACGTTGCGATACTCATTCGAATACTTATTAATTGTCCACCTATTACGCATACTCGCTTCCCAAGGCTACACGCTTACCGCGTATCGTCAATTTGTATTCATATTGCACACCAAGCAATCCAATCATAACAATTAACACATAATATCGCATGACACATTCTCGCTTCCCAAGGTTAGACGCTAAATGCATTCTTTTGCTTCGTATTCAAAACAAGCTCTTCACCTGGCATAACACATTTTCGCACGGTCCCATATTACGAATGCATTTTTTGCTTCAGATCCGAGAACAGGATATGACACTACTGGCACCTTCAAAAGCAATTACCAACCACTTAACCGAGCTTCGATCAAAGTGCTGAGATCTACGAAAAGCCAGACATAGCAACGAAACGCAAAACGATCGAACGATACGAATGGCTTGAACGTGGGCCATTGTACTTTAATTGATGCGGTCAAATGCAAAAATCAATTAAGTAATTGCTCAAGCCAACGCCGCTGCACTTTAAGTGGGGCAATTAAGTGGCAATGATAGTTAAGAAATGCGGATGACTCGTACCAGGCAATTGGACTCAATATGGGTCATCCGTTCCGGATCGAACTCCAAGCTGAATGAAACGCATCGTTTGCACTTCTACGCCCATAATTTGGGTATATAAAGAGTGGTTGCAAACGGACTAATGGGAGAGCTAATCGATCAAGCAAATGGTTGCAGGCTTCCAACGGTACAGCGGGCCTTTTGCTTTGTTTAGATTAGAGATTTAATCCAGCAGCCAAGTGGGCGAGTAGTTTAATATAAATAAGTTAAAGACAGTAAATAAGAAATAAAGAAAAGGAAAGCCAAGAGATACTTTCTCTCCAACATTCCGTCCGAAGACCCGGAACAGCAAGGGCGGACGGTCCACATCAGATCAGGTAATATCAAATAAGATAACATTACAATTTCGAGCAGCCGGTGGGATACTGGCGGTGCCAAATAAATAACTTTAAATGATTTATGTTGATACCTTTATTGTTGTTACACAGGGAATGGCGTTTTTCTTTGGAAAACGAATGCGAATCAGTTTAATTATGTAACAATTTCTCCACCCCCTGGTGTCCGCCCAAGGGATGATCGTGGTAGTCCCGAAGTAACATCTGGATTTCCTCAGGGTCATTTAACTCCATTGCCTTCTCCGTACAGGAGGGAATGGGATCCTCGCATGGAGGTGAATCGTCGTCTCTAGGACGTCCCTGGGTTCTTTTTACTTGCCCTTTGTTTTTTAGCCTGGGCGTGTGTTAAAACATTGCATCGTTGTAGTGAAGGGGTTTCATCACCATTTTATGCGATGCAAGAAGAAAATTATATATACATGTAATTAAAAACAAACATAATTTTAAAAAAAGCAATGACAAAAAAACAAGGAAGACGAGGACTTCGGGGTAGGAGAGGTAGGGGACTGGAGAAGAGCGACTGTATGCGGGGGTGGCAAATGTGGCATATGTGAGACAGTGAACAGTGAACGGCATATGTGTTGGAATGTGTACGGGTTGTGAGGGGATAGACGGTGGGCGGGGCAAGGTCAGGAGGGGAAAGAGAGGAGACGGAGTTTGAGTGCAGTAGATGTAAGGTGGAAATCGAAGAGGTAGGGTTACAGTTTGCCCACCTCAGCATTCGCGAAATGGGTTCATTACAAGAAGTGTGGTGGGAGGGCAAATAGAAGAGACGAGGGTTTCGTAGGTTACGGGGGTTGGTGTGGAGTGCGATGGTCGAGAGCAAGCTAGGGCAGTTGATTGTGCCGGAGAGGAGACGGTGGATGAAGAGGATATCGGCAAGAATTCTGCGCTCCTCAAGTGTATTGAGGTTAATCAGATGGAGCCGGCTTGTGTATGGGGGGAGAATCCGAGGATTCTCCCAGTTCAGTCCACGGAGGGCAAAACGCATAAAACGACGTTGCACGCTCTCGATCCTGAGGTTATGAACGAGCAGTGTGGAGACCAGACCTGACTGGCGTATTCAAGAAGGGGGCGGACGAAGGCTATGTAGGGGGAACGGGAAACGTAGGGCTTAGAGAATTCCTTAGACCAGCGTTTCACAAACCCAAGGGCGGAGTTGTCCTTAAGAATGATATCATCGATATGTGGGATGAAGCTGAGCTCCCTGTCGAATAAGATTCCGAGGTCACGTATTGAGGATACGTATGAAATCTGCTGGTTTAGCAGGAAGTAGGAGCGTGGGGGGGGGGGGGGGGGTGCTTTGTGGGAGAAGGTAATGGAGGGACATTTGACCACGTTGAATTCAAGGCAGTTATTACGGTACCAAGTTGAGAAGCTGTCGAGGTCCTGTTGGAGAAGTGAGGAGTCGAGAGGAGAGATGATCGTTTTGTAGAGTTGGGTGTCGTCCGCATAGAGGGAGATAGATAAGTATTTAATAATGGAGTCAACATCATTGATGGTAAGGATAAATAGGAGGAGGCGTAGATGACTGCCTTGCGGAACCCCTCACGTGGGAAGAAAAGGATTGGAAAGGGAGGATCTGAATTTGACACGGTAGGATCGATCTTTCAGATAAGAAGATAACCATTTGATCAATAGGGGTTCGAAACCTAGGGAGGACAGCTTGAAAAAGATGAGATTATGGGAGATTTGGCGAAGGCCTTGCTGAAATCTGTGGTGATTACATCGACTTCGTTGCCATTCTCTAAGGCACGGAGAGTATGGAATGAGAACTGGATAAGGTTGGTTATGGTCGATCTACCCGAAAGAATGCCATGCTGGTTGGGTGCGATGATGGATTTACATCGGAAAGATAACGCGTTGTAAAGAATCCCTTCGAACAGCTTAGGGATTTGAGACAGTTTGGCGATGGGACGGTAGTTGCTTATATCGTTTTTAGATCCCTTTTTATGTATGGGGGTAACATAGGAGAATTTCCAGATACTAGGGAAGATACCTTGTGAAAGGGATAGATTGAATATCTTTGATATCGGGAGAGAAAGAGAAGAGGAACATTTCTTTAAAAATACATCTGGGAGTCCACCAGGTCCAGGGCTGAACTCGTTTTTGCGTGAGTTTAATTTCTCCTCAACTACGTGATGCTGAATAATTTGAGGGGTGAAGGGGCCGAGGGAGAATTCGGGCACGTCTTTGAAGTAAGACGGATTGGGCTCGAAGGATATGTCTGTGAAGGATTTATTAAAAAACGAAGCGAATAGATTGGTAATAGTTAGGGGGTCGATTGAAGTCGTCGCGCCATAAGAAAGGGAGTTAGGATAGGCGTCGGATTTACGTTTGTAATTTATAAAGTGGAAAAAAGATTTGGGGTCATTGATCAAATTGGATTGTGTTTTTGTGAGGTAGTTGGTGTAGATGGAGTTGTAGAGCTCGGAAAATTTATAAAAGGAACCGAGATAGTTGGAGTAGTTTTGGGAGGAACGCGTTTTGAGGAAAATGTTCCACAAGTTATTTCTCTTGTTCCGAAGAATGCGGAGTGTGCGGTTGTACCATGGCTGCGATGAAACCGATGACCTGTGGCGAGAATAGGGGACATATATGGCGATGGCATAGTAGATCTCCTTATAGAGAGTAGCAGTAGCTTCTTCTACCCCCAGATGATCAAAGCGAAATGCTGTTTTGCTAAGATGCTCATTTAGAAGGTGGAAGTTAGCTTTGTGGAAGTTGTAGGAAAAGCTGTCGTGAGGTAGAGAAGGCTGGGTCTCATGATCAAGATATAGGGATAAGAGCAGTGGGAGGTGATAATTATCAATGGTAGAGAGGGCATGGGGGCTAGGGGCTACTGAGGACATGAGTGGGTCGGTTGTGAACACGAGGTCCAGCTGTCTCCCCATATGATTTGGGACATTGCTTATTTGATGGAGGCATGAGTCGGTGAGACCGTTTATAAAAATTTGTTCCTTGGACCTAGTGGGGTTTGAGACGTAGAAGGCTTGTTCGTCAGCCAATGTCCGCTGGAGATGGGGGAGGTTAAAATCGCCAAGAACGACGATATCGTCTAGGGGGGTGCTCAAGTCGGTTAGGTTATCTACCGCTTCTATTGCGAGTTCGTATGACACGATGGGTCGTGAAGGAGGTATATAGAAGCAGATAATGAAAAAAGACTTAGGGCGCTTGTCGATTTTTATTGCGACGTAGTTAAGATCAGGAGAAGAAGAGATGGCAATTAGAGACGAAGCGAGTCTGTTATGAGTGGCAAGCAGCACTCCACGGCATGGTGAATTGGGATCTACTCGATGAGCGTTATCATCGCGGAAAACATTGAAGGAGCGGGGGAATAGTTCAAGACTATTAATACTAGGGATAAGGTTGGTCTCAGTCAGAGCGTATATGTCGAAGGGAAGGGAATGTCCCTTTTCCAGTGTCGATTGTGTTTTGGAGCGGAGACCTCTAACATTCTGATAGTAGACGGTTAGGGGGAGCGTATTGAGGGTATTGAGATGATAAGTGGTTCAGTGGTTTATGGTCTGTGTATCACATAAACCTACAACCCTGTAAACACCAGCCGAAATTCTTAGCCGCCCACACAATGGCTAGTAACTCCTTTTCAATAGTGGAGAAATTTCTTTCCGCTCTATACAAGGTGCAACTGGCGTAGGCTATAGGCTGATCTTTGTCTCTTTCGCATTGGAATAGCACGGCTCCGAGTGCTTCGTTGCTTGCATCCGTGGTCAGGATGAAAGGTTTGGTAAAGTCTAGGTAGACCAACAGGGTTGGCGAAAACAACATTCCCTTTATTGTCTCAAATGCCTACTGGCATTTGTCTGACCACGCAAATTTCACGTCCTTCCTTAACAAATTTGTTAAGGAGCGTACTATCCTGGAAAAATTTGGTACACATTTCCGGTAGTAATTCGCCAAACCTAAAAATGATTGGACGTGACGTACCGTCTTGGGAGTCAGGAAATCCAGGACACTGGCAGTCATGTCAGGATTTGGCAAAGTCCCTTTTTCCGAACAAACATCTCCCAGGTAGACAACTTCGCTTTGCAGCAATCTACACTTTTCTGGTTGCAGTTTGAGGCTGTGGTATGTCAGTTGTTCGAATTCTTTCCGGAGCTTGTCATTATGGTTGACTAGGTTCTTACCGTATATGCCAATGTCATCCAGATACACGAAGCATTCGATACCCTGCAATCCAGTTAGGTCATGGTTCATGAGTCGCTGGAACATAGCCGGTGCTCCCGTGAGACCGAATGGCATACGTCTGAACTCATAGTGCCTGTAGCTTTTGCTGAAAGCTGTCTTATTTAGATCCTTTGGATCTACTATGACCTCGTGATAGCCACTGGCTAAATCCAGCGTGGAGAAGTAGCGTGAGTGACCTGGCTGGTCAAGTATGTCCTCAATACGAGGGAGAGGATACGCATTACCGATGGTTTTGGCGTTTCATCATCATCATCGGCACTACAAACTAGAACCGGTCTTGGCCTTATTTAGCAAGTCCTGAGGCTTGTTAAATTTTCCATAATGATTTGTTTTTTTTTTTTTTCCGGGCAAGGTCATTAGTCTTGCGCCAGAGGCTACCCGACGAGGAATCGAACCCCGGTCTCCCGCGTGACAGGCGGGTATACTAACCAGTATACTATTGAGGAGCTGGTTTTGGCGTTTAGTTTTCTGAAATTGCCCAAAACTCTCCATCGGGGCCCGCTCTCTTTGGAATTACCAATAAGGGCAAGTTCCACGGACTTTTGCTGGGTTGAATGATATCATTCTCCAGTATTTCCCGAATCTGCTCGTTAATCACTTGCTTCTTGACTCGGGCAGACGGTACATCCTTTGGTTAATGGGCGCTTGGTATTGCAGCAAAGGTATTTCATGCGAGATCGCGCTGGTACACGTCAGGTAGTCGCTTTTCAAATGGAAAGTGTCGGTTTTAATTATGTAACAGGGGCAATGTGCTGCAAATCATAGTGGTAGTACTGGAAAAATGCTTGATGCGATCGTTGAGATATTTTGTCGCTCCAAAATCCTACACAATGTCACGTATGCGCACTACGTCGGAGGCGGAGACAGCAAAACATATAAGTGCCTTGTAGATGGCAAGCCTTATAATGATATCGAAGTCACGAAAAAAGAATGCATAGGACATGTGCAAAAAAGGCTAGGGACGAGGCTGAGAACTTAAAAAAAAAACAACAAAAATCTGGGTGGAAGAGGCATGTTGACAGGCAAGGTCATTGACGAACCAATTATCTATTACGGATTAGGTGTTAGAAGAAGAATTGGGGGGATGGGTGCGAACATACAGGGTAAAGTTACTGATTGCTTTCAACTCGGCGAAGGCCAGGACGATCCTTGCCCCTGTGCAATCCAAGTTGACATGCAGTCTCCACGTGACACCCCTGGATAGCTACTTTGGCACCCTCCAAGTAGTGAACCAATGCATGCAGTGAGATCCTGAGAAAGGTTGGCGCAAGGATAATAACCATGCCCGGAAAAACGAATTATTATGGGCAATTTAACAAGTCTCGGATATGGACCGGATACTGGTGGAGAGATTTGCTAAATAAGGCCAACACCGGACCCCGGTTGTAGTGCCGATGATGGTGATGAAGATCATATAGAGGAGCAGATTGCGACTTCGATCATTTTCTAGTGATGGGCAAAATTATGAGTCGGCTCGAAGCAAACCCATGGCAGTAAAGGGAGACGAGCAGCAATTTCGACACTGATAAACTAAAAGACCTGCGCAAAAGGGCTGAATATCAAGACGAAGTAAAGAATAGATTTAGTATCTTAGAGAATGGGAGTAGTGAGGAAGAGGAAACCAAAAATGTGGACACTAAATGGGCATCGATCAGAGACGTAATCAAACAAACACCCCAAAGGTATTAGGATCTAAGAAAACAATTAAGTCCAAACCTTGGTTTGACAATGAGTGCAGGGCGAAGATCGAAGAACATAAACGCCTCAGAGTGATCTATTTAGAAATATATGATGAAGTCAACGCAGAAAGATACGCGACAATTCGAAAAGACACAATGAAACTTTTCAAACGCAAAAAACGCGAATGGGAGCAGACTCGGATCAAAAAATCCTACAAAATACCAGACCAAAGAACATTAGAGGTATGTATGCCGGCATAAATTCAATTAGAAATGGCTACCGACGGAAAGCCAAAATAAGTCGAGACGCAAACGGTTGTCTGGTCACAGAAACTAACAATATAGTGACAAGATGGAAGCAGTACTTTGAAAACCTGCTCAATGTGCGCACCCATCAACCACAAATAAACGCACCAGATGTACATACAGCCGTGTCTCAGATTCCAGAGCCCTGTTTCAACGAAGATGTAGACGCAATAAATCGATTGAAAAACAACAAGGCTCCCGGAATCGATTGCATACCGGCAAAGCTTGTGGAGCATGGAGGAGAGGCAACAACTCGAAACATCCACCAACTCATCAAAACAATATGGGATAAGGAAGTTTTGGCGGATGAATTTGTCCTTTAGGTCGACGGTTGTTGGCTGCGGTGTTCCGCCGAACACTGCTAACACAAAGAACACTACGGAGCGAAACAGCACAATGAAACACGGAAAAACTGTTTTTCTATTTTTAATTTTTCTTGTTCTCTATTTGTACACTCTACGTTAAACATTTGGAAGCACGGTAAGCTTTTATTAGAATTAGAATGCACGGATGAATACACTAATATAAGTATTTTTTATAAACGGAAATCGCGCTCACGCTTTACGTCGCTTATTGTAACCTTGCCGGCGAGTATTTTTCTCATTGAACCGTTACTTTATGTTTTCTTAAATACTGCCACGCGAACCGACCTCCTTGTAGGGTGTCTCTCCGTTCGACTGTCTCTATCTTTAAAATTCAATCCGAACTTCTCATCCCCACATCTCCAAAAGAAAATTTCCCATCCAATCTGCTAAACAGAATTTCCCATCGTGTCTGTAAAGAAAATTTTTCCATCATCAGTCCATCATTCCCCTTTCCGTCATCCTTATCGGAATCTTGTTCCTTTGTTTGACGATCGACCGTACCGCCGGTTAACTTTCGATCTTTTCCTGGGATTTGTTTACGTTACCCATCTGGCCCAAGACAACGAGGTTCTTGCGCGCTTCAGGTGGGTACAAAGGACTATGGGATCGGTAATGCTTTGTTTGCATTTCCAACTCATAAACATCTATCGCGGGTAGTGTTAAGATGTTTATGGTTGCACGGCTATTGGTCGGCAGCGAAACGATATGCTTTGTTTGCACAAGTGTGCCTTTTGCGTTAGGGTCATGCAAGGGATTTGGGTGCTAATTGCTATTAGCTACCAGAGTAGGCATCCGTTGTTCGGTTTATTTACCGACAATGGTGTATCATGGGAAGCATCGCGTTGATGCTTAGAATGGGTGCTTGACTTACGATGCCTTGCTGCATTTGGCGCATTGGTTTGGATACGATGTATGGATGCGTTGAACTCGATATTGGAAGCTTTTGAACGTTTACTTCCTTGATTTCTGATATCGACCTCAACGTCGTTGCATGTCATATTACCTTTTGTTTTAGGTGTGGTTAATGACTATGGGGACACGTGTCTGTGGGCACGTGTACTGGCAAAGGTGAGTATATTCCTTGGCGGAAGGATACCTCACCCTATAGTGGGTTGAGTGGTTCGTAGAACTCCGGAAGAATGGAAAACCTCAATAGTCGTCCCTATTTTCAGAAAAGGCGACAGATCTGACTGCAAAAACCACAGATGAATATCACTGCTCCCACCACATACAAAATATTAACAAATGTCATACTGGCGACAATCACACCGTACGCAGAAGAAATACTGGGAGACTACCAGTGCGGATTCCGTAGGAACCGGTCAACAAGCGACCAAATGTTCACAATAAAGCAGCTGCTGGAAACGAAGTGGGAATACGGAGAGACGCTTCACCAAGTGTTCGTTGACTTCAAAAAAGCCTACGACTCAGTGGCAAGGCAAAGGCTCTACCATATTGTAGTTGAGCTGGGAATGCCGAAAAGATATGCCGCCCTAATTCAAATCTGCATGAACGAAAACAAAGGGCGAGTTAAAATAGAAAACCACCTATCAGAACCATTTGAAATCCGGAACGGACTAAAACAGGCCTCTCACCATGTCTTTTTAACCTTGTGCTCGAGTATGTCATCAGAAAGGTACAAGACGGCAATATGACCGGATCATACCCGAAAGGGGTCACACAAGTGCTCGCATATGCGGATGACTTCGCCGTTCTGGGCGATAATCTAGAAACTGTAAGTAAAAACTGTGAAATCATCATGCAAGCGGCAGAAGAGGTGGGCCTAGAAATAAATGAAGACAAAACAAAATACATGATTACGGCGAGAGCAGGTGGACCTCAGGGGACATATATAAATGTCAGAGGCAAGATATTTGAAAAAGTTAAAGATTTTAAATATCTGGGAACGATACTGACCGCCAGTAAGAAAATTTCGAAAGAAACTAACAAAAGACTACATTCCGGCAAGCTAGTTGGCCTGCAGCCAGTAAACAGCTGAAATCCAAATTGCTGTCACGTAACATAAAGCTCCATGTCTATAGAACCATAATCATGCCGATTGTTATATACGAATGCAAAACATGGGCTCTCACAAAGCGGGAAGAAAACAAATTCCGCGTGCTCGGAAAAAAAGTTTTAAGGGGTATCTTTGGCGGTAAATATGACCAGGAGGCTGGACAATGGAGGAAACAACACAACCACGAATTGAAAGAGCTTGTGGCGGTTTCCTTGAACACCACTAGTTGCCTTCCCACCAATTATACGAGGACTTCCAACATAGAGCATTCAAAGGCCCTATAAAACAAGTATTGTGGCAGTTCCATTGAACGCCACTGCTTACTTTCCAGCACTCCACCTCCTGGCATTTTGGAGTACTATGGCGTTAAGCAAGGATAGTGAAGAAGGTGAATTGAACACACGATGAAACGATTGAAAAGCGAAGCAGTGAAGCATCAGACTACTGACCGTGTTTAGAATATGATTTCCAAACTCGACCATATTCCACTAGTGTGAATTATTTTAATTTATCGCTTGGTATACGGTTCTGATGTATTTTTCTTATTCGATTTCTCGTTCGGTGTTCTTCACTATTTTTGCTTGCGAATTGTGTGTATCTGTTAGAATCGCTACAGTACCAATGCCAGCGAGCCCTCTGTACACTACCTCCTGGCACTTTGGAGTACCAATATCAGTGAGATTCCTACCCCACATCCTGGCACATTGGAGAACCAACGCCAGCGATCTTGCATTCCTCACCTCTTGACACTTTGGAGTACCAATGCCAGTGAGAGCTATAACTCACATCCTGGCACATTGGAGTACCAATGCCAACGATCTTTTATATCCCACCTCCTGACACCTTGGAGAACCAATGTCAGCGAGCCACATGGGATCCGACTAATTGGGAAAATACCACTCGTCGGCCCATAAGAAGCCAAATACCACCATAGACTGTACCGCACATCTTTTGCCCCTGTCGGCATCACCGCGGGGTAATCGGGTCCATGGCACATCCTATTTATTGTACATAGTACATTTTTATTTTACATTGTAACTTTTTCGTTTTCTTTTCCTTTTCCCGCTCACATCGCCATCAAATCGATCCTTTGCCCTGCCTTTTTATCGTGACTACGACATTAGGGGGGGGGATACAGTGGCTTACTTTCTAGCCTATATGAGGAAACAGTTTCCTAGTGCACTAAAACTCGGGAATAAATTCACTTACCTGTCCATTATTTGCTCAAACCTTCGCCAAAAGTATTTAAACTTATATTTTTCGCTGATGTAAAATCCATCAGCACCAAACAGATATTTCCCCAAAGGAACGGTTTCATGAAACGCACCATTTCCTCAAAAGCAATTCAGTTGCACCACGAAGCAACTGCCATAACTCGACCACCGCTGTGCACATATCCCCCATCGAATTTACAGCACACAAGCAGGAGATACTCTTGCTTTACTTCAATGCTGCAACCATATCGGTCGCTAAACCGATCGACACGAAATGGTTAACTTGCACCTGGCCGCAAAAAGGGATCGAGTTCTCGTTAGTGTAAATACACACACGACGGTTCGACCCTCTGATGACGCCAGCAACGTGCGCCCGATCAGCATGGATCTCTTACGCGGTACCAATCGGATAAACATTTCCTTTTATGGAAATGTAATATCCACGGTCCGCTTGCTCGTGCACAGCATGAGCGTGCGAGGTAACCGCATCTGTGTGTGTGCACATCCTCTCGGTGATCAGCATCAAAGATCATCCCTTATATGGTCACCGAAGCGATGGATGGAATTTTTGGTATTCTGTCGCTTCGGTTGAGATAGTCAATCGTAAAACTGATTCCGTGGAGGAAGGTCGGGTCCTCCACGTTAAAACGCGAGTCGAGAGTGGTGTGGCGACGCGAGTGTTGTGCGTGATAACGTTTTTGGTGAACTTTGTTTTTTTTTTATTTTTATTGTGAATTTATTTCAATGCTTGTATATTATAAAAAATAAAACAATATTAAATCGAGGTCTTGTATTAAAGGAAATGAAAAATGTGTTTAATCTCATTCGACTAATTCTGGACTGACCACAATCGGGAAGTGCGTTGCTCGCCATTGAAATTCCTTGACGTTTATCCTTTTGCTACTTCTTCGCCAAGTGATCCGTTTTTATTGATGATGTGTCGTTTCATTGCATTACGAGAGACCCGTTAATAGTGCTATGGAGAAGCCCATCGACAAGATGCCCAGTAAAATCCAATGTCATCCACGGCAGTTGCATTCCTCAAAGTGATCGTCAGCTCATTAATAACAAAGCCGAAACCGGAACTCGTACCCCACATTGACGACAACCTAATGGGGTAACTTAATGGATACGAGTAGAACTGGTGCCAACGACGGCACATATACTTTTCTACCCAAAAGCTATACCACAAACCTACAATAGTGAGAGTAATTAGGTCGCGAAGATGAAGATGGGCCGGACATGCGGCAAGAATGGGCTACGATAGGACCGTACGTAGAATTCTTGACGGTAGACCAACGGGAAAAATGGAGGAAACTCCACGATCGTGAATTGGTAGATATACACCCCAAACCTACAATATTGAGAGTAATCAGCTCGTGAAGATTAAGATGGGCTGGGCATGAAGCGAGATTGGACGAAGACAGAACTGTAGGTAAAATTCTTGATGGAAGACCAACGGGAAAGAGACCGGTAGAACGGCCGCGACGGAGATGGAAGGACAATGTACCTTTGACCTTGAGGAAATCGGAACAGATGGTCAACCGTGGAAGGAGAGCGCACAGGAGAGGGAACGATGGCGCAGCTGAGTCGGTGAGGTCATAAACTTCCAGGTTTCTATAGGCCAATAAATAAATAAAAAATAATAATACCTGTTGTAAGACCGTTTTTTTGTTTTTTTAGTCTTAAGAATAAAAATAAACAAGTTCTGTTACGACTGCGTAACATTAAAAATATAGAATTTTTATTTATTTATACAAAATATACTTTTATACAAAAATATTATTAAATATTATATTAAACTAATATGACACACTGAGAATTGGTAGGGCCTTAACGGTGCTTACACTAAGAAGGAATTAGTGATCAGCTCTGAGGGTAGTGTCTTTATTTACTTTTTAATTTTGAATTAAACAAAAATGAACAAATTAAAAGACTTTCCTTCGCTATGCGATCTTGATTAAGTTTAGGACATTTTTCAATATAATATAAGCATTCCGGCATTAGTTAGGGCGGCGGTGGATACTCGACCACAGTAACACGATTATTGAAGGTGTTATTTGGAGTTGTCAAGGATGCAATTTGTAGAAAAAAGTTCAAGTTTCGTCCTGGACGAATTAATATTTTAGTTTGGGTCCTAGATATTCCACCACCCAGAGTTTTTGATTCGACAATCTAGTTTGAATGAAAGTATTTTAGTGTTTACTATAAGAGTTTGTTAAAAAGTATTATTGTGTCTTTAAATACTTGATGACTGGAGGATAGTGATTGCTATTCCCGACATCCAGGTATTCTGGACACCCTGGTCTGAATTAACATGAAAGGGAAAGAGGTTTTAAGGTTTTCTGAGTAATGTAGTCAAAGTGGTTTTAATATTTAGCTAGACTTGAGTTCTTGACGTTCTTTTCTATAAGAGCTGCAATTCAGATTAGTTTTCTGGCCGTGTTTTCATATATAGGGTTAAGTTGTTTTAATGCTGTAAGTGGCTGTCATGGTTCTTGAACACTTTCCGCTATATGGAATACGAAGCGGATGCGGTTTTAATGGTTTTCTGGATTTAGGGAAATTTTTCCCTATAAGAACTACATAGTGAAATGATTTTTATGGCTTTTTGGATGTTCTCTGTAAGGGGTATGTAGCGGAAGGGATTTTAATGATCTTTTGGCTTTATTTTCTGGACTGCTGTTCTGAACATTTTCCCTCTTTTGCCCCGCATGGGGTTTTAATCGTTCTCTGAACGTCTTTCCGTATGTGGCCTATCAAGTGAATGGGTTTTTAAGGGCTGTTTGGATTTCGGTGAATTTTTCCTTATAAGGACTTCAAAGTGAAACCAGTTTTTTAATGGATTTTGGACTTTTTTCTTTATGCAGGATTTGCAGTGGAAGGGGTTGTAGTGGTCTTTTGGGTCAGGACCGTTTTCCTGAACATCTCCCCTCTATTGCTTCGAATGGGTTTTTAATCGTTTTCTGAAAGTCTTTCCCTATGTGGTCTATGAAAGGCATCGTTTTTAAGGGCTGTTTGGATTTCGGGAAATTTTTCCTTATAAGGATCTCAAAGTGAAATTAGTTTTTTAATGGATTTTTGGCTTTTTTCTTTATACAGGCTTTGCAGTGAAAGGGGTTTTAGTGGCTCGACCGTTCTCCAGAACATCCCCCCTCTTTTGCATTGAATGGGTTATTAATGATTTTCTGAACACCTCTTCTATATGGTGTGAAAGTGAAAGGGTTCTTACTGAGTTTTTAAACCTGATTCCAGGGCATTTTTTCTATAACGTATACATAGTGAAACTGTTAATATTTTTCTAGATGTCTTTTTCCATACATATATGTTGTGTGAAGTCAGAGGGTTTTTAGTGCCTTGTTAGGCCTGATTTCAGGGCATTTTTCCTATAACGCATACAAAGTGAAAAATGTTAATGTCCTTCTGGACGTCGTTTTCTATACAGGCTATTTAGTGGAAGGGATTTCCATGGTCCTCTTGATTAATTTTGGACCGCTTTTTTGAATATCTTCCCTCTTGTGTATCGAATGGGTTTTTTTATTTATTGCCCACGCAATCAAGAGAGAATCGAACCTAGAAGCAGTCTGGTTAGGAGCGGAATACTATTCCACCACGCCAAACCTGCAGCTTTTTCGAATGGGTTTTTAATGGCGGTTTAATACAAAAAAGTGGCATCTGTCGGTTTCATTCTGTCCCTTAATTGTGAGACCAATCATGTTTGATAACTGATCCCCTTAATGATTTTTTGTACCGGATTACGATACATATTTCCCTATATAGGCTATCTAACGAAAAGGTATGAAAGTTTAGATGACACCCCCTATAGGAACTATGTATTGAAAGAACTACAAGGTGAAATGCTTTTTTATGACTTTTTATATGTCTTTCTGTATATGGGCTATGTAGCGGAAAGGGTTTTAAAGGTCTCTTGGCCCGATTTTCCGGACCACTTTTTAAACACCGTTCTCCATTTGAATTGTATAGGCTTTTAATTGTTCTCTGTACCCGAGTACCAGATATCTTTTTCTGTATACGCTTCGTAACGAAAATTTCTGAATAGTAGTCTGAACGTCTTCCCTTATATGAACTATCCATCGACGGGGTTTCAATAGTTTCCAAATCAGGATTTCGGGCCATTTTTGCCTTCATTCTACAATGTCAGATGATCTGTAATCTCTTCTCGAGCATCTTTTTCTATACGAGTTGTGTGGCTAAGAGGTTATGGTTTTCTTGATTGGGCATTTGGGCATATTTATCTACACGGATTAATTTACCTTCCACGGAAGTGGAAGTGTTTTAAAGCATGATTTTGGGGCCATTTTTTCCATTCTTCTTACGAATTTTTTTTAGATGCTTTAATAATATTATGAACCCAGTTTTTGAAAACCCTGTTAATGGTTTTCTGAGCGCCCATCCTTATATAGACAATGCATTGAAGGCATTTTTAAGGGTTTTCTGGATCGTCAGACCGTGCACCATGTGGGTTATGTAGCGGAAAGGTCTTAATATTTTTCTGGGCGGGATTTTGGGGACTTGTGGATAATGTGAAATGTTTTTAGGGACTTTTTGTGTGTTTTTCCCTAAACGACTAATGAAGTGGTTTTTCAGACGGGTTTTCGGCCCAATTTTTCCATTCTTCTTACGAATGCTTTTTAGATGCTTTAATAATATTGTGAACCCGGTTTTTGAAAACCCTGTTAATGGTTTTCTGAACGCCCTTCGCTATATAGACAATAAACTGAACGCATTTTAAAGGGTTTTCTGGATCGTCAGACCGGGCACCATGTGGGTTAAGTAGCGAAAAGGTCTTAATATTTTTCTGGGCGGAATTTTGGGGACTTGTGGACAATGTGAAATGTTTTTAAAGGCTTTTTGGGTGTTTTTTCCTAAACGTCTAATGAAGTGGTTTTCCAGACGGGTTTTCGGCCCAATTTTTCCATTCTTCTTACGAATGCTTTTTAGATGCTTTAATAATATTGTGAACCCGGTTTTTGAAAACTCTGTTAATGGTTTTCTGAACGCCCTTCGCTATATAGACAATAAACTGAACGCATTTTAAAGGGTTTTCTGGATCGTCAGACCGGGCACCATGTGGGTTAAGTACCGGAAAGGTCTTAATATTTTTCTGGGCGGAATTTTGGGGACTTGTGGACAATGTGAAATGTTTTTAGGGGCTTTTTGTGTGTTTTTCCCTAAACGTCTAATGAAGTGGTTTTCCAGACGGGTTTTCGGCCCAATTTTTCCATTCTTCTTACGAATGTTTTTTAGAAGCTTTAATAATATTGTGTACCCAGTTTTTGAAAACCCTGTTAATGGTTTTTCAGAACACGTTTTCAGGTTTTGTGGATCGTCAGACGGGCACCATGTGGCGGAAATGTCTTAATATTTTTCTGGGCGGGATTTTGGGGACTTGACTTTGTATGGGTTACAATGGGAAATGTTTTTAGTGGATTTTTGGGCCTTTCCCTATATGGCTAATGAAGTGGCTTTTCAGGCGCGTTTTCGGGCCTTATTCTCCATCCTTCTTATGAAATTTTTTTTTAGAGGCTTTCATAATATTGTGAACCCGGTTTTTGAAAACCCTGTTAATGGTTTTCTGAGTGCCCATCCCTATATAGACAATGAATTGAACGCTTTTTTAATGGTTTTCTGTACTTTTATACTGGGCATCATATGGGTTATGAAGCGGGTGTTTTAATGTTTTTCTGGGCGGGATTTTGGGCACTTTACTTTATATGGGTTACAATGTGAAAGCTTTTTAGTGGGTTTTTGGACCTTTCCCTATATAGCTATTGAAGTGGTTTTCAATACGGGTTTTCGGGCCTTTTTTCCATTCTTCTTCCATTTTTGTTTTTTAAAGAGGCTTTAATAATATTGTGAACCCCGGTTTTTGAAAACGCTGTTAATGGTTTTCTGAGTGCCCATCCCTATATAGACAATAAACTGAACGCATTTTGAACGGTTTTCTTGATCGTCATACCGGGCTGGGGCTTATGTAGCGGAAGAGTCCTAATGGTTTTCTGGGCGGGATTTTGGGGACTTGACTTTATAAGGGTTACAATGTGAAAAGTTTTTAGTGGATTTTTGGGCCTCACGCTATGTGTCTAATGAAGTGATAAATCAGGCGGGGTTTCAGGCCGCTTTAATTATTTTCTGGGCATCCTTTCCTATCAAGGTTCTTTAAATCCCGAAATGAATCCATAACATCCAAGCTGTTTCTGTACAAGACCATGGTCTTATCAGTACTTATGTATGGATCCGAGGCCTGGGTGCTCAATTAAAGGCACTCTGAACTCTTAACCGCGTTCGAGAGGAAGGTCTTAAGGAGAATTGTTGGCCCCGTATGTGAGGGAGGACGATTCCGAGACCATGCAATCATGAGTTGTACGCGATCTACCTTGAAGCTAATGTTGTAAGAAAAATCAAGCTCGGTAGACTTCGGTGGGCGGGACATCTAGCTCGAATAAGCGAAGAGGAGCCCGCCCGTAAAGTCCTTTGTGGCAGGATGTATGGACAAAGACAGCGCGATAGACCTTATCTGCTATGGAGGGATGGCGTAGACCAGGACGCCCAGAGCCCGGGAGTACCAAACTGGATGACATCGGTTCGAAATCGGAACCGGTGGAGAGATTTGTTAAGCCAAGACCGTATCACGGTTGTAGTGCTGATGATGATGATGATGATGGGCATCCTTTCCTATATGGACTATGTAGCGGAATGGGTTGTCATTCTGGAGGTACTTTCAGTGCATTTTTCATTATATGGCTAAGAAATGATGTGGTTTTCAAGGACTCTCCCTAGGTCCTCCTCCTATTTAGGCCATATATCAAAAAGGTCTTGTGGCCTTTCTCGACATTCTATATATATATATGTATATATAGGTTTAAAATTAAAAGCAATCTTAGGGTGAAATGTTTTTTAGTGGCTTTCTGGTTCTTTTCCTGTATGACTAATGAAGTGGCTTTTAAGACGGTTTACGGGCAATGTTTCCCTATAAGGACTACAAGGTGAAATGGTTTTTAATGACTTTTTGGACTTTCTGTCCTATATGGACTGTGTAGCGGAATAGTTTTACATTCCTTCAGGTCACTTTTCATTAACGGGCTAATAAATGAAATGGGTTATAATGATTTTCCCAACGCCTCTTTCCTGCTTAGGCTATATAGCGAATGGGTTCTGTTGGCTTACTCGACAGTCTCTCTATATATAGGAATTAAATTAGAAGGGCTTTTAAGGTGAAGTGGAAATTAATGATAATTTAGGTGTCGTTTTCTATCTGGCTAATGAAGTCGTTTTTCAGACGGGTTTTCGGGCCATTTTTACCTATACGAACTACAAAATTAGACCCATTTTGGACCTCTTTTCCTACAAGGCTATAAAGTAGAGTGGTTTTTAATGGTTCTCTGGATGTATTTTTAGTGCATCTTTCGTTATATGGGCTAACAAGTGACCTGGTTTTTAATGGTTTCCTCGAAGTCTTTATCTGGTTAGTGTTATCGACATCTGCATATATAGGCTATGAATTAGAAATGCTATTTCAAAATTTTTTGGACCGAATTGGGGCCATTTTTGCCAATGTCGATAAAAAAATGAAATGATTTTCAATTGCTTTCTGAAGATCTTTTGCCGTATGGGCAATGGGGCGGATTTCTGGGCAATTTTTCCTTGCAAGGACTACAACGGGAATGGTTTTCCGGCCATTTTTCCTATATGGGCTTACTAGTGTCTCAGACCGGGTCCTCTAACATTTTTCCCTATAAGGGCAGCAAAGTAAAAATGTTTTTGATAAATTTCTAGACTGGGTTTCGGGGCATGTTTCTATGTATGGACTGTGAAGCAGAGGGTTTTAATACCTTCATAGATAGCTCCGATATTACCTCATCTCTTTGTCTGGTAAATTGCGGTTTTTTTATATCTTGCATGTTAATTGCTATTAATTGTTGAGACTGCTTTTGTCTATTATTCACATTTTTAAGTACATTAAATGAACTCCTGTTAAAAACGCACTTAATCAAGATAGCATTTGAGAAGATAAAAGAAGAATTATAATAAATGATTTTAATTAATACATGAAACTATAGCTAGGTGAACTAAAAGCTACAAAAACTTTATGAAGTTGTTGTTTTGTGATTAAAAACACGAGTGAAATGTGTATATGAAAAATTGTCATGTTAGAAATAAGTCTAAGGACGAATGTTCTGGGAATTCACTGTGCAACAGGTCTCCGAAGGGATTTAGTGACTCTAGGGCAGCGAAAGGACTGATGCAAGAGGAAGGTTGCTGGTCCAATGAGAACTGCAACGGATCACCATCCGATTCTAATAGTCTTAAGCTTAACTCGAGTGGATTTTCATTAGGCAGGGCTATACAAGTGTTTTGGATTAAAAGGTCGGAATCGGTCAATTGCTGAATTCCCAAGTGCAGATTCCTATTCAGTGGACTGAGGCATGGTTCAGATAAATGCAGTGACTCGCCGTCAGATTCTAGGATCTTATTACTGAAGTCAGTCATGGAATTGCAATCATCGAATAAGGGAGACGTTGATGCGGAAGCGTATACGGAACAGGAACTCGAATTTAGTGATGACATCGTCAAATATGGCGATGTGTCGTTAAGAATTTTCTTCTTTGTACGCTGACGTCTCGGTGTAGTTGCCTTGGTAGCCTGCAGTTTCGATCTTTTCACTTTTGGTCGCGATTTAGATGACATCGTAGCCGGGGATTGCTTCTTTTCTGGATCAGAAGGAGTACTGTTGCGTGTTTTAGATTTAGAAGCAACTGGTTTCTCGGTGGCAAACAATAAATCTTCATGTAGTGCAGGATTCCTTAGAGTTTCCGACAGGATACTTATGTATTTCATCGCCATTCTGAGGGTTGTTATCTTGGTCAGCTTTTCGTTGGTTGAAGTTGCCTCGTCACCGGTTATTGAACTTGGTACGCATTTACGAAGGGTTTCAAATGCTGCATTGATTTCACGCATCCGTGTGCGTTCCCGAGCATTCGCCGTTTTTCTACGGTACTTGCTAAGTGGTGCTGCTTTCGTCTTTACTTTCTCCTTAGGCGTTGAAACGATCCTTAGAGTGCTCGAACGTTTCGTTGTAAAGTTGAAATCATACTTTGTGCTATTGGAAGGCGGCTTTGAAGCGTCCGCGTCACCATGTAAACTATGCTTTAATGATTCATTCTCGGTTGATTGGGCACCCGTTGATAGGGTGCATTTTCTATGGCGCTGCCGTAGTGAGTATTTTTCACTGTTTTTATTTCGAGCACATGACGTTGCAAGGGACGGCTTTGTTGCTGAGGTCGGTGACATTTTCATTGTTGAGTTGTTGTTGTTATTATTCGCATCATTGGGTTTGAATTTTCTGCTGCTACCTCTGCTTCTTGTACTGCGTTTGAAGTCCAAATTGTCTGATGAAGTCAATGGTGTGTAGGCAGATATATGTAACTGGTCATTATGTGTCGCTTCCGCGGGTGACTGTTCAATGAAATTGTGCATTCGAATTGAGGTATCTAGAATGAAAGAGGAAAATAGATTCATAAAAACGACATTGAAAATATGAGGAGAATCAAATTTATCTAGCATGTGGTAACAAACGGCTTTTGAAAGGTTGGTTTTCTCTCTCTGTGTGTGTGATGGTGATATAATTAGTAAAACTGGACTAGAGTGGTTGGGAAACTTTATGATTGAACTTTTACGAGTCAAATAAATTCCTATAAGAATTTATTATTGGAAATGTATACTAAATTTAATTTTCCGGTCCCATCCTAAACAATCTTTGGGGTCGATATCTTCGGTTCACACCATTGATATTCGCAACGAGTGCCATCCGTGCGAGCTACTCCACTATATACGACCTGCCCAATAATCTCGATATCATATTCATATAATTCCAGAATAGGATTAAGAATTCTCCACAGAAAGTATGGTGTCATCTTCAAAATCAAAAAGTCTAGCATCGCAATATTTGCAATAATGAGCTGACGCATTCATCGTTACCTACTTGGTTCGGTCAATCCGGAACGGGAACTCGAATGTAGTCACGACATTGTCAAATATTGCGAAGTGTCGTTAAGAATTTTCTTCTTTGTACGCTGATGTCTCGGTGTAGTTGGCTTGGTAGCCTGTTTCGATCTTTTCACTTTGGTCGCGATTTAGATGACATCGGAGATTGCTTCTTTTCTGGATCAGAAGGAAGACGTGGTCAGGTCTCACACTATTTGATTTAGGCGAGGTAGCTGATGTGTAGTTGCGGATGCGCCCCATAAGGAACACCGAAAGCTTCTGCTTTCCGTGCTACTTCTGTGTAGGATCGTGATTGAGTCCGATGATGCTGATCTTGGGCCGTGATTCCTCTGAGATCTCTTGGGAGTGGAATTTCTTCCTTCTTCCTTGACAATCTGTGATGCTTTTGATCTTGGGAGCTTCTCCGTACCCCGTAATCGCCTCTTTCCTTTTCGATGAATATAGGGACGTGAAGTGTGCCTGAAGGTCATGTCGCGCAAGTGGTTTGTTCCATGAACCTCTTGTATGACCCATGGAATCGATGGCGATGAAACCTTGCAGTCGCAGAGTCAGCCAATTGATCAGGGTTGGAGTTGTAAGTTCGCAACCCACGATCAATGGTCGTGTGATGGCTGTTGAAGGATCTCGTCACACCGGGACTGGGTGACATGGTGGGTGCTGCGCCCGTTAGCACCCATCCCAACTGAGTAAGCTGCGCGATGAGGTCGGAGCGTTCGTTTTTCGCCGACCTTTCGAGGAGGGAGACGGGGCAGAGGTCTGCTCCGATGATGAGGTCCACCCTGTCCGTCGATGGAATGTTCGAATCTGTAAGATCAAAGCCTGCCACGATGGAGGGGTCTACGGACAGAAGTCGTTGGGGGTGGAACGTAATCCGAAAGGTGGGGCAGAATGAGTGCGTTGATGGTCCAACTTCGCGAGTAGTCGCCGCGAGGCAATATAGTGACGATGCCTGTCGGCGAAGGCGCAGCTGTTGCGCGAGGGATTCCGAGATGAAGGTGGTCTCTGAGCAGGGGTCCACCAGGGGATGAACTTCGATCCCGCGTTGGAGTTTTGACTGGACGAAAACGTTTGCTGTTACCAGGAGTGTTGCCCGCGGAGGATGAGCGTTTAGAGTATGCGAGCATACTCCGGAGGTCTGTCCGTCTTGGCCTTTGGACGGGAATTCGCTTCTAGGGCTGATGATGAATAGGTAATCGGGGTTGAGCTTTGGCCAGTGTGGCGTGGGGTGTGGTGCCGTCCCTGAGTCTCTCTGCAAGCCTTAGTGGAACGATAGTCGCGAAGCAGGTGTCTCCCCAGGCAGTTGAAGCACAATTTTCGTTGGTCCGCATGCCATTCTTGTTGATCAGAGGGGAGCTATTTAAACTTTTCGCAGGAGGAGATGGAGTGGGATGATGCACAAAACGAGCAGGAAGTTTGCGGATTGGGAGAGGGTGGCGTTGTGGTGTGAACTAAGATGCGCGACCTCGTGCCGCGGAGGGGCTGGTCTTCTTTGTGGCTCCTTGATGGGAATCAGCTTCTAGTCCGGACAGCTCAACGAACGCCAGCGCCTAGATCCTGGTTATGAGGAAGATGTTGAGCTGCTTGTAGGAAGACCTGTAGTGTCCTCCTGCGATGTCTGCCAATCACGTCCCGATGGTGGGCTCAGGCGCTGTGTGGTCAGATAGACGAGTATCTCGTCCCATTCCCGACAGGCTACGTCACGGGACGATCAAACGCATCTGGTGTCTCGACGGCTTCGTGGATAAAGTTGCGGAGCTGACGCAGGTCCACGACGTACTCTTTGATGGCAGCCGGAATCTGGAAGAAAGCGCGGAGAGCAGAATGGAACAGGGCACGACTATTACCGTTGTGCGCTACTAGTTTGTCCCAACGGGAATATTCTTGATGGTCCTAGGGGCAACGGCACGGAGACAGGACTTTAGATAATAGCGGCGTTCCATATCCGTGAGGTCTGAATGGTCCGCCAGTATCACCTACAAGTCTTTGAATGGCTTCCATTCCGAATACCTGCCCAAGAACCTTGGTAACTAGAGGCAGTTTATCGGCCACGATGGTTTTGATGTTGCCGGGAAGTTCGAGATGAGGACGTGGTGAGCGTCGACCAACTTCGCCTGCTCGTCTAAGTAAACCAAGTCGATGAAATCCTCCGCGAAGTAGCGATAACCCTTGATTTATGGACTTGTCAGCTGCACTATTTTTTCGTGCCGCTCCAGGATGTCTTGTGTTTCAGCCTAAGGCTCTGCTGGCAGGTCTCCATTTTTTCTTCAAATTGAGGAATGTGCGGAGAAGTGAGCGGCGGTGAGTTCCTCAATCTGAGACATTCTGGCCACTTGAAGTCGAGGAAACGGTCACCGAAACTGCCCCGAGTCTTTATCAATGACGCAACCGAGGGAATGACGACTGGGCTATGATGTAAGCTCAGGAACGCCTACACACGAAACGGAACACTACACAGTGGGTCTTTAGCCCTTCCACCACCGATGAGAAGTCACACTTTCACTACTTGATCACGGTTCAGTTTATAGCGCAATGTAGGCGATAACAATCCGGCTCGAATGACCAGTTCGGGGATGCGATCCTGGAGATGGGGCTGCGTCTATTGGCAGGCCAGCAGGCAGCTTCCAGGATGATGAGGAAACGTCCAATAGTGTAAGCGTCCGAGAGCATGATGACCGACCAACCGGGTAATCGTTCAGATGATGGCGGTGCGTCCAAGAGAATAATTGTCCAGAGAATGGCAGTGCGTTCGATAGAGTAATCGTCCAGATGATGGTGGTGCGTCCAATAAAGTAATCGTCCAGAAGATGACGGTGCGTCCAATAGAGTAATCGTCCAGATGATGGTGGTGCATCCAATAGAGTAATCGTCCAGATGATGGCCGTGCGTCCACTAGAGATTTGAAAAAGGATGCTTAAGTATCGTTCTCTTTCTGTCACCGTATGCACTCGTGCATTATCCCGGACTTTTTAAGCCTTCTGAAATGTATGATTTTGGTAGTTCCTACAAATAACCATTTGTGTGTGCGATGACCTCCTCATTTGATGTAAACCACTGTCCGCTGAGCCATTTTTTTAAATTTGAAAAAAAAGTCACTCGGGTGAATACGGTGGATGGTCTATTAATTCAAACTTCAATTACTCAATTATAGCCATTGAAACTGCGCACGTATGCCCTCGTGCATTATCCTGGAGGACAATTTTTTCTTCGAATGAGCACAATTTTCTTTTATTTTCTCATTTAGCTGATTTGATAATGACGCATAATACTGTTTACTTATCGTCTGTCCGTTTTTCAAATAGTCAATGAAGATAATGCCACGTGCATTCCAAAACACAGTAGCCATAACCTTTCCTGATCTCACCATCTTTGCCTTATTTGGGTCCCGTTCGCCTTTAAAAATCCACTGTTTTGATTGTATTTTCGTCTCGGGAGTGTAGTGGTGTATCCATGTTTCATTTACAGTTACTAATCTGCGCAGAAACTCATCTGGGTTGCGAGGCATGCGCTTCAAAAGAGCCTTAGAAGTGACCACGCACATGAGGCACCCATCTTGCAGATATTTGTTTATGAAATTTATCAGACACCTACAAGGTATTTATATTGTATTTGACAGATGCCTAGTGATGCTACGAGCGCCATCTCTTAGATTTTCTAAGGACTTATTGACCTGCTCACATAGAACTGGAAAGAATTACTTACTCCGTAGGTGCACATAATTGGATCTAATGATTCGGCAATTGCCTTAACTCCCTACAAACCCGGTGTTATTTGTTACGTACTAAACATGAATTATTATTATTATTATTATTTATTGACCTGTAGGAGCCCGGAAGTTCATGACCTCACTGAATCGGTTACGCCATCGTTTCCTGTCCTGTGCACCTTCTCTGCACGTTTCGCTACCGCGTTTCGGCCATAAAGTCATGCTATACATTATCCTCACATCTGCGTCGCGGTCTTCCCACCGGCCTTGTCCTCGTTGGTCTTCCGTTAAGAATCGTATGTACAGTTCAGTCGTTGCCTATTCTCGCTACATGCCCGGCCATCTTCTTCTCTTAAACATGAATAATTAAAACCAATACATCTACCAATTCTATAAAAAAATGTTCTCCAGGCGACATAAAATTATATATTCTAGGACAGAGTTGGCACTGTCAGCATCAATGAGACATTTGTTACATATCTTGTATTAATTAACTGTGAGTTATAAAACGCAGAAAAAATATTCATATTTCTTCCAGGTAATCGAGTATCTCAATAATGTTTTTATCCGCTGATGATTGCCTTGGATAACATTACTTATTATGGACGTCATTATAGTGTAACCCTTTGAGTGCCAACATGATTTCGGTCAGTGTATTGAAGAGAGTGATGGCGCTCCTTGGCACTCAAAGGGTTAAACGGACTGTAATAGGTCTCATGTACATTGCTGAGATCAGTGGACCAATTATATATGTAGGGAATGTGGTTAGGGCATTTAACTATTGCAATTTATATAAGTTGGTGCGGAAGCTAGTATTTTTAAAGGAGTCGCCCCAAACGAGAAGAAAGACGGCCGCACCTGACTTACTACAACACAAAGAAAATATCAGTAAGGCATCCAACGATCGTCAGTACACATGCTACCATCTTTAAGGATGTAAATTGCTTTTCTGGTCGGATCTGAAGATGCCCTAAAAGTCATTGCCGTGAGGCAACTTCTTGACAATGCAGCTTTATGAGAAGTTGATGTACGTCATGAAGATCACTTGCAAAAGAATCAAGTTATAGAACAGCAAAGATGGGCAATATTTCATGATACCTGGTATGGAAACATGGATGAAAAGAGAACTTGATGATCTGAACAACCATATGATTCAGATTATATTAGAGTGTGAATGCTTTCGAGAGTATTTGTACAAATATGAGCATGACCCGCACCCGTACTGCTTGCACTGCCAAGCAAGACACTAAAAATGCCGAGCATGATCTGGGGGGAGATTGGAAATTGTATGAAGGACATTAGGGCATCATATAACAGGAGCTGTCATTCTAAAAACGAACATGTTGAGCTCAAAAGGAGCATGGTTCGAAACGATTGTGATACGGGGGTGTAGAGGGTTTAGGTGCAATAAGTCCTTATTTTCATACAGGGCGGTTTCTACTAATTTCTTAGCTCAACCAGCCCAATAACGACACATAGTATTGTTCAGTAATTATTTTTCCTTTCACCAAGTAATCGATGTAGTCGATTCCGCGTGGATTCCAAAATACTATTGCCATCACCTTGCCGTCCGATTACACTGTAACGTGGTCGTAGTGCTTTCCGATACTTTTCTTTATGCTTTTTCATGTTCACGTAGTTTATTTTAGTCGAGTAAAGTGTAGATTTCGGTTCGATGCTCTCCCACGTCATTTACACTAGGATATGTCTTATACTAGGAATGTGACGCCTGTTGGTCAATAAGTACTTAGAAATTGGTTTGCAGGTAAGGACTTTTTTTTCTTGATTTATTTATTCAACTGGGGCAATTACAACCCATAATACTTAACGTTTTCCCCTTTTCCAAGTAATCGATGTAGGTGATTAGACGTGCATCCTAAAACACCGTTGCCATTTCACCGTTTTCACTTTCCCCGGACCCTGTTACGCGCAAAACCTTCCACCCCTTGGTACTTACCTCTTTGGAGTCAGCCTCCACCATTATCGCAGTACACGGAGTACCCATATCGAATTCAATATTGATTTGGGAATTTGTAATGGATGGGGGCAAGGCTTGTAGAGCGCTTCATCCTGTAAGCGTGTACTGCGATTAATGGTGGAAGCTGGCTCCAAACAGGTAAGTATCAAGGGGCGGAAGGTTTTTCTCCATAGGGAGCGGTCAAAGAGTGATCTAATGGCATATCTCATTGCACCATTTCGCGGACAACTGGTTTGTTACTTCCAAAACATGTAGTTTAGCATGGCGCACTTTTGTCGAAATTGCATTCTTTATTTAAGACACTATCTTTTTGAGAGTTTTGTGCTGAAGTATTCGTTAGTCTTAGTTCTTCATCCTATAAGATTAAAGCTGTTGTTCCTCATACCTCAATGTTTTCCCCTCATTTCATTTATCCTTTTTATAAACGCAATCTTGGTCAGATAGGTAACAGGAACCCCAGAAAACGCCGGAAAAACAAACACCCTCGCAGGATATTTCTGGGTAAATCATATCTGACGGGACCATCTTATCTTCACGACTGTCGGTTCTAGTTCGAGGAACTCGGCCAATAAGAGTGAAATTGAATTGTAGATTTAGAATTCATATAATGCGATCTTTATTTTGTGTTGCGTTGCCTGACTTTCTTTCATCTCGAGCTACTCGATAAGATCGTAAATCATTTTTAGAGCATATTTTATGCAATATGATTTTTACAATGTTGCCGCGCCGCTGTAATCTAGGGGAGAAGTGCACAAATAAATCCGCGCATTGCATCGTGGCAGTTATTTGCTTAGGTGCTTTCCCAGTCAAGAACAGCGCAAACAAATGTCGATAAGAGTGCCACAAATGCCAATAAGAGCGCAAAACAATGTATACAGTGCATCGCTACATTGTTATGGCGTTGCTGAAATCCGTTTTCACACGAGCAAAGGTGAATAACTGGAACATGACCTTTGTAGCGATGTCGACAGCAACACGGTTGCTTCTGAGGGTGCGTCAGTGGTACCTGATAAACGCAATTGAGCGTACAACGAAAGTCGAAAAGGACCTGTGGCGGTGCCGCCAAACCCTACGGTACACTTACCTAAAACCCCCCATTACCCCATCCCATGACGCATAAGTTTTCGCCAATACAATCGCATTAGGCACCTGAAAATACTTCACGCATTACAGAGATCAAATCTATGATATTTAAGTCCCTGTAAAGAAAACTTACCTTTCATGCATTCTCTTCGCATACCAATACTCTGTAAGATTTCTTTATTAGCTTATCAGAAATTCCAAACCAATTTCGGCATCTACGTTGCCAGACAAATTCCCCTAGACGAATTCCTGTAAACAAATGATTCGGTTTACATACAATGTAACCTTCATGACAGGGCTCATAAATATCGCGCCGTCTATTTTCCCAGCCTCGATGTGTGTACAAAAAACTATCTACACACACATCGGCTCGCGACCCCTTTTAGCCAGCGTTAAACAGTCCAACGCAGATGCATGTAATTAGCACCATCTGCGTTGAGACTAATGCCTTACCAATGCACTAAGTGTAAACAAAAGAACGCTGTCTACCAGCAGGCATTCTGGCGATACACAAACAATCCAATCACCATGTATCCCAGACGCATCTACCATTTAATGAGTTGCAACTTGATTACTCAGTTGAACTCACAGGTCATAAATCTCTTTTATCCTACATAGTTCTGGATCCGTTTCCCAGTAACCTTCCACATAAATAAAGATCTCTATGATCCTTTTCCCTTTCTTTGTGTTTCAGGTTCTTCATCATGGCTTTGATCTACGAAAAGAACCGACGTACACACACACTTGTGTATCGTGAAGATCTCCTCTATGAGATCGGTTTGGTTACTCCAAAGAGAGTCTTTACGTCTCTCTTGGAATAGGGGAACGCACCCGTTAATTAAGAAAGCCAGCTTCACTGACCGAATTCCCTTGTCAGCGAATTAATATCGCTGAGTCCTGTACCATCCGCTGACCGCCGCGGTCACGCGTCACTCCCGCTCTCCCCCGGCAGCGGAGACGGGTAACTAAAATTCCCAGAGTCGAGTGGGTAGTTGAGTCAAAATTTATAAGATCAATTTAATGTGTTAATAATAAGTTTTAAGTGTAGTATTAAAACACTCGCATATAGTGATAATGACGAATATAACAAAAGTGGTCGCTTTTAATAAAGAATAAAAGTAAACCAAGTGTGTTTAATTTTCCGGCTGCTGTTCCTGGGTGTGTTTTTTTATTTACCTTTGTTTCCTGGTGATCGTTCGTATGCACGCAGCGGAACAGTCGTTTGTGACAGTGAAAGTGGCGGGTTGGCAGTAGAACTCGCGCCCTTGCTGGCGCCACGACTACCTACCCCACAGACCGTCCTGGTCATGCACAAGCTATGGGAAAAATTGCAGGGAGAGCTGAGAATTCCGGGGAAGTCGAATGTCTGCAGTCAATTTCAATTCCGTTTTATTAGCCGTGTTATGTGTGACAAGAATCTCACGACCTGGGAACGCGTGGCCAGAGGAAGAACTACAACTAGTGCCTCTGGGCCTAGATGGCCGGAACAGACGACGTCGCCACTGCAGGCGAGATTGTTAGCGAGGTGTTACTCCATGACCGGGATAGACCTCGTCCCGACACATCGTGGGATTCCCAAGAACACAGCTACCGGACCCCTGGGAAGACGCCACATCAGGAAACAACACAAGACGTCGCATCAAGGAAAAAACCCAGTAAATTACTACCGAACGCTGGGCAATACAAAACGGACGGGTGCTCAGGTAGATCCTGCCGCAAGGAAACATTATGTTGATTGCCAGGTAGACGCAATTTACTCTAGCACTCATTGCTCGATTCCTGTGAAAATCCGACCGACACAATGGTAACATGTGCAGCAGCTATTCGCTGCATAATTTCACACGAGGACTATGGCTGTGTGCCAACTGTATTCATAGAAAGCAAAAATTGTAAAGCGTTGAGTTCTGATCCACAGCTCAAGGGATGTTAGGTCTTTTCATATTAAATAAATGTATGTTAGGTTTAAAATAGAAAAACTGCTCTGTTTTTCAGAGGGAAATTGTTCCGTTTTCCAATCCGCTTCTTTTCTCGTTTTACAAGTACCCCCGAGTACTTCCCCCCACCAGTGGTATGGAGTGTTCGAATCATACTCCTCCGTTCGTTTGGTTTTACGAAAGATGTGTTCCCACCACCGGTGGCAACAGTCCTCGCGAGGGTAAGAGATACCAAACAAATACCACGGCACATTGCGTCGGAGGCATTCGGTAGGATCGTGTTAGGGCGTCGAGTGAAGGCAGTCTTTTTATTTTCCTTTCTTATACTTTTGTCTTTTGGTGGGTCTTTTCTTACAGAGTATCCTCAATGAGCTGGCACAAGAAACGGAAAGCATACAGTCCACTACACTCATCACCAACAATTTTTGTCCTTCGAGCTGGTTACTTGGTAGCCTGTAGCCAGAGTGACGAAGTCAAGGATGATGCTGTCACGTCCCACTGGAGGAGCACCAACTACGTACACTGGGTAGTTTGCGTCGTACCAGCCGCCCGCACGAAAAGTAGATTATCCCCCACATGTCACTTGGAAGATCAAACTGCACCTGTCCATATGCACAGAGAGGAGACCTAGAGCCCGTAACCAGACCGGTGAAATCGAAGAAGGAGCTGCCATGCTCTGATGTAGTAGTGCGGAGGCAGTCCGCATCGTACCAGCCGCCCGCGTAGAAGGAAAGATGCCTTCCATGGACCTCGGAAGAGGACACATTTCCGATATGCATTCTGGTAGAGGGGAAGTAGCGCTCAGCAACGCCACCAGTACAGAAGAGAACCTAGCCACATCCCACATCCTTAGGCAGACAACACCCATTTTAAAGTTAGAGGAAACATGGCGCGATTGGTTCGGTCGAAAAGAATGGGCGAGGCCGAGGCCGAAGTAATGGCAGCCCGACATGAATTGGAAATTGCTGAGGAGAGGGCTAGAGTAGCGCACGAGCAACTCCAATTATTGGAACCGAATACAGACCATGAAAAAGGATGGTTGACTACTCAAATCTCATTAGACGAAAGGTAAAAAGTGAGATAGTCGCAAGACGCAAGCGCATCGGTGGTCCTTAAGCAATGGGCAGTACTGCTAAGGAAGACGTGTTCCACGAACAGTCGAAGGATCTCATCGAAGGGAATCCGATTGAAGGCGATGACAGCCAGGAAGAAGAGGAGCACGTCGTTGAAGATCTAGCACGTGAGGGTGAGACTATAGTCGAACGACTATTGGATAATTAAAGTGCACCAGTTGTTGACGAAAATGGTGTTCCAGAACAGAAGAAAAAGGCCATGGAGGAACCCATGACAGGAACAAATATGGAAACTGAACAACAAATGGAGCGAGAATCGAAAAGGGTCAAAGAAGGGTCACCTATTGACGGAGTTGCCGAAACAGAGAAGTCGATCAAGGGCGTCGAGTTCAACCAGGTGAAAGAAAGCCGTGTCGCAGAAGTAGCAACGACGACGAAAAAGAGGAATTGCAGTTACGCACACAGGAAGTGACACATGAAGGATGTCCTCAAGGAAATCGACATACACATGGGGGCTGTCTTCGAATCTGACGACAGCGATGCAGAAGTGAAAGTTGGCAATGACATCCGTTACCCAGGAAGATGAGCTGAAACAACCATTGGCTTCTGATCATGAGGAAATCGAAGCCGACGGAGAATGTGATGGCAGCGATACGGAAGGCAGAAAAATAGATGACCATACAGCACCCAGTGAAGATAATGTCGCATCAGAGGTGAAAGTGGGTGAGTTCATGAAGTCCGTTACTGAGGAAGATGAGCTAGAGAGACCATCGGCTTCTGATGAAGAAACAAATGTCGACGAGTCCAACGCCGAAAAAAACAACGAACGGGTAAACAAAACTGCAAAGGGCAAGAACAAACAAGTGGAATTATCTGGTGACAGGGTGAGCGGTATAAGGTTTAACGGTCGCCAGAGAAAGCGTTCTAACTCCGTGGTAGGTAGGGTCCCAAAATCCATCCGCCCGGAGAAATACTACCCCCTTAAGCTATAGCCCTCGTGGAATAGTTGGGAGAAATCCTTGAGCATTCACAGCTTGGCTGATGGACCCGGTCGAGAAAAAAAACATCTCAGGGCGCTGACTCAGCCCAATAGGTTCGCTTTTCCTGCGCCCAAACATAGATGGATAGTGTGAAAAGAAGGCACTGGAAGAGACAACAGGAGGCTCGAGATCGACCCAGCGACGATTAAATTGAGAATGGCCTAAATGACAACGAAGATCTTACCAAAGCTGAACAGAAAACCGAGAGCTACAGCAGACACGTCAGCAACGAATTGGCGTATGATAGAAGTAATCGTTTAGAACGCCCAAGATATCGTGGAACAAGACACTCGGAAGCGTTGATCGTGTTGAACAAACACTATAATGTCAAGCGAAACGGTGAGAAACGCAAGCGGAGGTGAGTATATGATCCCGCTTCACAACAAGACAGTATTGATCAGTATGAGCAGAGCGAGAAGAACGATTGCGTCGAGACTGGCGAGATGGATGTACCCAGAATGACGGTAAACTCTAAACCGAAGTTGTGTCTTTGGTCGTCCCAAATTCAAGAAGGCCAGCATCGGTGGAAGATTTGAGATGACAAAGAAAGGCAGACTCTGTTTCACATGCCTTCGCCACCAACATATAAGGTCATGCTGCAAAGTACTAGCATGTAAGATGTGTTTAAGATGGCATCACATTACACTGCATTCATAAGATCTTCTAAAGATGACGACGCAAGGAAACGAAGAATGTTAACACTGCACCACGGTCCGAACGTCGGACCCGATGATGAGCCAAAGGAACTAAGAGGGAAAACGATCACTTCTGTGTGCACCACCAGCAGAGGTAAGACGTACTTAAAATTGGTATCTGTCGATCTTTTTTGACCGAAAGGATCAGCCTGAATCTTAGCTCTCCTAGACGAAGAATCCACTATCTCGCTATTGGATTCAGCAACCGCCAAGAGGAGAGGCGCTCATCCTGGAGACAGCCCGAATAAGAGGCGCCAAGAAGAGCAACTCACACTAGGTTCGAGTTAAGCTCAAAGAGGCCCACAGAATGGATAAAAAGTCGATCCAAATAACAACGATCGGCAATCTGAAGCTCGCCGAAGAAGAAATGAGGAAGGAGGTGGTCAGAAGATGCAGACATCTACGCATTTACGTCTATGATTTACACAAAGGAGGAACCGAAAATGGTAAATATGGTCAATCGTTCCAAGCAAACAAAAAACAGTGTGGAAGTGCTTGTTCGGTGCCATTTCAAATTTAGATACTGTGAGAAGCAGCCACGCCGCCAGGAAAATGATGACCACAATGATGCCGAGGAGGATGTTGAACCTAAAACCAAGGGCAGTGCAAGCGCACGAATGAGAAATTGGTCAAGGAAGGGGACCTGAGTGAAGGAGCTTAGAAATCCATGAGAAAAGGTAGAAGAATTCGTGAATCTATAACGCACCAGAAGAAGAAGTCTCTGTAGCGACTAAGAAGATGTGGAGTGGAAACCTTGATAGTAGTGACTGAACATATCGTGGAGAACAATGCCCAGGATCACGATAAGAAACGCAACCGAAGGAACATACATGACATCTTTGACGACGAAAATAACTCCGAAAAGGTAAAACGTCAACGAATGGCAAACAAATTAAAGCACAGTGCCGATGACCAGACTCTCGATCACCAGAGCGATGCGGATAAGTATGCTGACGCTGATGGACCAGCTATATCTGGAACAAACATAGATTTTAAGGAGCAGAACGCGGGGGGAATCTAAGGATCCACGAAGCTACGGTTGAGGAACTCGGACCACAATGCGATGTACCAGAGTTCGAAAACTAGGACTACGAGAGACAAAATAACTCCGGGTGGAGAATCTAGTGGAAGAAATGGGATCCGTTATCCAGAGCTGACAAGGGTCGAATTGCCTCAAAAGGACACAAAAGAAAGTACAGCGGCCACGAGCTCTTCCGAAAGACGGACCGAGAACAGCAAAGTAGCAAATCGGCACAGTGTGGAACAATAGACTAGGAAACATGGCCAGAGAAAGACCTACAACCTGTGCATCTGGGCCTAGATGGCCGGAACAGAGGTCGTCGCCACCACAGGAAGGAGTGCTTCGCACTGCGGGGGAGATTGTTACCGAGGTGTTACTCCATGTCCGGGAGAGACGCCGACCTGAGAACACAAATACCCGACTGCTGGAAATACGCGGCTTAAGGAAACAAGGCAAAACGTGGCATCAAGGAAAACACCCAGCAAATTACTACCGGGCGCTGGCCAATAAAAAAGAAAAGAGTATTGGATGGATACTCAGGTAGACGCTGCATCAAGGGAACATTATATCGATTCCCAAGTAGACGAAAATTACTCTAGCACTAATTGCTCGATTCGTGGGAAGACGCGACCGATACAATGGTAACACGTGCAGCAGCTGCTCGCTGCAAAATGGCACATGGCGACGATGGCGTCGTGCGAACTGTATATATATTATTATTACTACTATTTATTGGCCTGTAGGAGCCCGGAAGGTTATGACCTCACCGACTCTACTCTCCCATCGTTCCCTGTCCTGTGCACTCTCCTTCCACGCTTGACCAGCCTATCCGATTTCCTCAAGGTCAAACCTAACATTGCCCTCCCATCGTTGGTCTACCGTCAAGAATTCTACGCACGGTCCTATCCGTTGCCCATTCGCGCCACATGTCCGCCCCATCTTAATCTTCGCGACCTGATTATTCTCACTATTGTAGGTTTGCGGTATAGCTCTTCCAATTCGTGGTTGTGGAGTTTCCTCCATTGTCCTGTGGCGGTTCTACCAACCACACAACCCACTATTGGTCGAGATAACGTCGTTCCGCCAAGGAACACACTCACCTATAGGTAAATTACACTTGTCCACAGACACGTGTCCTTAAAAGTCCTCCACCGCACCTGAAACGAAGGTAACATACATCTGGGAGGCAACTACCCCACGTGCCCACAGACACGTGGGTCACAAGTCCGGCCAATCGTCCTACGCCTGCACGGCGATCGAAGGACACAACAAACGGACAAACATTGCCTTACCAAGGACATTTAACGCATCGTCCTAAATTCCTGAAAATAATTATATACATCATACAGGCATCGTAAATTCGAAAACCTGATCGGCGCCCCTGTTAGCCAGCGTTACTTGCAAACGTGCAAATATAATTCTTGCCGCCAGCTAAGATACGGGACACATTAACCATTGTATACCGAAATCCCTTATAGCACCATTGTCCTGCGTTGCAGGCTATTAAGCAGGCTATTAAGCAGCTACACAATGATCCTATGATGCCCCTTTGTTCCTTCCTCTTTTCTCAATTCCCTTTTGACATGACCTTCGCTGTAGGAGAAAACAATAGATCTATTAGCACACGTGCTAATAGATCAACCAGAGAGAACATTCGAGATTCAGGATCCGCGAACGCAACCGTCGCGCTAGACAGTCATCAAGTAGCATTCACGGAGGTCAGATCCTCCATTCCCACGAGAGTCGTTCGTGTGTCGTCGCGGTCGAAATACAGATTCCCAACGAGGGAGTTTAGAGAAAAGTGAACCAACCACCGAAGGATGCGAGTGTGTCGGCGAATAATTAAGTGTTATATTATACCTTTTATATAAGAGTACCTTTTGTAAAATCGCCACGCGCGTTCCAGTGTAGTGAATCCTGGATTACCAACAATAAAATAAAGAAAAATATAAACAAACCTTTCGCTGTGTTTTCATTAAAGTGCCGTTTCGCTCCGTTGTGCGTTAGTGTGAACAGTGTTCGGCGGAAGACTTCACCGTCATCATTAAAACATTCCACGTGATCCCAAAATCCGCCAAAGTCCTGCCTCCTCGTCATATTTACATCCAAAGATACCCCTTAAAACTTTATTCTCGAATGCGCGGAATTTGTTTTCCTCCCGTTTTGTGAGAGCGAACTGTATATATAGACAGCAAAAATTGTATACCTTTGAGGTCTGATCCAGAGCCTAAAGGACGTTAGGTTTCATATTAAATAAATTTCTGTCTGTTTCAGAGCGAAGTTATTCCGTTTTTCAATCCAGTCCTTTTCTCGTTATACAGGTACCCCAGAGTACTCCTCCCCACCAGTGGTATGGGTGTTCGAAGTATACTCCTCCGTTCGTTTGGTTTTACGAAAGACGTGTTCCCACCACCGGTGGTAACAGCCCTCGCGGGGGTAAGAAATATCAGACAAATACCACGGCACATCGCGCCGCCGCGCAGGCGTTCTCTAGAATCGTTTTAAGGCGTAGAGTGAAGGCGTTCTTTTCATTTTGCTTTCTTTGACTTTTGGGTGTCGGTGGGTCTTTTCTTACAGGGTATTTTGGCGGTAGTATTTTGGTCTATTAGTTGTAAGTGTTCCGCCGAACACTGTCCACACACGAAAGAACAACCTGGAACACGGGCACACTGTCAAACAATCAAACACGGAGAGAATAGTTTTGAATCTTTCTTTTTTTTATTGTTTAATGAATTCAGTTTTATTGTTACATGAAATACTGATTTACAACACTTGATCACCCGTGGCGATCCTATGAGAACTCCTTCAATGTCAATACACAATACGAGCTAAACTCCACCGAGCGTTTTCGGGAGGCTGATGGCACAGTACCAATCAGGGAACTTTTGCACATTAAACTTTCTCTACACTACGGATCATCTGGCTGAGATACAAGTCCTTTTGTCACTCGACGTTACTTTTTACACGAGAACGAATTTGCAACGGCGCGATATCGAATACTTTTCGGAAAAAGGTCTCACACCAACGAAAATGAAAATTAATATCCTTTCCTCCGGATTCTCTAGGTCGACTCTCTATTCGACGGATGCTCTAAGTAGACTAATTGTCTCTATCCTTAAAATCCCATTCCGAACTTCTTCTCCCCACATCTGCAAAAGAAAATTTCCCATCCAATCTGCTAAACAGAATTTCTCATAGCATCTGTTAACAGAATTCCCCATCGTATCTGTAAAGAAAAATTTCCCATCATCAATCCATCATTCTTCTTTCCGTCTTCCTTATCGGAATCTTGTTCCTTTGTTTGACGATCGATCGTACAGCCACTTATTTTCCGATCTTTTCGTGGGATTTGTTTAGGTTACCCATCTGGCTTAAGTTAACAATGTTCTTGTGCGCTTCAGATGGGTAATAAAAGGAACCGTGGGATTGGTATAGTTTCTTTGTTAGCCTTTCCAAACCATAAACACCTAGCGAGCGATCTACGTTAAGATGTTTATGGTTGTATGACTATTGGTCGGCAGCGAAACGATATGCTTTGTTTGTGCCTTTTGCGTTAGGGTCATGTAAGGTATTTAGGTGCTAATGGCTATTAGCTACCAGAGTATGCATCTGTTGTTCGGTTTATTTACCGACAATGGTGTTTCATGGGAAGCATCGCGTTGATGCTTAGAATGGGTGCTTGACTTACATGCGATACCTAGTTGCGTTTGGCGCATTGGTTTGGATACAATGTATGGATGCGTTGAACTCGATATTGGGAGCTTTTGAACGTTTAGTTCCTTGATTTCTGATATCGACTTCAACGTCGATGCATGTCATATTACCTTTTGTTTCAGGTGTGGTTAATGACTATGGGGACACGTGGCTGTGGGCACGTGTAGTGGCAAAGGCGAGTATATTCCTTGGCGGAAGGATACCTCACCCTATAGTGGGTTGAGTGGTTCGTAGAACCGCTACAGTATCATCAACTGGCGCAGGAAAATGGAAAAATATAATCTACTACGATCACCAACAAGTCGTTTTAAAGACTGTTCTTTGTTCATGAACATAAATAAGATAGAAAAAATGCAGTGCTGTGTAAAATAATATTTAAAATGCATTTTACCACAAATAAGAGTGTTTTGCTTCTCCCCGAAGAATGCCATGGGAAGGAAAGTTAAACCAACGATCTAACATGCCGCACGATTCTTCCGAAGGAATACCCACCAAAAGGTCAGGGGCTGAATGTTCGTCACTGGAATGCAGATGGAATGTATTCAGCCTGACCTCATTACATAGATATTACGAGGATTGCCTTTTATATTTTGGGATTAGAGAACAAAAACAAATATTGATCATCGAAAATCACTTTATTGTTTTTCAAAATATTCCCCATGAAGATCTATACACTTTTGCATGCGTTTGAACCAATTGTCGAAGAACTTTTGCCACTCTGATTGAGGTATCTCCACACATGCATTCTGAATGCAGCAACCGCTTCTTCAGGTGTCGAAAAACGTTGACCTCTCAGTTTGTTTTTTACGTACGGGAATAAAAAGAAGTCATTCGGTGCCAAGTCAGGACTATACGGCGGATGACCCATCAAATCGATGTTTTGGGTGCTCAAAAATGCAGTTGTCGCAGCCGATGTGTGAGAGCTCGCATTGTCACATTGTCGTGGTGAAGAGTGATCCGTCTTCGGCGGTTGGTTTTCCTGATTTCTTGGAAGACAACTGGCAAACAAATGGCTGTGTACCACTCAGAATTGCCTGTTCTGCGTTGTTCTAGTGGTACGGTTGCGACATGTCCAGTTTTTCCGAAAAAAACAGGCAACCATTTGCTTGGAAGTGCTTCGTGCGCGAACAACTTTTGTTGGATTTGGCTCATCTTGAAACACCCAGACAGTCGACTGCTGTTTACTTTCGGGCTCATACGCGTAAATCCACGATTCACCACCTGTCACGATGTCATAGACGTGTTTCGAAGCACCGCGACCGTATTTTTTGAGCATTTCTTTCGACCAATTGACACGAGCCTTTTTTTTGGGCGATTGACAAATTGTGTGGGATCCAACGCGAACAAATTTTTTTGACAGTCAAATGTTTATGCAACATTGAATGTATGCTGGTCCCACTAACGCCTAAGGTTGTCTCAATCTCACGATAGGTCACATGACGATCTTCCAATATCAGTTCGCGCACAGCATCAATGGTTTTCGGAACAACAACTGATTTTGGACGACCTTCACAAAATTCATCTTGGAGTGAACTACGACCACGATTGAATTCACCATACCATCGATAAACACTGGTCCTTGATGGAGCTTCATCGCCAAAAATTGAATTAAGTTCATCCATGCACTGTTGCTGAGTTAATCCACGCCGAAAGTTGTAAAAAATAATCGCACGAAAATGTTGACGATTTAATTCCATTTTTGGGCCGAGATGAATCTTTTAAGTTACTGTAAACAACACAAATAGCGCTCGTATGTCAACCCGTTCTGAGTGCGTATAACCTAAAAATGTCCAACTTTACGACAGAGCTGTCAATTGCCGGATTGCAACACTAGGGTTGCCAAATCCCGAAACATAAGAGGCAACCCTCGTATCACAAAAATTGTTTAAATGAAGAAGTTGAGCCCTACTTTCCCAAGTATTCGCCTGCTTAACATTTTAGTGAGAGGCTTACTAATTGACAGTCAATTTAGATAGACTGGGTGCCAATGTCAAGCCGTCCGGTGAATAGCCATTTCATTCAACTATAAGCTTCGTGAAATATTTGGGAGAAATCTTTGACCATTGCTCGAAGCTTATGGACACAACTGAGAAAAAATAAGAATTAAGTGCGCTGAGTGGTCCCATAGGTTCGTCTTTCCTGAGAGAATGAGAGAAATAGAAAAATAATCCGACAGGAATCGCTTTTCAGGCGAAGCACTTTATGATAGATTATGGGTTCGCTCGCAGTTACCATTTCACAGTCATTTAAACGAATGTGTATCGACATCTATTATTCCCATCCTCCCCGTCTTTTTCCAGGTGTAATGTCCATTGATAATTAACGATATCAAAAAAAAATCCTTTTTATGGGAGCATATTATAAAAAGGACATCTTATCGTCATTTCTAAGGATAGAAGTACATTTGTTGTTTAATTACTTCAACAGAGTGGAGTCCGAAGCTCTCAACCGTGTTTCCTATAACAGTACCACTGAAACTGTTCTCTAGAAATAAATAACAAAAGTTACTGAAACCATTTAGTGCATGCATGACCATAACATGGACGGTTCTTTCTCCAAACTCTACTTGGGACTTTCATTAGCATCAGTTAGAATTGCTCGATTAAATGTCCAGTATTTTTATAGCAACCTTTAGCTTTTTAATCAACATTTGAAATTGGCCAAGAGTTACGATGCACCTGTCGTTTATTGCCATAGCACAGAATTAGCATTCCCATCATATAGCAAAGACTGTTAATGTCGAAGAAAATTTTTAAGTTAAACAATTGAGATATTCGTCACACTAACTCAAAGCTATAAAACATGCTATAATTTTCGAAATTAAATACATCCTTCTGTCTTCATTTAAAATCTGGAAAAAACATCCACCTTCAACCTGTCCAACGTTTTATATCCGATAAAAATCGTATCACCAGACGTTTTTATTATGGAGATATACAGTCCAACCTTCACAAGGTAGCTTAGAACATTTTAGGGTTCATCACAAACATTTTTTTTTTGTTTTTACCACAGAATAACACATAATATTATTGATGTTACTACTGTTGGGAATTGGAATGCCAAATCGTATTTTTAGAACCAGCCAAATCAACACAATGTGCGACAGAGACACATAAAAGGCAATGAAAATCAATGCCAAAGCTGTTTCCAATGTGATAGCGAACGGTGGCCGGAGGCCTTGACCATCAAAACAAGAACTATGTAGACGCACGATTTGTATTCCAAAAGCAGCTACTTCTCAATTTCTCTATTGATTGGTGCTCCACGTTACGATGTCCATGGTTTTATTCTTTTCATCGTTCTAACCCCCGAATTACTCTCAGGATCTGAATGCGATGAATTCGTCTCTTGGGAATATTATGTTTATGCTGTGGTGTGGTTTAGATTTGAGGAATTGAGAAATAAATTCCAGGCAATCACTTCGACAGTGGAAGAGGGACTTAAGTGCTATAAAAGCAAACAACAAAAGTTTTGATTTAAACGCTTTGGCTGCTTGAAGGATCAACTCCAAAATCGGAATGAATAATCCTAAGGATTGGACTGAAGTATGGATAAGTGAAGGTTGTTGGCTTGTTTTGTAGTCACTTGCGTAAGACGACAATATATTGTATATGTCACAGTAATCTGTCAACAATAGGAGGATCAAATCTGTAAGGAATCCTGCATGGGCGGAAGGGAAAGTTTGAGTACGTTTCAATATAGACTTATAGACTGATAGCAACACCATAACTACTCGCACGCAAACAACAATGGAATTGCCTTATTCTCTTATGTGTAGCAACTTTTAATAAATTCCCTTATATAATATAACGGAACGGTGGTCATGAACTAGCGAGATGAACCACACAGAAAATATCATCGGCCAAGGTACTCGAACGCTGCTTCCTATATTGATCACTATGTGGTCGTACAGCGACGTGTAGATAAAAGCTTCTTTTTTGGATCATTATGCATCCCTCCTCAAAATAACCCTTCGTTGACATAAAGAGCTCACCGAGCCAAGCAATTGGGGGTCCTTTAAGCACACCGACTGCCAGCGGCTTCTAGGCGGCCTACTACCTTTTCTAATCAAAAACCTCTCAAACCTGGAGATAGATCAGCAAATATTGACCTTTTACTTCGACGTTCACAGTGCCATTCAAACCAATTTTGTGCAAGTTATATGCTATCTAGGCGTCACATTCATATAAAGGCGCTTTTTTGAGATTCCCCTATATATCTGGACAGGCATAGCAGAAAAGTTCACCTTAAGCAACGAATGTTGCACAGTTGGACGCGAAACTCTCGTTCCGGTACCATAAAAAAGACCAAGAAAGACCCGGAACGACATGTAAGCTGATATCCATAACGAATGAGAGAAAACAAACAATATTATATGTGTTAGGTCCTCATGTAGAAATTCAGGCTACAAGAGTTTTGTAATAAATATAACATCGCTTTCATACCATAAAACCGTGATGGCTCTATAAGAACACCCAAAATAATTACATATTCGTAAGTAATTAATATTTCTTCTATGTCCTTATTTCGAATCAGTTCCCGAATTAAGGTGCGAGTTCAGAATTACCACCAACAACGATCGTTTGTTGTCGGAGATCATTTCTCCTGCTATTGTCGTTAGTTGACTCAGTCCCCTGACGATTGTGGTAAGGTATGGCACTGCGAATAAGTTAAGTCTAAGTTTTGAATTCGAATAATGAAATATTTAATTTGAACTGCGAATGTTATTGTTTATCATTAGTTAAATCTATCTCGCTAAAATTTGCTACGAACGCCTTCGCAAGTTATAACATATTGTTTACTGAATTACAATATTTCTGCAAATAAACCAAAAACAGTTCTTATCATCGTATTTGTGAGTGGTAAGAAATCGTTCGAAAATACTGATGCTTGAGGTACAAAAAAGAAAAACATATGCTTAAGACTTCAAGGAAAGACCCATTCCAAAACTCCAGGCGATTAAAAGAGTTTGTCATCCAATTTTCATAAGTTTTTCATGGATTTTTCCAAACACAGAACGAAAGAGATGCACCTGGAAAAACTGATCTTTGGAGAAGAAACGTTTTTGAAAAGAGGAACGATGTTTGCGGCTTTAAGACGTCGAAGAAAGACCCAATTCGACACTCAGTATGATTAAAAGGACTCGTCCGCCAGATTTAATAGGTTTTTCAAAGAGTAAGATCCGTCTGTAATACTCGATCTTCGCAGAAGAAACGTTTTTAAAAAGCGGAACGACCTTTATATATTTATGATATCGAAGAAAGACCAATCCGACTTTCAAACTGATTAAAAAAACTTGTCAACTAGTTTTCATAAGCTTTTCAAGGATTCTAGTAAACACTGAACACGCCTTTATTAATTGATCCTTGCTACAGAAATGTTTTTGAATGGCGGAATGACGTTTGCGTATTTAAGACCTTGAAGGAAAACCCAATCTAACGCTCAAGGCAATTAAGAGGACGAAGTGTCATCCAGTTTTTGTAAGTTTTTCGAGTATTTTAATAAACATTGAATTAGTGCGATGTGCTTGTAATAACCGATGTTTGCAACAGAAACGTTTTAGAATAGTGGAATGATATCTACATGTTTAAGACCTTGAAGGAACACCTAATTTGACATTCAATGTGATTGAAAAGACTTGTTATCTAGTTTTCATCGGAGTTTACTGAACTCTGAAGGAGTGATGTGCACTTGTAATAATCAACCTTTCCGATGTTAATGTTTTTGAAAACTGCAATGATATCTACATGTTTAAGACCTTGAAGAAGACCGAATTTCACATTCAAGGTGATTGAAAAGACTTGTTATCTAGTTTTCAAAGGAGTTTACTGAGCTCTGAAGGAGTGATATGCACTTGTAATAACCAACCTTTGCAACGGAAACGTTTTTGAATAGTGGAGTGACATCTACATCTTTAAGACCTTGAAGGAACACCTAATTTGTCATTCAAGGTGATTGAAAAGACTTGTTATCTAATTTTCACCGGGGTTTACTGAATTCTGAAGGAGTGAGATGCACTTGTAATAACCAACCTTTGCAACGAAAACGGTTTTGAATAGTGGAATGACATCTACATGTTTAAGACCTTGAAGGAAGACCTGATTTGGCATTCAAGGTGATTGAAGAGACTTGTTATCTAGTTTTCATCGGAGTTTACTGAACTCTGAAGGATTGCGATGCACTTGTAATTAGCAACATTTGCAACAGAAACGTTTTTGAATAGTGGAATGACATCTACATGTTTAAGACCTAGAAGGAAGACCTAATTTAACATTCAAGGTGATTGAAAAGACTTGTTATCCAGTTTTCATAGGAGTTTGCTGAACTGTGAAGGAGTGATTTGCGCTTGTAATTAGCAACCTTTGCAACGGAAATATTTTTGAAAAGTGGAATGACATCTGTACAATTAAGACCTCCAATCCGACACTCAACGCAATTAAGGAGACTTGTCAATTAGTTTGTTTAAAGGAGTGAGATGCGCCTGAAATAACTGATCCTTGCAGAAGAAACAGTTTTTAAAAATGGAGTGACATTTTCATTTTTAAGACCTCAATCCAAATTTCAACGCCATAAAAGAATATGTCATCCAGTTTTCATAAGTTTTATAAGGATTTTACTAAAGACTGAAGGAGTTTGATATGGCTTTAACAGTCGATCTTTGTAACAGAAAGGTTTTTGAAAAGTGACAGGTGCATATTTTCGAGGATTGCGTTTCCCAAATCGTTGATCCTAGCCGACGTGCGGATTCGTATCGGAACGGTCCAGATTTGCACGGATGTCTGCTTTCCGCGCCGTGCGAAGGGCGGCTCGTTGTGCAGGCGCGAGCTACCTTTCAGTCCAGTGGCTCTCTGCTGCGAGTGCTCCTCGGGTCGGTTCTGGCCGGCGTGTCTGATACTTGTGGGCGACCGGTCTCTGATTGGCGCTTGTCCTGTCGAGGTGGAGGCAACTATTTTATGTGATGTCGGTAGGAACAAGTTGCCGTGGGGTGTGACTGCTTTCCTTGACGGTTGGCGATAGAGTGAGTCATTCCCGCCAATTGATTTCGGATGTGGTGATGTCATACGAAATTTGGTGGGAAAATCCTGCGTCGGTTTTTATTCTACACGTGAGCGAGACCCACGCAAATTCAGCCGTGCCTTCTCCGATGTGTGAGAGTGACCGATAGTGTGCTTGACTTAACTAGTCGAAAAGCGTTATCGGCGTGAGTCACTGCTTTTTTACACTATGGTGCGCACAAAAGGGATTTTTGGAGTACCCTTAAATAACAGAGCACAGTGCGAGTGAAAGGAGAAGTGGATAGGGAAAGGAGGTATCGATGAACATTGGTCATTGCTTGCGGCGATTGCGTGGAGGTCGTGGTATGTGTTAAGCCACCACACATTTAAGATCTCAAAGGAAGACCTTATCCACCACTGAACGCGACGTTATCTAGTTTTTAAAAGTTTTTCAAGAATTTTGCTAAATATTGAAAAAGTGAGAGGTGTCGAACTTTGTAGCAGAATCGATTTTTAAAACTTGACCAGACATCCACACGATTTAAAATATAAACAGATCCCCAAGAATTTGATTGCGGTAAATAATCACTGTAGTATTCCAGAATACTACCCTTATTAGCTTTAACACTGAATCTCATTACTTATCTAACACATCCTTAAAACTTTCTCCTTACATATCTAACATTCTCATTTAATACATATCATAAATAAACATACACAATATTCTATATCAAGCCAGTTACAGTACATTTCATAACATGCCCCTTTTTCATAACATGCACCTTTTTTCATTTGGAACATGGCCCTTTGATTTTCGTTCAAAGTTTATTCAAAATTTAAAAGTCACAGAGAGTAAATAATACTTTGAGAAAATTGTTTTTGTTCAAATTATAATTTACAGTGAATTAGAACTCAATATTCTATAAGAAGAGAGAAAAATGAATTGTAAAGTCACTTTGAGTTGAGAGTTCAGTTTTGAGAAATACACAGTTTGAGTTTAGTTGAGATTAGAGATTGAGAAAAGAGAAGATTAAGATAAGATTAAGATAAGATAAGAAGATAAGAATATAGAGAATATAGAGACGAGAATAAACAGAAATATATATTTAATAATAAATTATAATAGTGAATAAACATTTCTCATCGTGACTAAACTACTTAAATAACGAGATTTTAAATTAGAATAATCCATATTCTAAAATATAATTTAAAAAAAAAATAAAAGGTCCACGCTCTTCCCTCGATAGAGGAAGCACGGCGATTCGGATCATAACAATGGTGGCAGCGGTGGGATGATTCAACCGATGGATCCCATAAGTTAATAAATAAAATAAAGGGAAGAAGAAAAAAAAACAAGAAGTCAAAAAGAAAAACCGAGCGGAAAAAACTTAACCGTGAGAACTTAAACGATAGAAGTAACTAAGAATAACAAAGAAAGGACAATCTTATCTAGACAAAAATAAAAATAAAATATTTAAATAAATATAAAAGTATCAATGAAAAAAAAAAATAAAACAAAAGGAAAAGACAAATAAATGAACAATCATTTCAAAATAAAAAACTAAGTAAAGATAAATTAAAATCGAAAACACATCAATAGAAAAAAAGCGGCCAAGACCAGGACAACCAACTTATAGGGCGTGAGGTCTGCCTGGCTCAAAAAAAAAAATTTTTTTTTTTAATTAAAACAGTGAAAAGCAAAACTCAACAAGACTGGAAAAAAAAAATTTGGGAGAAAAAAAAAAGGAAAGCAAAACCCAAGACTTCTATCAACTTCTAGTAGTAAGAAATTTTTTCAAAATATTGATTTTTCTCTCTTCCTTTTTTTTTTAGGAATATTTTCAACTTGGAAGTTTTCCTTTTTACAAAAAAAAAAAAAATTTCCGATAGAAATTGTTCTTTGAAAGATCTCTTTTCAATTTTTTTCGACGACATTTCCATTTTTTTTGCTTTCTCTTCGAAAATTTTCTTTCTTTACAGCTTTGGGTCCAATTTATCTTTCTTTTCCTGCATATATATATTGAATAACAAAATAAAGGCCTTTCATAACCATATTTTTAAGAAGTGATAACAAATTTTCGCCATACATTATTTCAAATTTTCACTATTACGAGTCCTTACTACACGAGACAGGCGGCTAGGCAGGGGGAAGAACAAATCCATTCTCAACAGATACACAGTAAACCCCCTGAAATGGCTCTCTCTGTCGGAATTTCAGATGTTTTCAGAATCGACCCTACCTTTGACGAGAAACCCTGCGGCTTAGATAAATTTATTTCCGGGGGAGATGTTTTATTTAGATCCATAAAAAAGGCAGACCCGGATATATATGAAACATTTTTAGAGCTAGTCAAAAATAGACTAGAGGGTCCTGCATACGATCTTATTAGGTATAGCAAAATCGCTAAGTGGGAGGATTTAAAGGAAAAACTAGAATCGGAATATAAAGAGGAGCAATCTCGGTCGACGGCACACAATGAGTTGATTTCTCTGAAACAACACTTCAGAGAAACCGTTCGGGAATATGGAGATAGAGTTGCGAATGCTCTGAGGACTCTGAACTCTGCCACTTGTGAAATAACAGCAGACGCGGTGGTTAGGGAATTCTTGATGGAAGAAAACACAAAATTGGCCGTACAAATATTTGAGGATGGACTACAGAACGAACAACTGAAAATACTAGCTAAAGTCCATGGGGGAAACAGTTTAAAACAGTCGATTGCCCATGTAGCGGCGCATGCTGCTCGAATGGACAACTCTCCCAGGTCATATCACTATAATGAAAAGCCTAGATTTAATCGAATAGTCTGCCAAACCTGTGGTAAGCCAAGGCATTCTCAGGACACATGTTATCGGAACATGCATTCCAACACTTTTCCGAATAGACAACCCATAAAAAGAGAATACAACATTATATGCAATTTCTGTGGACGGAATAATCACACAAATAACGAATGTAGATACAAGTTATCTAGGAATGGATCGTCTTTAACAAATTACCAACAAGGTACAACTCGTAACCGATTCCGAAATAATCCTGCAAACGCCGAAAATCGTTTTGGTGAAATTACTAGGACCACAAATAGACAAAACGATAGGCAAAATGTTCACTTTTCTCGAGTACAAGAGTCGGGAAACGAGGCCTGACGCCAACCAAATTTTATCGAAGACAAACAAAACTTTTCTATTTATAGCATTAGACCTGTGGCAATAGAAGCTCCTAGCCAAATTTACCTTCAGCCAGCATATGATTATCCTAACCATATGACTAATTCCGATAAAGCTATAGTTATAAATATAAAAGAAGATAAACCAAACCCCAATATAATGACTCCGTTTCAGACTACAATTCTGGAAAATAATTCAGCAACAAAGACTGAAAATTCGGAATTTTCAGAAAAAATACAAACAGAAATCCCTAATATTTTGGCTATCCCAATTGACAACCCTGACACTTCAGCAACAAAGACTGAAAACTCAGCAGTATTAAAGACTGAATATCCAAAAGTTGCAGCAATTAAAATCGAAACCCAAGTCAGTTCAGCAGCTAACACTGAAGAACAAATCTTTTCAGCAGCAAAGACTGAAGGACTGAATGTTTCTACAGCAGATAAAACTGAAGAAATAGTTCAAACAGCAAATAAGACTGGGAACCAAGATGGTCTAACAGCTAATAAGTCTGAAGAACTATACGAAACAGTAAATAAGACTGAGAAACTAAATGGTCCATCAGCAGTGGGTAAGACTGAAAATGTAAACGTTCCGACAGCAGTTAAGGCTATGGAAAATGACGACATTAAGCCAAAACCATTAAATATTTTAAACAACAATAAGGAACACAAACACTTACTCAAACACGAAATAATAAAAAATGAAAATAATAATTCAACTAAAATAAGTATTGGAAAGAAAAAATATATAAATACATTACAATTTTTTTTTAACAACAATAAACGGTTATTCAAATTCAAAATACAGAAAAATAAAAAGTTACACAATCATTTAAGATATTTGAAATCATTTCTTAAGAAGATTTTTGGCAATATTCATTTTTATTCAATCATCATAGTAATAGGCCCAAAACGGTTTTGGAAAATTTTCCATAAATTTAAAGAAAAGGTACACACCTAACAAATGGCCTTTGTTTTTTTTATTCAATATATATGGAAAAATCAAATAATTGTAGGAAATTATAAATAAATGGAAAAAAAAAAAAAAAGTTAAGAGGGGGAAGAAAGAAAGAACATTTTTTAGAGTTAATATATATATTGGAATTTTTGGAATTTTTATAGAGTTAATATATATATTGAAATTTTTAACTATATATATTTGAGAAATATATATCCAAATGGAAAAGAGAATTTTGAACGTACAGGAATCATACTTTTTAAAATATAAAATTTTTTGGATGAGAAAAGAAAAAGTTCCAAGGAGAAATATTTAGTTTTAGTTAATATATATATTGTAAATAGACAATTTTTATAGTGTTAAAAACTTTTTGAAATTTAACAATGTATAAACTTTTGATGGAAAATTAATTTTGAAAACTTATTATTTTGAAAACCAATTGTAATTGAACGAAAACCCAAGTCCTTAATTAAGCTATAGTTACAAAGAAAATTATACTCTTCAAGGATAATTTTCTTTCTCGAAGAAGGGTGGGATGTAGTATTCCAGAATACTACCCTTATTAGCTTTAACACTGAATCTCATTACTTATCTAACACATCCTTAAAACTTTCTCCTTGCATATCTAACATTCTCATTTAATACATATCATAAATAAACATACACAATATTCTATATCAAGCCAGTTACAGTACATTTCATAACATGCCCCTTTTTCATAACATGCACCTTTTTTCATTTGAAACATGGCTCTTTGATTTTCGTTCAAGGTTTATTCAAAATTTAAAAGTCACAGAGAGTAAATAATACTTTGAGAAAATGGTTTTTGTTCAAATTATAATTTACAGTGAATTAGAACTCAATGTTCTATAAGAAGAGAGAAAAATGAATTGTAAAGTCACTTTGAATTGAGAGTTCAGTTTTGAGAAATACACAGTTTGAGTTTAGTTGAGATTAGAGATTGAGAAAAGAGAAGATTAAGATAAGATTAAGATAAGATAAGAAGATAAGAATATAGAGAATATAGAGACGAGAATAAACAGAAATATATATTTAATAATAAATTATAATAGTGAATAAACATTTCTCATCGTGACTAAACTACTTAAATAAAGAGATTTTAAATTAGAATAATCCATATTCTAAAATATAATATCAAAAAAAAATAAAAGGTCCACGCTCTTCCCTCGATAGAGGAAGCACGGCGTTTCGGATCATAACATCACATTTCAGAAGAAGTTATGCGTTGAAAAACAAAACTACCACATTACATCTGTTTAGATCTTCCACAAATGCTTGGGCACGTATGATAAGGCGATTTTCAACAGGTTCGTTGAAAACTGTCAAATTTTGTATCAATTTGGTGGTTTCATAAAGAGTAGATGACGTGGTTTTCGCGTAACTTTAGATCTCCACGAATAAGGAACGTACAACAGAATCGAGCTCCTGAAAGGCAGGCAGTCTCGAACGCAGTCGCTCTGTTATAGGTATTTGTTGTAATATGAAGTTTACCTATCAGATTAGCCGGCGTTGATGACAGTTGACACAAAGGGTTTGTCTGCCGTGGACAATAATTACAGACAAGACTTTGAATAGTCCAACAGCTTTTTAAAAAACACAACCCAGTGAAGTTAATTTGGTTTGGTCGGAATGAATGCACAATATAACCTCGATTTATAAATATGTAAATTACGTTATGGAAACATCGGATTTATATGAATGTATTCTGAAGTTTTTTGCCGCTGAACCAATTGTACTTTTGTCTTTCATATACATTTACTTAAATATACAATATACGAAAAAATGTAATAATAATTGAAACGTAATTGTGTTATACTTATTCACCGATGCAAATTAATTTTTTTTTACGGCCAGTGGTAGAATTTATAATTGACAAGCTGTCGAAACATAAAAATAACTGAAGCACAATAAAAAAAAAGAAAAAAAAAAGAAAGAAAAACACAAAACAGTGAAACAATAGTGAAGTGATAAGTTGAAATGCATTTTTGTAGTTGTAAAACAATTGGTGATGCCACAAATTGATTTCAATTAAAGAGCAATTGTTTTTAAAGGTTGTACTTGTATGCTCTTTAAAAACGAAACCCCGGTTCAAGGCCCAAGTGGCGTGCAGCTATCATATAGCACGTACTTGACGTAAGCTAAGCCTCCAACGTATTGAGTTTCCCTTGTGCATTGGGATGATATGACACCCCTGGTAGGTCTTGAATAGGACATCCATCGCTGATTCTCTATTATCTAACGACATTGCGTAATAACTGTGTTTACTACTTACTTTTGTACACCGCCAACCAAGGTAAGAAACACAAACAATGGATGTAAATCGAATATGTTTACGGTCACCGACTCAATGAGTCTGAAGCAATCGTTTGCTTTCAAATTGATTTCTAAAACAATTTTTTAATTGATCAAGACCATGAGCAGTTCCCCAAATTCGGCCAGAGACGGTTGGTTAGTTCTACAGCTCTGCTTAATGAAGGGGAACTTGGCATCGGTTAGCCGCTTAAACCTTCAGAAAATCAATGTGAATGTTTTTGAAAACGTAATGTTTTCAAAGATTGTCCTACACGTAAGTTTTGTCTTTGCTAATCCACACCCTAAAGGCAGAATGTCCAAGACGGCTTCGTTACAACATATAATTGTTTTTAAATCAGGAAAACGAGGAAGAAGCAGCAGCAGCAGTAGAACTAGTGGACGAAAGCACTTCTATAAGGGGCGTGGGCGACCTCTTACTTTGTCTTCTAATTCTCGTCGTATGGAGGTCTCTTGTGAAGAATAGGTTGGTGTGGCAGTTCCAATCGAATGGTTATGCGTATGTAAACTTATATGGCAGTTTATATATATGTATACCAGCGATTACGTAGGATGATAATAAGGTAGTTACATATTTGGACGTCTATGTTGGGGCACGATCAGTGAAACTTAGTTATACATTGCCCAAAATGTAGGGTGCTACTTGGAGGGCACGCTGTCAGTCATCTTGAAAATGCTTTCGCTTTTCTGTCACATACTGCTGAGCTCATGCCTGAGTTGATACTTGAATACAGTCCTAAGCTGCACATCATAAATAGTTTGATAGCTCCTGAAAAGAAGGCCATGCTTACAAATACGTGGGCCAGTTCACCGAGACATTATAATTCGTTTGGGAACGAATTGCAATTTTATCATTGTACTTTGGTATTACATTTTTCTCCCGACCGTTGTGGGTTAAAAATATGTAAATAAATTAGTGTTAGTTGGTGTGGTGGGGAAGTGTGAGTGGTCGTCTATCAAAAAACTTTTCAGAGTGTCTGAAAATTGTTTAAATGTGGGACTACAAAGTTGTGTGTTGATGCATTTGTTTGAAAACCATGAATTGATATGCGGGGAGTTTTACTTTCCTCTTAGCTTCTGCCCACACAAGCCGCTTTATGAAATAAATCTTTTTTGTTACCTTACTTTCTAATGCATGTCATGTTCATTCTTATAAAATAAAAAGTAGTGGGAGGAATTAACAAGTTCAAACAGATTTTTGTCAATTTTTTTCAAACACAGGAAAAAGAATGGAAAAAATATTTGAAGTACATAAAAAAAAAACCGCTCCTCAATAGTATACTGGTTAGTATACCCGCCTGTCACGCGGGAGACCGGGGTTCAATTCCTCGTCGGGGAGCCTCTGGCGCAAGACTAATGACCTTGCCCGGAAAAAAACAAATCATTATGGAAAATTTAACAACTTGCTAAATAAGGCCAAGACCGGTTCCAGGTTATAGTGCCGATGATGATGATGATGAAAAAAAAATACCACTACCTAATGACATTACAGTCAACAGAGTGCCAAAATCTTCTGAGATTTATTTCACATTTCATAGCTTGGTACAATTTTATAAAATATACATTTCAGTTACTTGGTCAAAGGTCATAATCGCATAGAGACGTTAGGTGAACCAACACCTCATGACAATAAGTTATTACGACAACTTGCGTCCTATTTAAAAAAAAAACACAACAAATATCCACTTGCCACAATAGTACATAGTCGTTAGTTAAATTTGTGGCGGGGCTAAAATACGTCGGCTGTAAAATTCAAAATTCTCCACCTGAACGATGCCACTTTCGCAGTTTCATAACAATTGTTTGAACTTTCTTGGGCGCCCGGTGGCCGAAACGTGCAGAACTACTAGTAATGCTAATATGCAGGTCTGGGGGGGAAGTATTGTGCCTGGCATACGCACGCATCACTTCCATCCCCATCGTCTATTGTTCACGCGGACACTGCTCACTGGCGAGCATGAAGAAAACGATGGTTGACCTTCGCAACCGAGGGGACACCACACAGAACAAAACACTCCAGTTTGATCAACAATTATTCTTTATTTGTTACTTTTTAGTCTCTATGGTGAAAATCACTTAAACTCATTATTACTACGAAATTAATTTTTATGAATTTTAATTTAACTACACACATGGTAAAAAAAAACTTTTTTCACAACCCGACTCCTGTATATATACGCTCCTCCGCTGCGCGAGGTCAGCAACGGGAGATCGCATGAACATTGGTCTCAGAGGATGGAATTTGACTCCTCGAGGATAAAACTCTGACTTGACTTCCATCCTCAATTAAGGGTGAGATATGGAGGAGAAAGAGAAAATTTTCTCTTAATGGTGTGGCCGCCACAGATATGCACTCTTTCAGTGCAGTGGTGTGTGTGCCTAGAACAAAGAAAGGGGCATAAAGTGCATTCCTAGGATACGATTTCGGTAAAGCAAATAAAACCGAAATCGTCGGATGCTAATGGGATCTTTGTTGGAACATGTGCGGCTAAACAAGGAGACGACGATACGATGTGGAAGTGTGCTAATTGGTTTTAGCTAGGTTACTGTGAAATGATGTTTATGGCATCGCTAGTAAGAGTAGGTATTGAATTATTTGCGTATCGCCAGAATGCCTGATGAAGGCCAGCGGTCTTTTGTTTGCACATTGCGTGCTAGGGAAATTAGTTTCAGCGTCTATTGCGCTAATTATATGCAGCTGTTTGGGGTGTTTATTGATGGGAAAAAAAGGTTGCCAGCCAATGTGTATGAAAGGGATTTATCATACACATGGCGAAGCTGAAAAATAGACAGCGCAATGTTTATGGCCTCTGGTGAAGGTTACATTATATGTCATTCAAAACCCTTTCTTTACAGGAATTCCGGTAGAGGAATTTGTCTGGCAACGTAGATGCCGAAATTGGTTTGGAATTCCTGATAAGCTAATAAAGAAATCTTCCAGAGAATTGGTATGCGAAGAGAATGCATGAAAGGTAAGTTTTCTTTACAGTGACTTAAAGATCATAGATTTAATCTCTTTAATGCGTGAAGCATTTTCAGGTGCCTAATGCGATTGCATTGGCGAAAACTTATGCAGACTGGGTTGTGGTTATGGGGGTTTTTCAGGAAAGAGCGCCGTGGGTTTTGGCGGAACCGCCACCCAGACACAACATTTCCTCAACTATGACAGTAGACACGGGGGGGGGGGTCTGCCACCGTTAGTCGAAAACATAGGACTTACAAAATTACGGAGTAGACAGAGTATTACCACAACAACAATTTACTGTTATAACGCATCTCGCCGTGCTTCCTCAATAGTGAGGAACAAGCAAGTAGGCGGAGAGTTACGTTATAGAAAAGTCAATGTTTAAACACGATATTTTTATTTACGTTTGCAATTCTTGGTTCAACTGCAACCTCAGTTTAATTAGTTAGTTTAGTTGGGACCTTAGCTTAGTTATTCAAAATTTAACTCTTTACTTAACTCTGAGTTGTTTTCTGCGTAACCACTCCTTTTCTACCCAAATTATTGGGGGAGAATCGCTCTACTTTCGCGCGAGGTAGTGGATGAAATGGCTCCACTACTCGGTAAGGTACGCCATCAAATCTCCTCTGGAGCTGTTGCCACGATGGTACCTCGTGCTTCTTTGGTTAAGACCCTGTTGGTCTTCTAGAAGTGTGTGGTGGTGTTTCCGACCTAAACGGGTTTTTCCCAGGTTATGGGCGTGTACCGAGGTGAGATCGTTCTGGGAATCTAGTATTAGAGTTCCTATTCTGTGTCCCTACTAGCCGAGACGCATCGTTTATAGGCCTATTCTGCCTTTGCCTCGATTCCTGGGCGTTTGGTCGAGTATCCCCGTAGGTTCTATCTAAAGCCTTATTTGTTTCTTCTGGGGATCTTGTTCATCCTCCCAATAGTAAAATGGGTTATTTCTTAGGATTGGTTGCCTATTTGGTGAGATGGGGGCATGGTATGTGTCGTTCCTTTCAGGTGAAGGTGACTGGGCATAATACCTCGTTGGTATTTCATACCATCTCATCATCATGACATCAATTAAGGGTAACTCTGGTTGTAATCAGGAAACTGAGTTTTCAAATAGTTCAAAAAACTTTTCAATGAAGCTCACGGTTCTCTCAGGGCGGAGTTGGTAGGGTCGCTGTATATAATGACTAACACAAACATGCTATGTCTTAGAATAATGTTTAAGAGATTTCTCTTAATATGATATGTTTAGAAACCCAATCACATTTTGTACATTTTGTAAAAAAAAAATATCGGAAATTGATCATTTAAAAAGACCGTTTAAAAGAATTGTCAAAATTCTTTTTGTCGCTAGGTTGGAACAACTACCTTCTATCCTGCTTTATTATAAGACAAAATATACATTCTGTCAAAAAAGTACCGGGAAGTGATCATTTAAGAAGCCCATTCAAAGGAATTGTCAAAATTCCTTTTGTCGCTAAGTACAACTGTCCTGTATCCTAACGTGATGTTGGAGAGCGATCTGTCACTTAATTTGTTTACAGCGTTCGATTTTGTTAGTTCATCTAAAGTGTGTTTTGGGATTTTTCCTGAATTTTCTTCCAAAACTCCATTCCGAAAAGGTCACTGAAAACATGTGCCAGAACGAGTTCATTCCGACTCCATACGGGGTTTACAAGTTGCAAACCAGTTAACAAGCTTCGGTGCCATTCAACACTCAACGTGATTAAATAGACTTGTCACCCAGTTCTCATAGGGTTTTCAAGGAGTGAGATCTTTGCAGAAGAAACGTTTTCGAAAAACAGAATAACGTTTGCGTATTTAAAACCTCGAAGGAAGACCCAATTAAAACACTCAACACGATGAAAAAGATTAGTCAACCAGTTTTCGTAAGTTTTTCGGCGATTTTTCTAAACGTTCAACGAGTGTCTGTAATAAGCGATCTTTGTAGAAGAAACATTTTCGGAAACTGACGTGAAATCTGCATATTTCGGACCTCAAGGAAAGACTGAATCCAACACTCAATGCAATTTAAAAGGCTTGTCATCCAGTTTTCATGGGTTTTTCAAGGACTGAGACCCGTCTGTTTTTTTACACTAACGCGCACAAAAGGGGATTTTGAAGTACCTTAAATGTTAGAGCACAGCGCGAGCGGATGGAGAGGACGTTTATCCAGAAAAGGAGGTGTCGATGTATATTGGTTTTAAATGCCTCGACATTACAACGACGAGGAAACACATGAGCAGGTAGAGCATTCCACATTCGTGTGGTTCGCCTAAAGAATGTCTGTGCACCTGAAGTTGATTTTCAACCTGAACTGATGCGCATTCATAGATTGACGGGTATCGCGAGACAATGTCTGAAGGGGCGGAACACTTTCAACAAGTTCAGTTGAGCAACGACCGTGGTAATACCTATAGCAAAGGGATAGGCATGATACGTTGTGCACCTACGTTCTAGCGACGGAGTTAAATGATTTACGGCTGGGTACCGTTTTGGGGGCCTCCTGTCGAGAACGTGTAGCGCAGTTTTCGATGCGCCTGACCAAATATGGGAGAACAACACCATTGTGAGACGTGGCCAGGTTGGATCGAATGAAGTATCTTTTGCATTTCTTAAGGAACCCCATATATTGGGCTGCGTTTTTCAACTATGTGGTCATTCCAATTAAGAGTCGAATTATGTCGAGTGCCGAGGATTGATAGTAAATATACTGTAGATGAACGGTACTTGCATCGATGAAGCCAAGAAACAAGTGCAAGTGCCGTTCATCGACAGTATATATACTTTGGGGTTCGCCTTCGACGATAAGAGGCAGCACTGAGTTTTTGAGGCACTGAATTCTACTCGGTTAGATCGAGTTAGATCGCCATTGATATAACTTGTTGAGGTTGGAATTCAATGTATCAAGCATAATCTGATGATTGGTAACGACATTCAAAGAGTTTGGTCGGGAATGTTCATATGAGTATGAGAAACTAAACGTGCTATCATCAGCAAACGAGTGAATTGGTTTTTGGGTAATTGACAAGAGATCATTTAGAAAGATATGGAAGAGATTGGGTGAAAGTACCAAACCCTGGGGAGCACCTGCATTACTTTGATGGGATACAGATTTGACACCATCAAGAACCACTGGGATTGGACCAGAAAGATTGTCTCTTATCCATTGGATCAGGGAATTGTCCACTCCATAGGAATGTCATTTTGACAAAAGGGCTGGATGCTAAAATGTGTCGAAGGCTTTTGAAATATCCTTACTTTCGCGCGAGGTAGTGGATGAAATGGCTCCACTACTCGGTAAGGTACGCCATCAAATCTCCTCTGGAGCTGTTGCCACGAAAGCCATATTGCCGGTCATTGAGAAGATCGTTTGAATCCAGATACTTCGAAAGTTGACGGTTAATCAGTGATTCCATTACCTTCCAGAGAATAAAAGTAAGAAGGATCGATAAGAAGAGAGAGATTATTTGCCACCTTTTGTTTGGGAAACGGTCAGTAGAGTAAGACAAATGGAGGAATTTCCGCAGTGGTTTAGAGAGTGAAAAGGTACATCTCTTTAAGAGAAGTGGGGGAATGCCATCTTGACCAGCGGATTTGTTTGCGTTTGGCTCCTTGAGTTCGGAAGTGAATCTGGCTCATGGTGTGCTGCTTCTGCTCAAGTCGAGGTGGAACTGATGTGGTATCAGGCAGCGTTGAGTTCGCTGCAAAATGTACAGAGAGTAGATTTGCCTTCTCTATTGCACTACTGACTGGTCTGTCATCGACTATAAGTGAAGGAATTTATGACAAGGCCGTGCTTTGAATGTTTTTCACGTATGCCCAGAAGTTTCTACTACCTGTGGGAGGGTGTAATATTTTTTGTCTCACTCTCCGGTTCTGCAAGAACTTGAATATACGCATTGGGTTGAATATACGCATTGTAGTCATTTCTAGCTCTCTTAAATCGTTACCGGTTTTCCTTAGTATTGTTTGATTTATACAACCGAAAGCTCAACTCTTTAGCCTTAATGGCTTCTCTGCACCCACAATCGAACTACATATTTCTCTTGGGTTTGATACTCCTCGCCCTGTGTGGAATAAAGTTTCGCATGCCAAGCAGAATCGTGTCTGTCAATGTGTCCGCTATAGAGTCAACATCGTTATTGAGTAAAAATAATGACCAATTTGACCTCCTAAAAAATCCGCTCAGACCTTCCCAGTTGGTTTTCTCATAGAACTATACTGTTCTTTTGGGAATTTTCTCGTAAGCGTTGCTGTTGGTTAGAGGAAATTTAGCTGACACGACACAGTGGTCGAAAGCGCCCAATGGCGAAGAAACTTCAATTGTGTATTTGTTTCGGTGGGAGGTGGGAAACAGGTCCAGTGGGTTGGCGGAAAGACCATCTATGTCTGGTACCCGTGTTGGCCCCTTGGCGAGTTGAGTTAAACTAATTGAATCAGCAAAGAGCTCCACATATTGACCATCAAGTGTTGTGTTTGCGAAGTGACGAAGCCACTGAGAGTTATGAACAATTAAATCACCCGCAATAATTTCAGTGTGCAGATATAGGGTCAAGATGCTGTCCATAGAATCAGATAGAGCATCAATTTCGTTAAAGGATGCGTTTTTATCCAAGTCCGGACTTCTGTAAAGAAAGAAGTAATGTATGATATGCTTACCAACGTGAAGTTTTAGCCACGAGAAATTAAATTCTGGATTGGAGCATAGTCCATGTTCTGGCAGAAGCTGATAAGCAATATCATTTCGTATGTATGTGGCTACACCACGATGTGGAAAGGACAGAGGCAGTAGTTATATCCAGGTAGATTTAAATCGGAAATATCCGTATTAGTTATTGCGCGGGTTTCATTTTATTTGGGTTGTTTACAGTTTACATTATAACAGTTCCACTTAGAACACTTTGCGGTTCTCAGCCAGTGTCACAACTTCTGTCGGTAACGTAGTTGTGTCATTAGAAATATTGGGAGCAAATGAGAAATATCGATCTTGATCTGTTGTAACAGACAAGAATAATACGAAAAAGGAGCACTTTGGTTACGGTAGAGAAAAAATAACAGAGAGATAACGGGAAGGAAATAAGACGATTTTCAACACGACAGAAGAGGCCAGTCAAGAATCAAAAGGTCTATAACCGGCCAGAAAAGTGAAGAAACCGCGACTTTGATTACCTATTGAATTTACACCCTGGAAAATCACAGAAAACGACAAGTAAACTGAAAGAAAATTAAGCAGAGAAACCATGGTAGGTGATCTGGATTCAGGGAGGAAAAGCCATCATCATCAAACGGTAAGGCTGTGCAAATATATTAAATAAATAAAAAAGCTCTCAAACTGCACGGCTAAGCTACTATTAAATAAAAGAACACCAAATTGCTGTATTTGGGATATACTCGTACCAAATTATTTATTTACTTTTGTTTTCCTGGTGGTTGCTGTGTGCATCAATCAAATAGAAACAGTAAAGACATAACACAGAAAGGCGAGCCTCTAATTACAATGCAACAAGACAATGGATTAATACAACACAATGGATTAATACTACACAAGGGATTGAATATATTCAACGCAACACGAGGCACCAACGCATCCTGTAAGTACTTTCGCATTCGGCAGTCAAGAAAGAACAGAGATACGAAGGAGTATAAAAATTCGATTTTATAGTATAAGTTCACTTCGTCATAAACAATAAAGATACAATTGAATTACTACACAATCCATTTGGTTTTTCTACTTTGATTCAGGAATACTCAATACAGCACAGTAAAAACAGGACGGTTGTGCCAACTTAGCGACAAAAACAATGTTCAATTGTATATATATATACACGAGGATGTATCAAATTTACCCGGCAATTTTACTTTTTTACTTAGCAACAAGTTGCGAGCTAGAAGATCTTGTGCGTGGCTATTGTTTGGTTTATGAAGAGTAGTAGCTAGCTAGGCTAGCGGTAGCGCTCGACTTTGTAGTCAGTACAGCCATGAGCGAGCAAGAGGTATATACGTCTGTCGCGCAACGTATTATTATTACATTTTTAACAAATAAAGGTGTTAAACCCTCGGAATTTTTTTCTTGATTGAAGGCACAGTTTGGTGATGATACACTGTTTCAGAATCGTGTGTATACGTGGGCCAGATAATTTAAAAGTGGACGAGAACGTATCGAAACGAAAGCCACGATCGACGCTCAAGGACAAGTCGTATAGATGACAACATCCGTGCAGTTAATATATAACTTATAAATTTATTAGCTTTAAATTATAAATTTTATAGCTATACATTATAAATTTTATAGCTATAAATTTTAAATTTTAATGTTATAAATTATAAATTTTATATCTATAGATTATAAATTTTACAGATATAAATTATAAATTTTATAGCTATAAATTACACATTTTTCAGGTATAAATTACAAATTTTATAGCTACAAATTATAAGTTTTACAGCTATACATTTTAAATTCTATAGTTATAAACTATACATTTTATAGCTGTAAATTATAAGTGTGATAGCCACAAATTATAAATCTTATAGCTATAAATTATAAATTTTATAGCAATAAATTATACCAGGTGTACCGGTCTGAAGTGAGCCTCAAGATACAAATGTATCGATAGGGAACGTTTGTTGTGGACGAGCCCATATATTTTTTTTATTTGGTTGCTATGACATCTGTCAAACATATTTAGTATGCATCAAGTCATTGTAAAAACATCTTTTTTTTTTAATCCTGTTAAAAATGTCGAATTTTGTACCAGAAAATGATGATTTGCGAAAAGCGTTAATTTTTTGTTTTCATTTGAAGAAAAGTGCTGCAGAGTCGCATCGAATGCTTGTCGAGGCTTATGGTGATCATGCTCTATCGGAAGCAACATGCAAAAGATAGTTTAAGCGGTTCAGAGCTAATGATTTTGATGTGCGAAATGAAGAACGTGGAAGACCACCAAAAAAGTTTGAAGACGCCGAATTGTAAGCAATATTGGATCAAGATGAGACTTTAAGTCAAAAACAAATGGCACAAATGTTAAATGTTGCACAACAAACAATTTCTGGCCGTTTAAAAGCTATGGGAAAGATCCAAAAGTGTGCCACATGAATTTGTTGAGGTCCGTCGCCGTGCTTCCTCGGTTGAGGGAAGAGCGGGGACCTTTTATTTTTAATTGCTTAATTTTGTAAAACCTTTCTTTTCGGTATTAGACATTCCTCTATCACCGATATCCAAAAATTCGTTATAGACAGAACCATCGATTTGAAATCATCGACTTGTTAATGTATATTTGAATTAATAAAAAAATCAACGGAAATTGTGTTCACAGCTATCAATAAATTTTTCTTTTGACAGTCCTCACTTCCAAATCTCCTCTGAACTTCCTCTATTCTATTTTTTTTCTCTGACTTTTAACAACAATTCATTTGGACGAAAATCCAAGTTACTATGTTTTCAATAAATAAAAAGGTGCAGGTTATTAAGTGTGCTGTAACCGGTAATATTGTGAATGTTTATGAATGGTATGTATTAAGTGATGTAATATATGTTAAGTGAAGTTTTTAAGGATGTGTTAGGAGATTCAGTGTTAAATTTAATAAGGGTAGTATTCTGGAATACAACATCCCACCCTTCTTCGAGAAAGAAAATTATCCTTGAAGAGAATAATTTTCTAGTAACTATAGGTTAGATTAAGATTAATTAAAAACTTGGATTTTCGTTCAATTACATTACAAAGGTTTTCAAAATTAATCTTTCATCAAAGGTTACAATAATCAAAAAGTTCTTAATACTAGAAAATTAATCTATTTACATTATATATTAACTAAATTTTTCCAATACTCAAAAAGTTCTTAACACTAGAAAAATAGTCCAAAATAGTCTATTTACATTATATATTAACTAAATTTAAATATTTCTCCTTGGAACCTTTTCTTTTCTTATCTAAAAATCATTATTACTTATTATATTAAATATATAATATTAATATTATTGTTTCAAAATTCTCATTTCCGTATATATATTAATTCCAAAATTTCTAATATATATCATCATCATCGGCACTACAACCGGGAACCGGTCTTGGCCTAATTTAGCAAGTCCTGAGGCTTGTTAAACTTTCCATAATGATTTATTTTTTCTGGGCAAGGTCATTAGTCTTGCGCCAGAGGCTCCCCGACGGGGAATCGAACCCCGGTCTCCCGAGTGACAGGCGGGTATACTAACCACTATACTATCGAGGAGCCTTTTTTTTTTTTTATAGGCAGAACCATCGATTTGAAATCATCGACTTGTTAATGTATATTTGAATTAATAAAAAATCAACGGAAATTGTGTTCACAGCTATCAATAAATTTTTCTTTGACAGTCCTCACTTCCAAATCTCCTCTGAACTTCCTCTATTTTTTTTTCTCTCTGACTTTTAACAACAATTCATTTGGACGAAAATCCAAGTTGCTATGTTTTCAATAAATAAAAAGGTGCAGGTTATTAAGTGTGCTGTAACTGGTAATATTGTGAATGTTTATGAATGGTATGTATTAAGTGAGAATGTAATATATGTTAAGTGAAGTTTTTAAGGATGTGTTAGGAGATTCAGTGTTAAATTTAATAAGGGTAGTATTCTGGAATACAACATCCCACCCTTCTTCGAGAAAGAAAATTATCCTTGAAGAGAATAATTTTCTAGTAACTATATATTAAATTAAGATTAATTAAAAACTTGGATTTTCGTTCAATTACATTACAAAGGTTTTCAAAATTAATCTTTCATCAAAGGTTACAATAATCAAAAAGTTCTTAATACTAGAAAAATAATCTATTTACATTATATATTAACTAAATTTTTTCAATAATCAAAAAGTTCTTAACACTAGAAAAATAGTCAAAATAGTCTATTTACATTATATATTACCTAACTAAATTTAAATATTTCTCCTTGGAACCTTTTGTTTTCTTATCCAAAAGTTATTATTACTTATTATATTAATTACATAATATTAATATTATTGTTTCAAAATTCTCATTTCCGTTCGAATATATATATTAATTCCAAAATTTCTAATATATATATTACCAATAAAATTTTCTTTTTCCTTTTCCGTTCGAATATATATTAATTCTAAAATTTCCAATATATATTACCTCTAAAATTTTCTTTCTTTCGTCCCCCTCATTAACTTTTTTTTTTTTTTTTTTTTTTTTTTTTTTTTTTTTTTCATTTCCGTCATTTCCTACAATTGTTAGATTATTTCATATATATTGAATAATAAAACAAAGGCCATTTGTTATGTGTTTATCTTTTCCTTAAATTTATGGAAAAGTTTCCAAAACCTTTCTGGGCCTATTACTATGATGATTGAATAAAGATGATTATTACCAAAAATCTTCTTGAAAAATGATCTTAAATAATTTAAATGACGGTGTAACCTTTTATTTTTTTGTATTTTGCATTGGAATAAATTTTTGTTGTTGAAAAAAAAGACTTGTAATGTATTTATATAGTTACTCTTTACAATACCTATTTTAGTTAAATTATTATATTCATTTTTTATTATTTCGTGTTTGAGTAAGTGTTTGTGTTTGTTTTCGTTGTTTAAAATATTTATTGTTTTCTGCTTAGTGTTGTCATTGTCCATAGCTTTAACTGCTGTCGGAACGTCTACCTTTTCAGTCTTACTCACTGCTGATGGATCGTTTAGTTTCTCAGTCTCATTTACTGATTCGAATAGTTCTTCAGACTTATTAGCTGTTAGAACATCTTGGTTCCCAGTCCTATTTGCTGTTTGAACTATTTCTTCAGTTATATCTGCTGTAGAAACATTTAATCCGTCAGTCTTTGCTGCTGAAAAGATTTGTTCATCAGTATTAGCTGCTGAACTGACTTGGGTTTCGAATTTTATTGCAACTATTGGGTCTTCAGTCTTTAACACTGCTGAATTTTCAGTCTTTGTTGCTGAAGTGCCGTGGTTGTCTATTGGGATAGCCGGAATATTAGGGGTTTCTGTTTGTATATTTTCTGCAGGATCCGAATTTTCAGTCTTTAATACTGCTGAGTTTTCAGTCTTGGTTGCTGAAGTGTCTGCGTTGTCTATTGGGATAGCCGGAATATTAGGGGTTTCTGTTTGTATATTTTCTGCAGGATCCGAATTTTCAGTCTTTAATACTGCTGAGTTTTCAGTCTTGGTTGCTGAAGTGTCTGCGTTGTCAATAGGGATATCTGAGATATTAGCGATTTCAGTCTTTAATACTGCTGAAAATTTCGGATTTTCAGTCTGTGTTGCTGAATTGTTTTCCAGAATGGGAGTATGAATCGGAGTCTTTATATTAGGGACAGGGTTATCTTCGTTTATATGGCTTGGTTTATAGGAGTATGTGGGCTCAGGGTAAATTTGGCTAGGAGCTTCATTAAAACGGTCGTTATCTATTTCCAAAGATCTAATGCTGTAAATAGAAAACTTTGGTCTGTCTTCCATAAATTTTGGTTGGCGTCAGGCCTCGTTTTCCGACTCTTGCACCCGAGAAAAGTGAACATTTTGTCTATCGTTTTGTCTATTGGTGCTCCTAGAATTTTCACCAAAACGATTTTCAGAGTTTGTAGGATTATTTCGGAATGGGTTACGCGTTGTTGTACCTTGTTGGTAATTTGTTGAAGCCGATCCATTCCTAGATATCTTGTATCTACACTCATTCTCTGTGTGATTATTCCGTCCACAGAAATTACATACAATGTTATATTCCCTTTTTATGGGTTGTCTATTCGGAAAAAAGTTGGATTGCATGTTCCGATAACATGTGTCCTGTGTATGCCCTGACTTACCACAGGTTTGGCAGACTATACTATTGAATGTAGGTTTTTCGTTATATTGATATGACCTGGGAGAGTTGTCCATTCGAGCCGCATGTGACACTACATGTGCAATCGACTGTTTTAAATTGTTTCCCCCATGGACTTTAGCTAGTATCTTTAGCTGTTCGTTCATTAGTCCATCTTCAAATGTTTGTACGGCCAATTTTTTGTTTTCTTCCATTAAGAATTCCCTAACCACCGCGTCTGCTGTTATTTCACACGTGGCAGAGTTTAGAGTCCTTAGAGCATTCGCGACTCTATCGCCGTATTCCCGGACGGTTTCTCTGTAGCGTTGTTTCAGAGAAATCAACTCATTGTGTGCCGTCGACCGAGATTGCTCCTCTTTATATTCCGATTCGAGTTTATCTTTTAAATCCTCCCACTTAGCGATTTGGCTATACCTAATCAGATCGTAAGCATGACCCTCTAGTCTATTTTTGACTAGCTCTAAAAACGTCTCGTATATATCCGGGTCTGCCTTCTTTATGGATCTAAATAAAACGTCTCCCCCGGAAATAAATTTACCTAAGTCGCAGGGTTTCCCGTCAAAGGTAGGGACGATTCTGAAAACATCAGAAATTCCGACAGAGAGAGCCATTTCAGGGGGTTTAATGTGTATCGGTTGATAGTGGATTTGTTCTTCCCCCTGCCTAGCCGCCTGTCTCGTGTAATAGTGAAAGTTTAAAATAATGTATGGCGAAAATTTATCAATTCTTAAAAATATGGTTTATGAAAAAATGGCCTTTATGTTATTATTCAATCAATATATATATATGGAAACGATATGGTTTGGACCCAAAACTGAAAAGAAAGAAAATTTTCGACGAGAAGGAAAAGAAACGGAAATGTCGTCGAAAAACTGAAAAGAGAATTTTCAAAGAATATAGATAGAAATTTCTATCGAAAAAAATGTATGTTAGTAAAAAGGAAAGCTTCCAAGTAGAAAATATTCCTAAAAAATTTTGAGAGAAAAAACAAAATATTGAAAAAATTTCTTACTACTCTAGATGTTGATAGAAGTCTTGTTGAATTTCTTATTGTTGTCCCTTTTTTTCTTCTTTGTTGTGTCGTAGAGTTCCTCTTTGTGTTCCTTTCTTTATTTTATATTATTTTGTTATTCTTGCCAGGCAGACTTCACGCCCTAGAAGTTGAATATCCTGGTCTTTTGCTGGATTTTTTTTTTCGTTGTTTTATGTTTTTTTTCTTCGTTGTTTTATGTTTTTTTTTTTCGTAGTTTTGTCGGGTTTTTTTTTTTCTTGAAAAAATTTTTTTTTTTTCTTCTTATTTGGTTATTTCTCTGGTGTTCACTTTAATTTTTTTTTTGTTTTAAATTTTTTTGTTTACTTTGTTTTTCGTTGTTTTATGTTTACTTTTTTCTTCTTCTTATAAACATTTTTTTTTGTTGTTTTAAATTTTGTTTTGTTTAAAAAATTTTTTTTTTTTCTTGTTTTTTTTTCTTCTTATTTTCTTCTTTTTATTTGGGATCCTTTGGTTGTATCCCACCGCTGCCACCAGTGTTGAGGTCCGTCGCCGTGCTTCCTCGGTTGAGGGAAGAGCGGGGACCTTTTATTTTTAATTGCTTAATTTTGTAAAACCTTTCTTTTCGGTATTAGACATTCCTCTATCACCGATATCCAAAAATTCGTTATAGACAGAACCATCGATTTGAAATCATCGACTTGTTAATGTATATTTGAATTAATAAAAAATCAACGGAAATTGTGTTCACAGCTATCAATAAATTTTTCTTTTGACAGTCCTCACTTCCAAATCTCCTCTGAACTTCCTCTATTCTATTTTTTTTCTCTGACTTTTAACAACAATTCATTTGGACGAAAATCCAAGTTACTATGTTTTCAATAAATAAAAAGGTGCAGGTTATTAAGTGTGCTGTAACCGGTAATATTGTGAATGTTTATGAATGGTATGTATTAAGTGATGTAATATATGTTAAGTGAAGTTTTTAAGGATGTGTTAGGAGATTCAGTGTTAAATTTAATAAGGGTAGTATTCTGGAATACAACAAATTGAATGGCAGGCAGGTGGAAAAGCGAAACACCACATGTGAAACGTTGCTTCTACGACACGAAAGGAAGTCAGTATTGCATCGAATTGTGACTGGTGATGAATAATGGATTTATTTTAAAAATCCTAAACACAAAAAATCATGGGTACATCCAGGAGAAGCATCAACATCGACCGCAAAACCTGATCGGTTCGGAAAAAAGACAATGCTCTGTGTTTGCTGGGACCACAAGCGTGTATTATGAACTTCTAAAACTTGGCGAAACTATTGATGCGCAACGCTACCGACAACAAATGATCAATTTGAACCATGTATTGATCGAAAAATGATCAGAATGGACCACAAAACACGGAAAGGTAATTCTGTTGCATGATAATGCTCCAAGTTATACAGCAAAACCCGCCAAAGAAACAATAAAAGCTCTTGCCTGGGAAGTGTTACCCCGCCCGCCGTATTCACCAGGCTTGACTCCTTCCGGCTACCATTTGTTTTCATCGATGGGACACGCATTGGCTGAGCAGCATTTCAATTCCTACGAAGAAGTCAAAAATTGGGTCTCCGAATGGTTGCCTCAAAAGACAACCGGTTTTATTGGCGTGGTATCCACAAATTGCCAGAAAGGTGGTCGAAATGTGCAATGGCGAATACTTCGAACAAAATGTTTTTTACTTTTTAAAAAAATGTTTTTTACTTAAAAAAAAACGCTTACTTCATACCTGGTAAATATTAAATTTTACAGCTATAAATTATAAATTTTATAGCTATAAATTAAAAAAATTTTAAGCTATAAATCATAAATTTTATAGCTATAAATTATAGATTTATAGCTACAAAGTATAAATTTTAAATTTTATAGTTATAAACTGTATAAATTATACATTTTTCAGCTATAAATTACATATTTTATAGCAATAAATTATAAATTTTATAGTCATAGACTAAATATTTTATAGCTAGAAATTTTAAATTTTATAGCTATCAGCCATAAATTACAAAAACAAAATAACAAAGGAAGAAAATAAGAATAACAGTTCAAGTAATTAAAAATTGAAAACAAAAGTTAAACCAGGCAATCATTAGATTGTACAAAACGGTACAATGAACACATTGTTACATATACTTTGCTGTTAGTCATTATTTCAGTCTAAAGCAACTAGTCACCAGGTTAAGTGATCATTATTTCGTAAGTAAGTGGTAAGCTAATCAGTGTGGCGTTAGTCCCACCACTACTCAAATTGAGGAACTGAAAAATACAACAAAAAAAAACGATTTTTTGAAAATTCCTGTTCGTACTAGGAATTATTATAATTAATTAAAATTTTAGTTTAGGATTAGAACAAAAATTGTGGCTGCCTATTTAAGAAATCGAATAAATAAAATGTAACAAATTAAAACTAATTGAAAATACATCTAAATTAAATTTAATAATAAATTCTAATAGATTCTAAGCTCATATAATATATATTATATATTCAGGGTTAAAGGACCGAATTTCAACGACTGCTATCAGAAAAGGTAACTTTATGATTATGAAAAATAAGAGTCACCTGTCCACATCTATCCGTCCAACAAGTGCCCCCTACAACCAAAATCTCAATGTGATTGAATTAAAACGAACAAAAAAAAAAGCCACACCGAATATAAACGAAAATAAAATAAAGTATTCTTGTAAATACAACTCCAAAAACGGTGCACCATTGCACCTTGAGTCTTCTATAAAAGGGTATTAATACAAGTCTACTTGTAAAGAACTTTTTAACCCACAAATGGATGAAGACAGGTTTACCAATTGAGCACGAATCGAATTCGATTTACCTGTCTCGGCAGTGCGATTATGGAATAAGCCACCATAAATGTATCTTTGACCACTTATCACCGTGTAACCGTAATAAGTGGTGTTTTGAAAAGAGCTAAATCTCTGCGCTACACGTTTATGCAATTACGTGACGTTAATTCATCGATTAACGAGATAGTAACAAGAAAATCAAGGCATCAGGACGTTCACTTATGAATGAATAGGATACTATTATGCCTGGTCCGGAGACAGCTATCAACCGATATGCCGCATGTAACTTGTTTATGTTTGAAATTATTACATCCTGTCAGATGCACTCGAGGAGTTTTTATGAAAGTTAGGAGTTTGGGTCTTGTTTAGTCGTAAATAACGACGAAAGTTGGGCGTCTCTACAGCAAGAGCACACATCACCATGTTTAGATGCTAGTTGTTAGTTTGGACCAAGTGAGCAATTGTTTAGCTGGGCCCGAGCGATTTCCACATCCTGATAATTTAGTTTGTCCAGAAATGGAGCAAAAACAAGAAGAAAAACTACGTGAGGATGAACCAGGGACGGAATGTTTTAAACGACTTCCGAAGAAACTTTGTGGTTTTGTTCTGTTTTAAGTTATTTATTTGTTCAGTGAATTATATAAAAGTTTATGTTTATGGACGTCCACACAATAAATATTTGCCTTATGAAATGAATGCCTCCTATGGTTTTTGAAAGTCCCTACTCGAGTGTTGTTCCAAGGTGGGAGATAAAGGATATCATTGCCGTGATTAAGATTGCTATAGAACAAGATGAATTGGAAACTACGACTCCAGTTGAGCATTCGTTTTATTGAGTGTGCCCATTTGCTTAGTTTGTATATATTTCAAAGCCATCGTAACATTAATATTTATTAATTTGGGATAAGAGAAATCCATTATTGGATGCCCCGGTGTTATATATCTCATAAAATGTATATAAAATATTAATTAAACAAATTCTAACTTGTGCTCATTGGACAAGTGACATTCCCATAGAAAAAAATTCCTTGACAATGTTTTGATTACTAGATTCCTTTGTAAGTACATTTATGAAATATAAAAAAATCCATTATTCTTCCACTAGATGCTTTGGTGACATAAAATATTAATCAAACAAATTTAGACTTGTGCTCATTGGGAAGGTGACATGTCGTAATAAAAAAATTCCTCGAAAGTTTTCTTATTACTAAGATTTAGTTGTAAGTATAGGGTGCGCCATCTTTTATGTCGGTATGTAAACATTGACCAACTTTGACATTTTTCAACCGATTAACTTGAGTAGATATGCTTTTGAAAAATAAATTCCGGACAATTTTAACTATGAATCGTTTTACACCAAAACAACGCGGCAAAATAGTGATGCTGTACACTGTCGTTCAGTTTTGTTAACTCAACGTGTATATCGTCGAAAATATCCTGACAAACAAGCACCGTCTGACAACACTATTCGCCGTTTGGTGTCGAATTTTGTTGTGCATGGTACCCGTCGGGGAGCCTCTGGCGCAAGACTAATGTCTTTGTCCGGAAAAAAAACAAATCATTATAGAAAATTTAACAAGTCTCAGAACTTGCTAAATAAGGCCAAGACCGGTTCCCGGTTGTAGTGCCGATGATGATGATGATGGTACAGTGGGAGATCGTCGAGATGCCGTTCATCAACTCCCAAGATGTTGTAATGAACTGGTTGAAGCGGTAAGAGTGTTGTCGAGAAACCACATCTCTCCCATCGTCACCGTGTTCAGCACATTGGCCTCACTGGAACCGCCCAGCGGCGCATTTTGAAGTATGATTTGCATTTGTTTCCGTATCAAGTGCAATTGACTCGAAGAACATTGCCGACAGACCGCCCACGTCGCTCGAATTGTTGACACTGAGCCTGATTTTTTGAAGCTGATTTTTTGATGACCGACGAGGCCTATTCACACTCTCTGGCGCCATTAGCAGGTAAAATTGCCGCATTTGGCGAACAGCGAATCCACACGAGAGCCACGAAACACCATTGCATGACCAAAAAGTAACTGTTTAGGCCGGCGTTTGCGCCAAAACCACCATTCGGCCATTTTTCTTTAGAGAAAGAGAAACAGTCGATGGGAATCGATATCGGAGGATGTTGGCTTATTATGTCTGCCCACAAACGTGTGAAGGAATTCGGGGCAGTTAATGGTTTCAACAAGACGGTGCGCCATGACAAACTTCAAAAGAAACAATGCTGTCAAAAAATAGTAACATTGACTGACCACCCAGATCTCCAAAATTGACCCCTTCCGACTTCTTTTTGTGGGGTTATTTAAAAAGCAAGTGTACGCCAGCAGGCCTCAGACCAGTGACGATCTCAAGGCAAACATTCGTACCGAAATCATCGCCATACAACCCGGATTGCTTGGAAATGTTATGGAAAACGTAGCAAAAAGGGCAAATTTTGCTTTGGTTAACAGAGTCGGCCACTTGAGTGATGTAGTATTCAAAAATTAGCCCAAATAAATTGTAAAGGACCAAATACCATGAAAATACCTCATATATGGAAATCGATAGTTTTGTTTGAAAGTTATTTAATATTCACATACCGACATAAAAGCTGGCGCACATCGTATATTTATAACATGTAGAAGAAATCCATTATTCTTCCATTGGACGCCATGATAACATATACGAGTATCTCATAAAATATTAATCAAACAAATTTATACTTTGGTGATATATATGATGATAGTGACAATCCGTAATAAAAAAATTCCTTGACATTTTTTTTGGTTGCGCGACTTAGTTGTAAGTACATTTATAAAATAGAGAACTTCACAAACAACAACTGGGTAATTTAACAATTTTTTTAAAGCGACAGTGCAGACTAGGCCACTGAAACTGTTAATGTTATTTACGGTTCCGATATTGTCACAGTCGATTACACAAAACTTTAGTTGCATCCATTGCGTTCCGGTATTTTCAATGTTTAAGATGCATCTTGTATATGAAGGCCCCTCGTCGTAAATGTCGTTATAATCATGGAACTAATCTAAGTAGATCGATACGTTATTAGCAGTCGCGCAAAACAAATCATCTGCAGAAAGCTGGATGCAAAAGGACGCTCAATGTTTGGGTTGAATATGATGAAGCGAATTTCCATCTGTGGACCCTTAGCCAAGCGGAACCAAATACTTTCCCGAGGGAAATGGGCCAACAAAATCGCGATTAAAGCGCGGTAAGGCATTCTAAACGGTGGTGAAGTCAAAACTAAAAGCCGTTAAGGTTTCGCTATACGTGTGGTGGGACTGGAAAGGAGTTATCTACTATGAGTTACTCCTATATGTCCAAACACTAAATTCACTATACACAACAAGTGGAGCATTTAAAGCTACCAATTAACCAGAAGTGGCCAGAATTGATTAACAGGAGAGGTGTTTTCTTCCATCAGAACAACGCCAGGTGGCAAATGTCTATAATGACTCTTCAAAAATGATTTTCAGGCAGGGGTCGTTCAATTAGTTTTTAGAAAAAAAAAGTCTCCAAACGAGGAGTTTTTTATTGAATTTTTGGCTCAATCGATGCAATAACGACACATAATACTCCCCAGTTATTGATTTTTCTTTTCCTATGAAATCGATGTAGACGATATCACGTGGATCTCAAAATATCTTCCCGATCGTTTGCACTTTAAACTTTCCGCTACTTTTCTTTATGTTTTCCCATATTACCGTAGCTTATTTCAGTCGACAGAAGTGTAGATTTCGGTCCAATACTCTTTCTCGTCACTTAAACTACGAGATGTCATGTGCTAGGAATGTTACGTGTGTCATTCAATAAGTCCTTAGAAACAAATTTGCAGATGAGAAGGTTTTTCTGAACCAGTGCAATAACGACACATAATACTCCCCAGTTATTGTTTTTTCTTTTCCTATGTAATCGATGTAGACGATATCACGTGGATCCCAAAATATCTTGCCGATCGTTTGCACTTTGAGCTTTCCGCTACTTTTCTTTATGTTTTTCCATATTACCATAGTTTATTTTAGTCGACTAAAGTGTACATTTCGCTACTCCACCGCATCACTTTCGACACTCCCCCGCATCACTTAAACTACGAGATGTCTTGTATTAGGAAAGTTACGTGTTCCGTTCAATAAGTCCTTAGAAATAGGTTTGTAGATGAGGACGATTTTTCTTGATTTATTCCCTCAAGTGGGGCAATTACACAATACTCATAATACTCTCCAGTTACCGTTTTTCCTTTTCCAAGTTATCGATGTAGGAAGTAAGGATAATCGACATTTTGAAGTTCATCAAAGAGAAAGTATAAAAAGTAGAGAATTGAAAAATTCCAGCACCTACAGAATATTGATCGAATCTATATTAATAATGAGCCATGATTTTTTCTTAGATAGGGCAACTAAACCGTTAAGAGATCCTAATGGTCTAATCGGCTTATTACGGCGATAGTTCAATAAGTCATTAGAAAAAGATTTTCGGATGAGGATGTTTCTCCTTCATTTCTTTTCTCAACCGGGTGGAAGTTTTTCCTCTATTATACATCTCTCAGGAGAGACGAACCTTTAACGCCGATTCGGCGCCCCGAGACGCCACTAAATTCTACATGGGCTGATAAGTCCCAGGATTTTTTAATAGGTGGTGCCACTAGAAAATGAACATGACTCATTTTCAGAGGCCCGGCGGCCACTAGTTTATGTATGATGTTTCTTGTCATTTTCTACAGTCGTTTACAAGCTACAGATGTGTTGGGGACGGAGCAGAACACAACTGCCGGCTGGCGTACTAAGGATCGGCTATTTATACCGGTTGTTATTTTATTTCCTTTGATGAACATGCAAACAGGACACAAAGGAGAATATAAGCGGCGGCAGTTGGGGAGTTGAGGAGAGTACAATTTCAGCAGTCACAGGCTATACACGTAAACTCTGTTAATCAAGAAGAGATCTTGACGAATTTGAAGGTCTTGCTCCACCAATATTTATAGGGAAACAAATAAAACAATTTATTCACTTATTCATCATCATCATCATCATCATCGGCACTACAACCTAGAACCGGTCTTGGCTTTATTTAGCAAGTCCTGAGGCTTGTTAAATATTCCATAATGATTTGTTTTTTTCCGGGCAAGGTCATTAGTCTTGCGCCAGAGGCTCCCCGACGAGGAATCGAACCCCGGTCTCCCGCGTGACAGGCGGGTATACTAACCAGTATACTATTGAGGAGCTTATTCACCGCCTTTAAATTAAAACCAATTTACAAAATGTGTGAGTGACGCTACTTTCGCCTTCCTAAAAAAAAATGGAAAATCGGGAATATCGCATCTTGTTCAAACATTGTTTTTTTTTTATAGGAAAAACTTCTTAACAATCATTGCAATGGTTGTGAAATGTTATCCCACATCTGCTCCTCCGAGAACAACAGTTTATTGGTGGTTTTATGAATTTAAAATGGGTTGTACAAGCACCGAAGCCGCATCTCGCTCTTCAAAACCAAAAGAAGCTGCGAATGCGGGAATCATATAGCAAGTGCTTTACGATTTGAGTGACCGTAAAGCGAAGTTGCGCGAGTTAGCTGAGGCTGTGGGCATCTCAAAAACACGGGCGGGATACATTTTGCACGATCTTTTGGAGATGAAAAAGCCATCGGCGCGGTGGGTTCGGCATTTGCTGATCGTCAACCAAAAACAGTAGCGAGTTGGCGATTCAACGGCCGGTTTGGCGTTGGTGCTGCGTAATCGAACGGACTTTTCCAACGTTTTGTGACAATGGATGCAATGTGGGTCCATTACGATATGTCTGAGTGCAATAGGCAGTCTACAGAGTGACTGGAAAGCCATGAAAGCCGACCAAAGCGGCAGAATGAAAAGCTTGTAAACGAATGGACGGAATGTAACGAAACTTCATACGTACTTCATGTTCATGTTTTAGTGGACGGAATGTAACGAAACTTCATACGTACTTCATGTTCATGTTTTAGTGGCGCCCCCTATTGAAAAATCCCGGGACTTTTCGGCCCATGTAGTATATGTTGCAGTTCCTCTTGAACAGTTGCACGCTGTAACGCTCCCGAAACGCTTGGCGGGGAAGCAATTGCACAGCTTTCCCGCTCAGTAACGGAACGAGTTATGATACAAAGATGTTCGCGCCGTCGGGAGATGAACCGCAAATTGGTGCGATCCGTCGGATTATCTTGTGGAGTGCAAACAACCCAAATTACATGGAATTATAACACGAATTTCCAAAGAACACGCTCCGTGATAATAATCTGCGAAACAGATAACGGCCCTTCGATGTAATAGCGTGTGTAGCCCCGACGTCAGTGTCGTACCCCGATCAGACGGATCGCCCGTCTTTGTATGCTCTTAAGTAGGCCGAGGTTATGCTTAGGAGCTGAGCTACAAACATGGGAACAATATGAATGTTGTATTATATTGTGTCTTCGAGTTTGGCCTTTCCCCTCTGCCGGATTTTATCCAGATCCCGATTCATGGAGTCGATCTGGCTACATCTCAGCCGCTTGATGCATTAATCGGCCGATCACTCGAAAAAGAGGAAACAAGCGTACTACCATCCACAAAATTGAACACATTGTTACCCGTTGACTCCAACAAATAATTTATGTGAAGCAAAAACAATGTTGGAGCCAAAATAACGGAATGGTGGCGTAGCTGAGTTAGTGAGGTCATACATTTTCGGTTTCTACAGACCAAAAAGTAGTAGGTGTAGCAAGTAAGTAAAGTATAGTTGCCATTACCTTGTCGGCCGATATCATCGTTTTCTCCTTTTTCGGAGCCCGTCCGGCTTCAAAATTCCATTGCTTTGATAGTTCTATTGTCTCTGGAGTGCAATGGTGTATCCATATTTCGTCCATAGTGATGTATCAATCCAAAAGCTCTGTAGACTTCCAACGGAAAAACGCCAAAACTGCCTTAGGGATGTTTGTGTTCATTCTCCAAGGAAACAAAACACGATACCCATCTTTCCGAGATTTTGTCCGTGACCAGTTTTTCCCTTAGTTGTTCAGTAAGTAATCATGCTTACTAAAAATGCACGATTTTCGATACTACGGGCGTCATTCCTTCGACATTCTAAGGACTTATTGAACGATCCCATACTTCTTTAATTATTATTGGACAAACCGGTATTTTCAATGTTAAAGCTTCATCTCGCATATGTAGGCCCCTCGTCGAAAATGTCGACACAATCATGGTAATGATCTAAGTAGATCGGTATGTTAGCAGTCGTACCATTTCCCAGGAGCTAAAGATCGACCACAAAACAAATCATCTGCAGAAATCTGGATTCAAGAAGACGCCCAATGTTTGGGGGTCACACAAATCTACATGAAAAACATGATGAAGCGAATTTCCATCTACGGAGCCTTGGCCAAGCGGAACGAAATAGTTTCCTGAGGGAAATGGGCCAACAAAATCGCGATCAAAGCGCGGCAAGGCAGTCTAAATGGTGGTGAAATCAAAATTAAAGACCCTTAAGGTTTTGCTATACATGTGGTGGGACTGGCAAGGAAATATCTCCTACGAGCTTGGGGTTGGAGGACAAATCATTCCGACATAAAGGGACTATTTTTGTTATACACATTATCACATACATTTCTAATTTTGTTGCACCATGATTGTATTGGATTCAAACTAAGTAGCTTAAAAGCCATGTATTTATCATACTGCGATTGGATGGGAGGGTATTAAAGTCATATTATTATCATATTGGAGGAGGATTTGAAGACGAATCGTCTTAAATGAATGGACAATTTTTTGTTATACTATCATGGGAATAAGGGGGGTGGCAGCGAACATACAGGGCAAAGTTACTGATTGATTTCAACCCGCCGAAGGCCAGGACGATCCTTGTCCCTGTTCAATCCAAGTTGACATGTAGTCTCCACGTGATACCCCTGGATAGCTACTTTGGCACCCGCCAAGTAGTGAACCAATGCATGCAGCGACGTCCTGAGAAAGGTTGGCGCAAGGCTAATAATCCTGCTCGGAAAAACGAATTATTATGGACAATTTAACAAGTCTCGGATATCGATCGGATCCACGACGACGACCACGGAAACGAAAATGGCTCAACGACTTAAGAATTTTTTCAGGGAACGTCCGCTCACTATACAGAGCTCGAGCTGCACAGCAGCTAGCCCATGCCCTGTCCGAATATAAGGCTGACATAACAGCATTACAAGGAATAAGATGGACGGGGAGTGGTGATATTCAAAGAAACGAGTATGACATTTATTACAGCTGTCGCGCAAAACACCATGTGCTCGGGGTAGGCTTTCTAGTCAGCCGAAAACGAAGCCTGCCATTATTGGCTTTAATGCAATAGTCGAAAGGCTGTGCACTCTTCTCGTGCGAGGCAAGTTTAAGAGCCTCATTAACGTGCACGGACCTACAGAGGAGTCCCCTCACAAGCAAAAAGAAGAATACTACGAAAACGTCGAATGGGCCCTCAATGCCTGCCCAAGATACGATGCGAAAATCGTTAGTGGTGATTTGAATGCGCAAATAGGTGGGGAGCCGGTTTTCAGGCACTACACAGGTTCCCATAGTTTGCATGAGAACACTAATGACAATGGACTACGAGCCATCGAACTGGCAGCATCGAAAAACTTAGTCGTTGCAAGTATCGGGTTTCCGCGTAAAGATATCCACAAAGCCACCTGGGTATCACCTGATGGAGCCACTCGCAACCAAATTGACCACGTGTTGATAGATCGCCGCCACTCCTAGAGCCTGATGACGGTACGAACGTACCGAGGTGCCAGCGTCGACTCGGATCACTATCTTGTTGGTACAGTTTTCCGAGCGCGGATTACCTTACGGAGACTGATTGCATCCGCGATCAGGTTCGAATCCACATGGCTGCCCCACGCAATGAGAATACCAGGAACACCCTTGGGCATGCGTTAAGACTCGCCCTCGAAGAAGTCGACGGAGGGAGAGTAAGTTCTGGGGCCAGAATGCCGGACGTAGAAGAGAAATGGACACGCCTTAAGAATACTGTCATTAGTACTGTCAAATCCATCTTAGGCAGTAGTCGTATAGATCGCAGCGACTGGTTTGATGATGAGTGCAAACTAGCGACTGAACGTAAGAATGCTGCATACCGGGCAATGCAGCAGTCTTATAGAACGCGGGTGCACGAGGAGAAATACAAAGAGCTCAGAAGATCTGAAGAAAGGCTTCACAGACAAAAGAAAAGTGCCTGGGAAAAAACCTTGTCTGTGAAATAGAGAAATGTAGAGAGCGAGGTCCGCACCAGGGGCGGAAGTTCTATCAAATAATCCGCAGTATGACGCGGTACACACCACGCTGCACTTACTGCAAGAATAAAGAGGGCACAGATCCTGCTGGAGCAATGGGAAGTGCACTTCAATGAATTGTTAAATGGTCAGCTCACAGAAGAATTGGAGGCTCGACCAATGCAAGATCAAGACCAAATGCTTCCGCCACCAAGGATTGAGGAAACATTAAAAGCCATTAGACAGCTCAAATCAAATAAAGCGCCTGGAGCTGATGGCATACCAGCTGAGCTGATCAAACAAGGAGGGACAGCGTTACATCACGCAATTCATGAGATCGTGGTGCACGTATGGGAGCAAGAGGACATGCCGGAAGATTGACGTGGTGGTATAATTTGCCCCATACATAAGAAGGGATATAACATTGCTGAGTATGCCTATAAGATACTCTCCACTATCCTACAAGATCGGATAGCCCCATATGCTAAAGCCATCATTGGTCAATATCAGTGTGGCTTCATCTCAGGCAAATCAGCGATTGATCAGATATTCACCCTTAGGCAGGCGATAGAAAAATGTCTGGAATTTAAGATTCCACTATATCATCTGTTTATAGACTTCAAGGCCGCCTACGACAGCATAGCCAGGGTAGAACTATATAATGCCATGAGAGAATTAGGCATTCCAAACAAATTGATACGACTTTGTAGGTTGACCATGATCAACGTAAGTAGTCTCGTAAAAATAGTGGGTTTGCTGTCCAAACCAATAAACATCTTTAATGGACTCCGACAAGGGGACGGTCTGGTCTGCCTGATTGCCGGATTGCTTTCTTCAACCTGGCGTTGGAGAAAGCAATCCGTGACTCTGGTGTCACAACTAGAGGGACTATTATCACCAAGTCCAGCCAGATACTTGACTACGCAGATGACATCGACATCATCGGTAGAACCGAATCGGCTGTACAGGATTCCTTCACCCAGATCGAGCAGGCGGCACAAAAACTGGGACTGCACATTAATGAGGGGAAAACTAAGTACATGGTGGCAACTTCTGCGAAGAGAAGACCTAACGTCGGTCAAACTATCAGGGTAGTGGACCACGAATTTGAAGTAGTGCAAGCCTTTAACTAGCTTGGGTCAATAGTAGCAGCCGATAACAATATGGAAGAAGAAATACGCGAACGGCTGATCAAATCCAACAAAGCCTACTATGGTCTATCAAGGCTGTTTAAATCTCGAAATTTATCCATAACATCCAAGCTGCTACTATACAAGACCATGGTCTTACCAGTACTCATGTATGGGTCCGGGACCTGGGTGCTCAATAAAAGGCACGCTGAACTCTTAGCCGCGTTCGAGAGAAAGGTCTTAAGGAGAATTGTTGGCCCCGTATGTGAGCGAGGACGATTCCGGAGACTCTACAGCCATGAGTTGTACGCAATCTGCCTTGAAACTAATGTTGTAAGAAAAATCAAGCTCGGTAGACTCCGGTGGGCGGGACACCTAGCTCGAATGAACGAAAAGGACCCTGCCCGGAAAGTCCTTTGTGCCAGGATGTATGGTAGGAGACAGCGCGGCAGACCTTGTCTGCGATGGAGGGGTGGCGTAGACCAGGACGCCCAGAGCCTGGGAGTGCCAAACTGGATGACATCGGCTCGAAATCGGAACCGATGGAGAGATTTGTTAAATAAGGCCAAGACCGGATCCCGGTTGTAGTGCCGATGATGATGATGATGATCATGGGAATAAAAGACAAATACGTATATTTGTTATAGTATGATTGTATTGAATTAAGCCAATAGATGGGGTGGTAGCCCCTCTAAACTTTGAATCCCATTCACCATTCGTTCGCGATTGGGTGAAGCCTTATTTAGCCTAGGTATATTCGACAATAAGCAGACCTATTATTATTATCATCATCATCGGCACTACAACTGGGAACCGATCTTGCCCTTATTTAGCAAGTCCTGGGGCTTGTTAAATTTTCCATAATGATTTGTTTTTTCAGGGCAAGGTCATTAGTCTTGCACCAGAGGCTCCCCGACGGGGAATCGAACCCCGGTCTCCCGCGTGACAGGCGGGTATACTAACCACTGTACTATCGAGGACCCTATTATTATTATATAGGGATCATTTTCGAAGGCAAATTATTTGCTAGAAAATGAATATTTCTATTATACTGCGATTAAATTGTTGACTAATTAACTGGGAAAAAAGTCAAATTTTTCGTATACAGTTATTTTAGTTGCATTGGCATTGGGTTGGAGGATAGATTATTTTGACATAAAGGGACTATTTTTGTTATACTGCAATCGGATTGGAGAGTAGTAACGTCCAATTTTTGTTATACTGGGATTAGGTTCGAATATAAATTGTCTAACATAAACGGTGTATATTTGTTACACTGTGATAGGGTTCAAGATTTTTACTATCATCATCGGACTAAAACCGGGATCCGGTCTTGGCCGTATTTAGCAAGTTTCGAGGCTTGTTAAATTTTCCATAATAATTTATTTTTACGGGCAAGGTTATTAGCGTTGCGCCAATAAGATTTTTACTATACTGTAGCTGAATTGGGTACTATTGACCATTCTATCTATTCTTTACTCTCTCTTCTGTTCGCATTGCGCAAGGATACATCAAGATCGCCATTTATGCGCTCGTTAGCGTAAGAACAAAATTCTCCCGCGCGTCGGAGACGCATTGTTTAATGTATTCGACAATAACTAGGACTATTTCTGTTATACTGGGATCGATTTCGAAGGTAAATTATCTTATACAAAGGAGGGCTATTGCTATTGCATTGGAGGACTATTGCTATTACATTGGAAGACTGACAAAAGAGCTCAATTTTTCTTATCCAGCTGTTTTGGTTACACATGCCATTGGGTTGGGGGACAAATTATTCTGACATAAAGGGACTATTTTTTGTTATGCCGCAATTGCATTGGAGGGTATTGAAGCCCTATTTTTGTTATACTGGGTTCGGATTCGAGGACAAATTGCTGACATAAAAGGAGGATCCTTGTCACACTGCGATAGGATTAGAGATTTCTGTTGTACTATCACTGAATTGGCTCCTTTTTGCCCCTCTATCTATTCTTGCCGCCTTCTTTCGCTCACACTGTGCTCTGGCATTTAAGGGTACTCTAAAGTCCTCTTCGTGCGCAGGATAACGATAAAAACTTCTTTGTCGAAAAAGGGGAAGCATTGTTTAGATATATTCGAAAATAACCACCCCTTGTTCTGTTATACTACGACCGGAGAAATTATTTGCTTTGAATGGATAAAACATTGTTTAGCCTAAAGATAATCAACAATAGTTAGAAACTCAAAATTGACATGCGGCACTTTTGTGCTGGCGATTAATTTAGTATTTCTCGTTAAAGTTAGTAAATACACGGACTAATTTGTCGACTACAGGGTGCACACTCTGGTCCCCTGCGCAAGCATTTTTGAATTGATTTCCAACGAAATCTTTACATTTCTGATTTAGACTTTCGGCTAGTTAGAATTCTCGAAAGCCCGCTGAGCTGCTTTTACTCAGAATCCTTAGAGCATCAATCTCAAAAACATTGGATTAATATATCCCTGGATACTATCCGATCGAACAATAATAATCCCTCCACGGATCCTGTCATCATTGTTGAGAAATTTATTATAAGATGCCATCTTCCACGAACGAACAGCACACTTCCCTTCATATATTTTGATACACAATTCTCTTCGTAAAGGAATTATAAACTGTTTTCGTATTATGTTGTTTTTTTTTATTCTCAAAGAACTCAATCTAACGAGAAGAGAACGGGTGAGTCGCCAGATACGGATGATTTTGGTTATGAACACATGAAACACTCATACGAGTTGGTTAAGGAGAGCCGAAACTTAAAAATAGCAAACACAGTGTTCACGTTTTCTTATTTATTTCTTTATATTTTATGTGAGCTTCATTCGTGTTTAAAAACAAAAAACAAGAAAAGAAATGAGAAGATCGAATTTTGGACATTCAATCTTTCCAAATAGAGCGAAATTTATAGGTACTTTGTTTGAGGGAGACATGTCTATTATAAATTAGACAGTGAGATCCTTGGAGAGGCAACTTACTTGTTCTGTGCATAGAAAAAAAATTACACAGGATCAGAGTGTATAAAGTTAAGGAAATAAGTAATCAGTAAATTAAGTAGATCGCACCAGGCATGTTGTTTTGAAATATAGCAACGGTTTATAGACTATAGTTAGATGGTGGAGAGCACGTTGTTTTGAAACGTCGAATGAGTGTGGATACATGATCAGTAGAATAATGTTGAAGAGGAAATCATACCTCACGAGATTCGTTGATGATCACTTCCGTAATCCAATTTTCTGAACAGGGATATCATGTGTGGGTTTATCCTGCCCTCAGGATGATTAATTTGGTTTTTGTATTTAAAGTTCATTCAAACTTCTGTCATCCGTGTGAAGTTGTGTATAAAATTCAAATTTCATATACTATATGATTTATTTTTGTATTTAAGAATAAGAACAGCAGCAGCAACTAAAGATTATGTGCTATGCACACATAAAATAAAACTTTATTTTTAATCACAATCTAAAAATAACTGTTCACTTTCCATGCCGATTATAATAAAACAATAAAATCCACAATTTCAATTCGCTTTTTTCCAACTGCATACAGTTTAATTTAAAACAATATTTATTTAACAAAAGGGTTTAAAGAAAACAAAACAAAACGAAACCCCTTGTAATTAGCTCGAGCGGAAGAGTGGTGCACACGCGACTATTGTCCAATCTACACTGAAATCTCGATCAAAACACTTCGGAAAAATCATTCTAACGCGCTGCATGGAGACGCGGACGAGATACTTATTAAAGTATTGCATACTAATAGATGGATAGCTATCTTACATGGCGCGGCGGAGAAACCATAATACTCGTAGCGTTGCGAATGACATACCCACACTGGGCAGAATATGACAAAAAACAACAAAAAAAAAATAATAATAATAAAACATAAAATAAAAACAAATACAAGAAAAAAAAGAAAACCTCTAATTTATGTTATGTGGGTGTCGATTCCATTTTATTGTGGTTAGCGCGGTCCGGCAGAAAGAGCATTTCCAATTCACATGGTGAGATGGTTTCTCTTTGAGTCGAATCCTCACCCCAACTCGTAAACACTTTAAGGATGAGTTCGCTTCCTCTGCAGCAGGTTACTACAAGAAAGCCATCAGCTGTAAGGCCCACAGTAAAATATAAACAAAAACTCCAAGTAAAATAATATAAAATGAAATAAAATAAAATGAAACACTATTCAGTTGATGTAACCGTGTGCTATTCCCACACGATAACGCTTTACCCGATTAGGTAGGTTGAATGATTATATGTACGGAGTGTGTACCTCATGCCCACTATAGGTTCCCGCATCACCTTCTTAACATATATGGTAAAACGACTTTTTGGCAGTAGAGTAGGTTAATCACCACGCCGCAATGAGTAACTCAGCTACATGTTCCTCATGTTCGGAGGTGGTTTTGTTTCAGCTAAGAGATGTCCAAATGGTAACGTACTGTACTCCTGCGTGTATGACCGGCTCTCATATTTACATTTTAAAGGAACCTTTAGAACTTGCTGGTATATCAACTGCATCTATATATGTATATACGATTACATTAGATATTCTTCGTAACTAAAGGTGTAGGATGTTCTACCTCCGGACTGATGGAAGTGACGAAAATTAAGGCGGATAAATCTGTCATCGTCTCGTGACCACGATGGACGCTCAGTTTTCGTTTTCATGTCGAATAGCATACTTTTCTGAATACCTTGGGTCGTTTATGAATTAATTTGTAGCTTAAATTAGTCACTCTGCATTGATGAACAAGTTCGGAAATATTTTGTATCTACGTTTAAATTAGAACTTTCCGGAAACACACCTTTCGGTCACCTCGAGATGTTTAATAAGGCGCACATAAACGACTGTCTACGATAAAAACCGTGAATCACGCGTCGACTTTTGTTAATACAAACCTACTAATTATAATATTAGTAATAGTGTTTTATTGTTATTAATTTTTTACATTTAGTGTGACAGTTTCCATTTCACCCACAGAAGCCAATGAAGTAGTTATTTATTGAGCTTACGGAACTGGTATGAATCAGAATTTTCAAAAATTCATTTTTTTTTTAATTTCTTTTAAGTTCAGGAATCGTTCTCTAAATTTTTTTTTTGGAGAATACGAGAAAAAGGGAGGAACATTTTGAATCCACTCAATAGACGAATTTAATCGAATTGAATAAGTAATTTGTCGTTATTTAATTAGTCTATTTAAAATTAATATTGTATATAATAAAGTATTTAAGAATGAAATCAAGATCCAAGAGAAGTGCTATTTCAAGGCAGGTAGGCGTCTGAATCGCTCAATATCGAGGTCTACTAGCTAGACCAGAGAAATATTTGGGAGAAAGGGTTAAATTTACCCCAAACATCCGACAGCTTTTTTTGTTTCAATCGATTTTTAATCTGACAAATTACTATTATCATTAATATTTTATTCTGTAGGAACCTGCAATTATGTATTGATTCATTGCTTCTAGCCATATCCGAGGAAAAATCACCACTTTTAATGGTATCTTACGCTAGCATGCTGGAAAGTGCGGATGCATCCCAGGCACACAAAGCATGGGCGTTGTAGCCTGTGTGGCCGAAGTTGCGATAAGGATCATGTTCGATTTTCATACTTGATCGGGGTTTTTTCGCTGCGTGATTTATAACTCATGACGTACCCTTTTCGCTTGCAGGGTCATCTCCGAACACAGTGACGATGGGTTATTTTATCTTTCGGTGGAAGGATGAACAGTAGGCAATGTGCTCTAATATGTGAGCTACTAGGTGTATGCATACGTAATTTTTTATGGAAATTAATTTTTTTTTTATTGAGAATATTGGCCATCGGCTTCTACACATTTCGCTCATCTTTCAGATAATTTATGAATAGCATGCCAGAAAAACTGCTTGTCTTTCATCGAGCCATTTTCCAACTTCCTCGAAATCGCTGAAGTGCTGCTCTGCGAGCGTGTTAAGTGTGTCAGTGATGACATAGAAAAGGATAACATTCAAGGGGTCATTGATACACTTAATCAGAAAAGTACAACCAGATTCTGAACTCCAGTAACCTTACAGCCTAACGAGTACATCCAAGTCATCATCCTAAAGAAATCAATCAAGAAACGACTAATCACGATTTATCGAAATAATTGCAATCAAATCTCAATTAATAAATCGGTTAAAGAAAAACGGTTAATTGCATTTATCAAACCAATTAACGATTGCACAAGCTGGAACAATTAAATTACGGAAATATCCAAACTGCATGTTCCAGCACAATCGGCATAAGTGCAATTAACTGGGTCAATTCATGAACGCAAAAGTTCAACAAAGACCAGCTCACCAATATGAGGCGTTTCGAAACTAAAGCCGATGATCAGTAATAGGGACAATTAAAATCCAAATTGCTGATGGTAAATCGTGTGGTATTAACCCCGGAGGTAAACTGAAAACGTTAACCCCGGAAGATGATGACGGAGTAGGAAGTTTCTTGGGGCATGGGAGAAGGTAACGACGTGAGTCGAGAATGGGAAGTCAGTGGTTGGTCACAGTCGAGAATGTGAGGTCAGTGGTTTGTCGTGAAAGTGGACGGTAGTTAAAGAAAAGTGAGTAAGTAATGAGGCAGGAAGATCCTAAGAGAAAATACAATCAGTTTTTCTTGAACTAATGATATTCGGTTGCAAGTAGATTAAAAGGAATAAATATAAATGATGATTAAATGAATTACTAAATGGAACCCTAGTGAAAATAAATTAAAGAATGGAAATAGAGTGAATCTTAGTTAAAAGAGTTGAAGTGAAAGAGTAAAGAAATATAAAGAAAGATTAGACAAACCAATACATAGAACAGTAGTGAAAACAAAATTAATATAGAACAGTAGTGGAAACAAAACGAATGTATAGAACAGTAGTGAATACGAAACTAATATTTAGAACAATAGTGAAAACAAATTATTAAGTTAAATAGTGGATTATAGGTTACGAAACTAGAACTAAGTCGATACTATAATAAAGATAAATAAATTGGTTGTAAATCTGAGAAACGAATTTGAGTTTTGCTACTTAATAACTGGTGTTTTTTGGAAAGAAGTGATGATTATCGTTTCCTCGGTGTTTAATCGTAGACTAATATTCAATGAGTACTAGCAAAACCATAACTAGCGCGTGCCCCATTGATGCGAAGAGGTGATAGTCAGATGGCGCCAAGTCTGGGGAGTACGGCGGGTGCAGAAGGATGTCCCATCCAAGCGATTTCCAGGTGTGTTTCACTAATTTTGCTGTATGCTGCGTACTCCGATTCTATATGATAACCATAAAAGACCTGGGCAGTGGTCGGATACAGGTGAAAAACCAAAACACACCCCCTATCCCGACCTTCACCCAAAAAAGGTTATGGTGACAATTTGGTGGACATCGAAAGGACCAATCCACTTATCATTTCTTCAAGCAGGAGAAACGATAAACCTTATCAAATATTGTGAGGAAAACGACTCATTGCATGACAAATTGGCTGAAAAGCAACCTGCGTTAGTCAATAGGCACGGTCCGATCCTTTTGCATGACAATGTTAGACCCCATGCCTCACAAGTAACGGTGCAAAAACTGTTGCAGTTGGCATTTGAAATTCTTCCGCATCCACCGTAATCTCCTGACATTTCCCCAACGGAATACCATCTTTTTCGCAATCTGGATTCATTTTGCCGGCAGAAGGTCTTCCGGAATCGAGCAGAGGTCATAAAAGCCTTTGAAAATAGCATTGCCTCAAAAAGTCAGCACTTCTACGAAAAATATATAAATATTCGACCTTGTATCACGTTGGAAGAATGCTAATGGATCCTATTTTTATTGAATACAAATTTACGGAAAAATAATATTGGCTTTTAAATATTTACTATAAAATCGGACATTTCATGTGGTACAACCCAATACGAGGATTGCCTTTTATATTTCGGGATTAGAGAACAAAAACAAATATTGATCATCGAAAATCACTTTATTGCTTTTCACCGACATCCCAACTCCCACAATTATTACAACAGTTGTTCGCTCTATTATGCTGCTAATATTGAACGTATAGATCGACGCTTCCTCGAGCTGTCCATCAAATTTATCGAAAATCTTCCCAATAATCCCAATCCGATAATAAATGCGCTCACATCGACTCCGACAGATAACCGAACTGCCTACCCCAACTGTCTCCACACCAGAACCCTCTTCACCTCTGGCAGGTTGGTGAACGACTCCAATGAGATTGTATACCACAATACTGAACTCTCACCTCACCAGTTTAAATATTGTAATATACAACCCTTCTCTAATATCTTGCGTTTCAACGACCAATCGGAAAGTGTTCCCCCAACCCATATCCCCGACTGATAGTACCCACCCTAAACCAAATCCCACCCATCGACCACTATACCTCCCGCCACACCCTACTCTAACTTATTGTAATAATAATAGATTTAATAATTAGATAAGCTAGGGTAAGCTAAGTTAAGTTAAGTTAAGCAAATTAGTTATAGGTTAAGTAAATAATTATATCCTGGTTTTCTGACCTTTTCCAGGAAGCCCCACCTACTCCTATCTTGTCCACCCATGAAATATATAACTTTATAATAATGTTTGAAAAATGTACTAGCAAGTATGTGTAAACGATTAAAGCTAAGCTAATTATAAGTTATCTGTATTACTTATTGTAACAAATCATTTATGGTCAATAAATACAGAAATGTTGGTTTTCCTGATTTCTTGGAAGACAACTGGCAAACAAATGGTTGTGTACCACTCAGAATTGACTGTTCTGCGTTGTTCTAGTGGTACGGTTGTGACATGTCCAGTTTTTCGAAAAAACAAGCGACCATTTGCTTGGAAGTGCTTCGTGCGCGAACAACTTTTTTTGCATTTGGCTCATCTTGAAACACCCAGACAGTCGACTGGTGTTTACTTTCAGGGTCATACGCGTAAATCACCTGTCACGATGTCATAGACGTGTTTCGAAGCACCGCGACCGTATTTTTTGAGCATTTCTTTCGACCAATTGACACGAGCCTTTTTTTGGGCGATTGACAAATTGTGTGGGATCCAACGCGAACTAATTTTTTTGACAGTCAAATGTTTATGCAATATTGAATGTATGGTCCCACTAACGCCTAAGGTTGTCTCAATCTCACGATAGGTCACATGACGATCTTCCAATATCAGTTCGTGCACAACATCAATGGTTTTCGGAACAACAACTGATTTTGGACGACCTTCACGAAATTCATCTTGGAGTGAACTATGACCACGATTGAATTCACCATACCATCGATAAACACTGGTCCTTGATGGAGCTTCATCGCCAAAAATTGAATTAAGTTCATCCATGCACTGTTGCTGAGTTGTAAAAAATAATCGCACGAAAATGTTGACGATTTAATTCCATTTTTGGGCCGAGATGAATCTTTTAAGTTACTGTAAACAACACAAATAGCGCTCGTATGTCAAAACGTTCTGAGTGCGTATAACCTCAAAAATGTCCAACTTTACGACAGAGCTGTCAATTGCCGGATTGCAACACTAGGGTTGCCAAATCCCGAAACATAAGAGGCAACCCTCGTATATATATCCACATTTCACCACAAATTGTTTACACATCATCGTATCGTAGATAATGTATAATAAATATTTGGGCATACCTAGATTTAATAACTTTATACAAAGCCTTCTAACCATATGGCGTCGAAGGCCTTTTCAAAGTCAACCAAACAGGCCCTTGTGCATTGTCGCTTTGCCTTGTTCCACTGTATATCTGAAACAAGTTTCGTCGCGGCATGAATGGCACGATGTCGTGTTGCGATTTGAAACCGAACTGATTGTTCGGAATAATACCATTTTCATCAGACCAGTTTATCAATGCTTTATTTATAATTTTCTCGAATACCTTGCTGATGTTTGGAAGCAAACTAATTGAGCGAAGATCGGCTGGATTGCTCCTGTCATTGCCCTTTTTGGGGATAGGATGGACTACTGCAGATTTCCATTGGGTTGGATAATATGCATTATTTAGAGCGCTGTTGAATATAACACTGGTTCAAGAGGCAAATGTTTTAGAACAATGTTTGGAATGCTATCTATTCCAGAAGATTTCTTGTTCTTAAGGGATCAAAGGATATCCGTAAGTTCATCCTTGTGGACAAATATACTTGTGTTTAGATTTCTAAAAGGAGAATCCGCTTTATTCTTTTCGTTAAAAGTATTGAAACTTCTGTTTCGGAGACGCCAATTGTGAACCTCATTGTGTAGCGAAAAATGTTTTTGGAGGGCCTTGATTTCGACGTCGCAGTTAGAATGAACAGATTCGTTCACTCTGTACACTTGTAGCGATTCTAACAGATACACACAATTCACAAGCAAAAATAGTGAAGAACACCGAACGAAAAAAATCGAATAAGAAAAATACATCAGAACCGTATACCAAGCGATAAAATAAAAATAATTCATACCAGTGGAATGTAGTCGAGTTTGGAAATCAAATTCTAAACTCGGTCAGTAGCCTGGTGTGTAACGCTTAGGTCAAATTTTTTTCGTGATTCGAGCTGTCATAGCGTCAGTTCGAATCACACGATCTTCTTCACTATTATTTCAAACGCTATAATTGGTGACCCCGACGTGATCTGAACACGCAGCATCCACTTCCCATAGTAAAGCAGAACTTCACACACGGTCACGACTTCCGCATAGAGCCCAGCCTCCGACGTTTTCTCGTTTCTCTCTCGTTCGTCCGTCGTCCGCATACGAATCTGATCGTAACGAAGTTACTGCGGCGGGAGTGTGTAGCGATTCTAACAGATACACACAATTCACAAGCAAAAATAGTGAAGAACACCGAACGAAAAAAATCGAATAAGAAAAATACATCAGAACCGTATACCAAGCGATAAAATAAAAATAATTCATACCAGTGGAATGTAGTCGAGTTTAGAAATCAAATTCTAAACTCGGTCAGTAGCCTGGTGTGTAACGCTTAGGTCACATTTTTTTCGTGATTCGAGCTGTCATAGCGTCAGTTCGAATCACACGATCTTCTTCACTATTATTTCAAACGCTATACACTGCCTCGAAACAGGCACCAACTGTGTTCCTTTGTCTTGGGGATCCGCTGCCAATACTAGCTCTTCGTTGGGGTTAATGTGTTCTAGAGTAAGTCCTGCATTCAGCAGAGTTTGACAGTTCTCGGGAGTTCGTGGGACTCGTAGACATGGAATATCAATATAATCTTTCCTCAGAAAGACTTTATTTATTTGTGGGAACATGTTCGGCCCAGTAGCTTTAATGGCTTGAATTCTGTTATAGTTTAGTTTAGTGAGGGCAGAATCCTTATATATTTAGCTTAATACAAGCTTAAATTAACTTAAATTAAATGAATATAAAAACTTTACAGATTATCTTAAATCTAGAGTGAGAAGGAGAAAAAAGAAAAAAACCCAGGAAGGTGAAGATGACTGAGCGATAGGGGAGGTAGGAGGCTATGGAAGAGCGAGCGTATGTGGGGGTGGTAAATTCGGCATTTGTGAGACAGTGACAGTGAAGGACATGTCCACGTATTGGTACAGGGGCGGGGTTGGTGAGCTGGGGGGAGAGGTTCAAATTGTGGGTGGGGCTGGAAAGGTGTAGGGGAGAGCTGTTTTGAGGGTAAGAGAGGAGAGGATTGCAGGGTAAAGGAGATTATTGGAGGGAGGGGGGCGGATTAGGACGGGTTTCTTCTCAGACGTCGTTTGAGAGCAGGAGTGGAGAGGTTGAAATCGAAGGAGGTGGGAAAAGAGTTGGCCTGTCGTAGCATACGCGACATGGGTTCGTTAGCGCCGTAAGAAGTGTGATGAGCGGGCACGTAAAACAGTCGAGGGTTCCGCACATTACGGGGGTTTGTATGAAATGTTAAAGCGGAGAGCGAGCTTGGGCAATTGATTGAGCCAGACAGAAGGCGATGTACAAAGATGATATCGGCATGGATTCTGCGCTCCTCAAGTGTGTTGAGATTGATTAGAAGGAGCCGACCTATGTATGGTGGTAGAGTGAGCGGGTTTTCCAAGTTTTCTCCACAGAGGGCAAAGCGCAAGAAACGACGTTGAACGCCCTCGGTCCTACGAATGTGAGACAATTGATACGGGGACCAGACCTGACTAGCATATTCGAGTAGTGGCCGTACAAAGGTTGTGTAGAATGATCGGGTGACGTGGGGGCTTAGGAATTCCTTCGACCAGCGTTTTACAAAGCCAATGGCGGCGTCATCATATGTGCGGTAAATCTAAGCTCCTTGTCGCATAGGACGCCCGGGTCGCAAATCGATTCAACCGATGTTATCGGTTGGTCCAGCAAGAGATAGGAACGTGGCTGGGTGGGGGAGCGCTTCCGAGAGAAGGTGATTGTGTGACATTTGGCGATATTCAATTCTAGGCAATTATTTTGGCACCAAATCGAAAAGCTGTCAAGATCCGATTGGAGAAGTGAAGGAGTCTAGGGGAGAGCGCATTGTCTTGAAAATTTTGGTATCATCCGCGTAAAGCGAGATGAGGGAGCGATTGATGCAAGAGCATATCTCGTTAATGGTCAGGATAAATAGGAGAGGGCCGAGATGACTGCCCTGGGGGACACCTGAGGTTGGAAGAAAAGGATCGGAGAGGGTGGATCTAAATTGCACGAGGCAGGTTAGATCCACTTAATCAACAGGGGTTCAAAACCGAGGGAAGATAATTTAAAGAGAATGATGTTATGGGAGATTTTGTCGAAGGCCTTGCTAAAGTCGGTAGTGACTACATCGACCTCATCGCCGTTTTCTAGGGCAAGGAGTGTGTGGGATGTGAATTCGACAAGGTTGGTAGTAGTGGACTTGCCGGAGAGGAAGCCGTGCTGGGTAGGAGAGATGATGGGTGTGCAGCGAAAACATAACGCATCATAAAGAAGGCCTTCGAACAGTTTGGGAATGTGCGAAAGCTTAGCAATGGGACCATAATTGTATATATCGTTTTTTGGCCCCTTTTTATGTTTGGGGGTTATGTAAGAGGATTTCCAAATGTCGGGGAATAGACCTTGTGCAAGGGATAGATTGAAGATTGAAGCGAGCGGGAGAGAGAGAGAGAAGAGGAGCATTTTTTTAAAGAACATAACAGGGAGTCCGTCTGGGCCGGAACTGAAATCGTCTTTCAGTTGTTCAAGTTTTTCAATAACTTGGTGTTGTTTAATGTGCAGAGGGATGAGTGGGCCGAGGCAGAATTCAGACATGCCAGTAAAGTAGGAGGGGTTCGGCTCGAACGAGTCGTCCGTGAAGCATAGTTTGAAGAAGGACGCGAAAGTATTGGCTGTGGTGTGGGGGTCAGTTATTCCAGTCTTCGCTTGTTACTGATCCATAATTGTCACGGAACAGTTTTTGGAGGTTTTTGACTAATGACTTTTTATTTCCTGGCAATTTCCATCACTAAACTGTCTATAAAGCAATTTCAGCTTGGAGAGCAGAATGCTCTTCTGCTTTTACAGAGCGTTAATTGTTGGGTTTATATATTGGTTTGTATGTCCTTCTAAGTGAACTAATTTTGGGATAGAACGATTCATTGTACTGGTAACAATGTTGTTCATCGTCAAGAGATATTGATCAATTTCATCATTATGAGGATTTCTGTCATTCGGTGGATCTACGCCATTGGAGTGTAATTCCTTTTTCATTAGCCGATCAAAACGCGACCAGTGCACTCTTCGAAAGTTCAATCAAAGTATTTGGTCATACTGCTCGAGTAGTGAGGGTTCGTTTGGAACATGAATAACGGCCCTTAGTCCACAATGGTCACTATCGTACTCAATTGTACGAAGACAATTTCAAGTAGTTAGATACATGTCTAGTAATTGTATTCGCTCGTCCAACAAAAGTAAATCCAAAAAAGAATTTCCTGTTGAATATTCGATGGCATTTGTTTGCCACCAGTCGGACAACGCATTACCTCTTGTGTTCGAGATAAGGTTACTCCAATCACTGTGCTTGAAGTGAAATGTTCCGCCATAAAGAAATAATTATTTTCCGCGTCTCACTTGAGACTTCGAAAAAGGGTATCAAGCTCATTGATAAATTGTGTAGACTGGGGAGGTTCAGCAGCATAAACTGAGACTACATATTGATAGATGCCTTTAACTTTTCAAAGGAATGTCTATAATGGAGGCTTCTAGCACCTGGAACTTGTGTACATCTGTGCTGTAAACTACTTTGTGTTGCAGACCTCTCTTTATTAAGACGACGACTCCACCTTCTTGAGTGGAGTTTGGACGATTTCGTCTGATTACTTTATAATTTTTGTAGCCCAATTTGCGCCCTTGGTTCAGCTTTGTTTCGCCAAAAGTATATCTGGGCGTTCTGTGGGGATTAGGAGTATTGTGCCAAACACGGACACTCAGTTCACTCCTTCCCCATCCGACTGTCACTAAGGTTCCAAAAACGGTTCCACCAAACACTGAAACGAAACGGTTCATCAAACGCGGAGGGACAACGACAACATCCCGGAAACTGCAGCACAGGAGAGTAAAACAAGCGAAACTCCACAACAGGAAAAGGAAACACGCTGCCCACCAGAAGTAAATATGTAAAACACACATTTGTTTATTCTGGAGAGGTTCTTTTTATTTAAAACTAATTAGTTTACAGTTTACAGATAAAATTACATCGACGACGAACGGATGCACAAAAAAGGAAATATACGACAGTGTACACTACGGGTATAACAAAATGACTTTTCAATTAATAGCCCGATCACTCTACTCGACTCAGAATATCTACGTCTCCGTGCGCGAAACGGGGAACGGGAGAGACACGACCTCGGCGGTTGGCGGATGGAAATGGACTCCCCGAGGATAAAATTCTGACTTGAATTCCATCCTCGGTTAGGGTTAAGGCACAGAAGAGAGAGAGAGAGAAAATTGTTCTCTTAAGGGCGTGGCCACCAAGGAAACGCGATCTTTTGATGCAGTGGTATGTATGTGTGAACGTACACATCACCGTGTTTATCGATGCATTCCAGCAGGGATAAACAAAACCTACAGCTAGGGAAAAAGAACAAAGGAGAAGCGACCTAATGCATCGGTCTGGGATTAGGGTCAGCTAAATAAATAAGCTGGAACTCATTAACTGGGAATTGCATTTGGGATACCACAAACGATGTGGATTGTTTATGGTATCGCCAGAAAACCTTTGAAGGACAGCGTTCTTTTGTTTGCACATTGCGTGCGAAGGAAATTAGTTTCAGCATCTATTGCGCTAATTATATGCAGCTGCTTGGGTTGTTTATTGTTGGGAGAAAAGGTCGCCAGCCAATGTGTATGAAAAGGGATTTGTTGTACACATGATGAAGCTGGGAATAGGCGACGCAATGATCATTATCCCAGGTTGGGTTCATCACATGATATGTGAACCGAATTGTTTTCTTTTCAGTTTTTTTTTTTAACATACTGTATTTATTTGACCAATAATCAATGTTTACATTAAGTACTACAGCTAACTTATAATTCTAGTGATACAACAGTTTACATGCATACATTACACATTTTTCAAACATAACTGAATGTGTGAATAACTATTCGAGTATAATAGGTTTTAATATTAACAGTTTTCCTGGAAAAGGTCAGAAAACCAGGATTTTTATTTTTTTAATTTAATCTAATCTAATAACTTAACTCTAACTTATTCTAGCTTAACCTAATTTATTTTATAATAAGTTAAATATGTAATGTGAATTGGGGAGTAGGGATTTATGGTTAAGGAAGTAGGTTGGTGTGGGATATGGTCAGTTAGTGGCCTCAGGTGCGGTAACACTTTCCGGTTGTTCGTTAAAACGCAGAATGTTGGAGAATGGTTGTATGTTACAGTATTTGAACTGATTGGGTGCCAGCTCGGTGTTATGGTACACTACCTCGTTGGAGTCATTAGCCAATCTTCCAGAGGTGAAGAGACTTCTAGTATGGAGACAATTCAGATAGTGAGCACTGTTATCTAGAGGAGTTGGTAGTAGTGAAGTTATTATGGGGTTGGGATTATTTGGGAGGTTTTCAATTAATTTGATAGACAGCTCTAGGAAGCGTCTGTCGAGACGGTTAATATTAGCGGCATTGTATAGCAAGCTGTTATTGCAATACTTGTAAGAGTTGGGTTGTCGGTTGAGGCCAGTGACCAGCCTGAAGCATTTCCTTTCGAAAGTGCGTAGCTTCTCCATTTGGGCTGGTGTTATATGATACCACAGTGGACACGCATATGTCAGTGTAGGTCTGATTATTTGTTTATAGATCAGCAGTTTGACTTTGTGAGAGAGACCGTTGGGTTTCCACATCACTCTTCTACAGAAATTCAGTTGTATTGTGGCTTTACGTAAAGTATTTTTAATGTGGGTGGAGAATGAAAGGTCACTGGAAAAGGTTATTCCCAGATATTTTAAAGTCTTAGAAGGTTTTATCTGGGTGTTATTTAGTTTGAGTCTAATTTTGTTGCGGGTGCGCCTTGTGTTGTTTGTGCAGGGCTCATTTTTACCCTTAAACACTATAAGCTGGGTTTTATCAGGATTTAGGCGAATTTTCCATTTATTGAAGTATGTTGATAGATTTGCGAGGAAGTTATTAATGCGGTTTCTTGCCTCTTTTACAAACTTGCTGCTGGAGTAAACTATGGTGTCATCAGCATAATTCAACATTACGGTATTGGGTAATTGAGGCTGCGGTATGTCTGAAGTATAAAGGAGGTATAATAGTGGTCCAAGAATTGAACCCTGCGGAACCCTCCCGATTATACGATTGGGAGATAGAAGAATTTATTTTGACCATGAATTTTCTACCAGAGAGGTAGGAAGTAAGAAGTTTGGTAGTATGGGTGTTTAATCCAAATATGTAGTGCAGCTTGTAAAGCAGTCCTGAGATCCAAACACAGTCATATGCTTTAGATATGTCGAGAGAGATACAGACCGTCGGGCTTTGGTTTTGAAGATTAGTTGTGACATCGTGCGTTAGTTTTAACAGAGCATGACAGGTGGAGTGTTGTGAGCGAAAGCCAAACTGCGAATTTGGGATAATAGCGTTGTCATTAACAAATGAAAGGAGATTTCGATATATCTTGCATTCCAATATCTTGCTTAATGTGTTTAATAACGAAATCGGACGATAGTTGCTGGGGTTGTTGGAAGGACTGGACTTACTGATAGGGACTATAACCGTGGTTTTCCAGTTATCTGGGAAATGTGATCCGTTAATTATGTGGTTGAGAAGAACGAGAATAAGGACTAGATTTGACGGGAGAAGTCTTTTGTAAAGAAGGTTTGGAATTCCATCTAAACCTGTCGACTTCTTGTTATTGCGTGATCTTATAAATTCAGATAATTCGCCTGCTGTTAGGAAGGTCGCATTATCCAGAGGATGAGACGCTTTGTTTGTTTCATTGAATTCCGCGATGAAAGGGGTGAAGGATGGGATCATTGTGCGTGCGATGTAGTTGTTTACAGTATCTTGAAAATTGGAGATTGAGAGGGAGTCGTTTTGTTGATGGACCTTATAAAAGTGATTAGCTAGACAGTTTGCTATGTCAATATCTGATTGGACTGGGTGATTGTTAGTAGGGTTGATAATATAATCGATTCGAGGTTTGTATTTTCGACCCGTTAGTCTGTTGATATTTTTGAATAAATCACGATTGGGTTTAATATTTTTCAGTATAGACGTGTAAGCCTGGTCGGCAAATTGTTTTAGTTGTCCATTTATCAGGGTAGTCAAGAGTTGGATTTGATTTTTAATAAAAGGGGAGTAACTGCTATGTAGTTTTCGTCTAAGCTGTTTTTTTACGCGTAACAGTTTTGTAAAGATGTTGGGTAAAGGTTTTCCTAGGTGATTATGAGGGATGGATGTAGGTGTGTGGCTGAAGAGGGCATTTTTTAGTATTTGCTCTATTCTTAAGGCTGCTTGATCAATTTCAGCAGGGAGTAGATTTGAAGTCTCTGGCAAAGTATAGTCTGTAAAACTGGCAGCAATGTCCCTATTGACTCTTTTCCAGTTTGTCCTGGAGAAATTCGGGATCGGATTGAATGAGTAACATGGTTCGAGGGGTGGGATTTGGACAGTGGTGTGGACGGACCCATGATCGGAAGGAAATTCAAAGGATACTGTAGGGAGGTTAGGTGAGTAGACGTCTACGGATTTTAGGAAAAAATCTATTGTTGATTTAGTAGTTTTGGAGATACGTGTTGGCTGTAATGGACAGCCCGCATAGATATATGGATGGAGTTGAAGGAGTGCTAGAAGTTGACAACCGTATTTATTGCACTTAGTGTCGTTAAATGAAGTATGCCGAGCATTCCAGTCTCCTCCTATTATGAAAGGTGCAGCTAGAGACTGTTGGATTATCTCAGTGATGTCGGAACTAGGGAAGTTTGGTTCCCGAGAAGGGTGAATGTATACGGACGACAGTACAAGCACTTTGTTGCTTTTGCAAAAGATTTTAATTGCCGTGTACTCAATATTATTTATATTGGTGAACCTAATTTCGGAAAATTGGAATTTCTTGTGTATTAGAATTCCAGTACCTCCACGAGGTCCAGTGGTTCGTGGATTAGAAACAAGTGTATAATTCGGAATAGATACTCGGGAGTTTGGTTTAAGCCAAGTTTCTGAGAGGAGGAGGATATCTGGAGAAAACTTTTCAACGAACAATCGGAGGTGTTGTCTGCGAATATTGGAATATATGGACTCTGCGTTGAGGGAATTTCTTTTCAGGGATATGCTGTTTGGAACAGAATTCTTAAGAGGAATTTGGAATTCAAATAAATGAATGCAGGGAAGAATTCTCTTCCAGGAGCTTTTGGGTAGACACATTTGGTGAATTTTGTTGCGTCAAGCATTTACAGATGCTTAATGCGATTGCATTATCAGAAAGTTGATACAGACTGGGTTGTAGGGACGTGGGTTCTTTAGGTAAGTAGTCAGCGGGGTTTGGCGGAATCGCCACACTTCAGCTTCCAGCAGATTTGTCAGATTATCTCCTCTTTCCATTCGGATTAGTGAATTGACATTCACAGCAATAATTTTAAGGGTTAACTCAGCAGAAGAGAATATTATGTCTATGGTGTTGAGTTATCTGGACACAGTGTCGAATTGATAATATCAGTTCGAGAGACTTGTTCCGTCAATTTTTTTGTTGTTGTTGAGTTTTTCGATTTTTTTTTCTAACGCAGAAAACTGTACTTGCATTGACAGTAAAATTGCTGTTATGTCTGTTTGTGCCTCTGGTGCAGACATTTTTATGTTGTTGCGTGGTTGTTCCACGATTGGTGATTTTTTTTATACCAATTGCCATTTGAGCATATGACACAATAAATGCCACGTGTTATATAATTATTTATCGCTAACAATTAATATATAAGTCGTGCCAAATTGTTTTATTACAATTTCATGTATCTGGTTCTTTACCAAACTTACCCCGGATTCCTCTATTGCGCAATGGCCGAAATGCTGGTTGCTTTTAAAAAGGATACTCTTTTTTTTCTTTTCCAATCCTTTATTTTATTTTAATTAAACATTAAACTCCAGTTTTGTAATTAATCAGTAAACTTATTTGTTTTTTTTCAATTCTGTTTTTTTTTCTTTATCTATTTTCTTTTACTGGCGACCGAACCGTATGCGTCGACGACTTTATTATTATTTTTTTTTTTATTTGATTAAATTTGCGAACGCACCGCACGCGTCAACCACTGAATTCCAAGAGAGCGAATCCTTCTTTTAGCCAATTCATATTCCTCTCTTTTTTTTCGTTTCCCTGTTCAATGCACCGTTACTTTACAGCGGCGCATCTTACCAGTGAAACTTGTTGGGGGAAGTGTTGTTGTATTTAGTGTAATATTTGGGATCTTATGGCGAACCAAATAATATCTATTGGGCTAGGGATCATGCATTTTTAGGGATGTTATTTTATTTTAAAATTTGTCTATTGCTTGGTGGGAATTTCCTTCTGGGGTTGAAGTCGTGACACCGACATGGGCGCAGGGTTCTAGTCCGTCCCCATCACTAATCAAATGTTCAGCCGCGGGAAAGTAAACTTGAAAAGCACAAACCGAACTCGACGATGCAACGCCCACACCAGGAGTAAGTAAAACACAAGTTGTCCTTAATCAATTTTCAATTTATTTCGTTTTCGTTAACTTTAACACTTGTTTATACATTTACGTTAGATTGGTCCTTTATTTTTTGGGTGAATGTCAAAATCGAACAACACACGACTCCGGTATGTATTTACGCGTCTCCGCTGCCGGCGGAGAGCGGGAGTGACGCGTGACCGTAGCAGTCAGAGGATGGAAATGGACTCACCGAGGATGGAACTCTGACATGAATTTCATCCTAGGTTAGGGTTAAGAAACGGGAAGAGAGAAAATATTTTTCTCTTAAGGGTGTGGCCGCCCAAGTACTCCCCCCCCCCCCCCCCCCACTGACGAAAAAAAGGTAGGGCTGAAGAGATGCTCGGTGGTTGGTGGAGTGATGAGAGGCGGGCCGTACGCTTGGCAAACAAGGTGGCCCCGCGTACTTCGGGAGGCGCTGCCATTTGGTTAAGGGAACTGTCGCGATGACAAGTTCCTGGTTAGTTTGTGCCTGTGTCGATAACTAGTGGACGCGGATGTTACCGGCTTGATGCCATCAAGGGCAAGGGTGTGCGGCGTGGTCCATTGGCCTGTTGTGGGTCACTTGGACCAACAGGTTTATCGTCCGATAGGTCGGAACCTATCGGTAATCTGCTCGCGTCCGCAGCGACGAAGTAGCGTGTGCGGGAAGAGGCAGATAGAGGCGCTGTGGGTATTAATCTGTTGTTGAGGGTATCTGCCAACAGATTGTACCTATCTAATAGGTCAAATCCCATAGGGGCTTGCTGACATCGTACGACGAAGTGTCAGGAGATGGGGCCTACTGGGGCTCGCTGGCATCGTACAACGAAGTGCCAGGAGATGAGACCTATTGAAACTCACTGAGATCATACGACGAAGTGTCAGTGGATATAATTGAAGAAACCGAGTACAGAGTCGGTGCCTTGCGTCCATATGTTTGTATGACAAATTGTTTGCCGCTGGGACTGGTAAAGGGGCGGGCACGCCAGTTGCGCGGCTTATCGATCGAGGGAGGACCCGCACATCGGCACCGGTGTCGACTACGGCGCTCGATGTACGGCAGCTACGACCTCGACCGAACGGCAGGATGTGGGGAGGTGCCGGCCTGTCGCGCTTGGTTAAAGGTGGGTGACTTAACTTAGGGGGCTCCTGGTGGGTGGTTGATTGTGTCCAACCCCAGGGCGCCCAAGGGTTAATAGATGCGCGCTCCGAAGGTATTGGTGCACCTGAGATGTGTGAGGCGGCGTAATGAGGCGTGTATTGCCTTTTAGTTGCCGCTTAAATTGTGCCGTGATGGCCTAATGCCTGGGATACCTGGATGAGTTATTCCAGAATGTTATCTCAGTCCGGTGGTATCGGTTTGCTTTGACGACCGGTATAGCTGAGGCATTTGGAAGACGTCCTAAGAAGGAAGGACCTGAAGTCTATGTCAGGAGGTGACGCCTGGCGTCCTGCTGTGGAGATGCTACGTGCGGCACGCGCCGAGTTCGAACAAATGATCACACAAGGTATCTGTCAATCATCAGACAGTCTTTGGGAAAGCCCACTTCATTTAGTGAAGAAACGTTCCGGGGAGTGGCGCCCATACGGGGATTACAGACTGCTGAACGCAGCAACAGTCCCCGGCAGATACCCTATTGCACACCTATATGATTTTTCATATAAACTACGAGGGTGCAAAGTCTTCACTACCCTGGATCTCACCAGGGCTTACCATCAAATCCCGGTGGCACCGGAAGACATCCCAAAAACGGTTCAAAGTAATGACTTTCGGTCTCAGGAATGTCGCGCAGACATTCCAGAGATACATCGACTCGGCTTTACGTGGTCTTAATTGCTGCCATGCTTATCTCGATGACATTCTCATCGCCTCACGAGCCCACGTTAAACAAAAGCGCCATTTAAGACAGGTCCTCGAGCGCCTCCGCGAATTCGGTCTTGTCATCAACCCAGATAAGTGTCAATATGCCAAAGAGCAAATCACATATCTGGGCTACGTTGTTGACAACTAGGGCATTCGCCCACTTCCAGACCGTGTGGAGGCCCTCATGCAATACCCACAACCAACAAACGTAAGCGAGCTCCGACGTTTCCTCGGCATGCTCATTTTTTATCGTCCCACACTTAAGGGCGCCGCCTAAACACAGGCCCCACTGACTGAATTTCTTAGAGGAGCGAAGCGCAATGACAAGCGCCCGATCCCTTGGACAGAAACTTCGGACCGTGCGTTCCAACTGTCTAAGGAACAACTGGCTAACGCCACATTACTCCGATACCCCCTAGAGGGAGCGGCTTTGTCTATCTAATGCGACGCATCGGATACCACAATCGGAGCAGTCCTGCAGCAGGACTTCGAAGGCCACCCGGAACCGCTCGATTTCTTTTCAAGGGAGCTGAGCCCCACAGAGCGGCGATACAGCGCCTATGGCAGGGAATTGCTGGCGATCTATAGCGCCATTAAATATTTCCGTCATGTGGTAGAAGGTCGCTCGCTCTCCGTGTCTACAGACCACAAACCGCTGGTCTTTGCGTTCCGGAAAAAGTCGGGAAATGCCTCCCCCCGACAAGAGCGTCAACTCGACCTCATCGGCCAGTATACTACCGAGATCATACATATCTCCGGTAAACAAATCGTCCCGGCGGACGCTTTTCCTCGAATCGATACGATTCACTTGCGCGCCACACTGAACGTCGACCTAGCCCTGGCCCAACAGGAGGACAGCCAGCTCGAATCACTTCTAACTGCTGATACAGCACTCGAGCTGCGCAAAATCACCCTCCGCGACCCCTTGGGCGAAATCTGGTGGGATGTTTCAACTGGAACCGCCAGACCCTACATTCCCGAGAAGCTTCGTAGGGGCGTGTTCAAGGCCTACCACGACCCAGCCCACCCCAGCGGCCGTGCGACCGCTGCTGCCGCCCGTAAAAAATGCATTTGGCCCCGAATGAGCAAAGACCTCACCAGCTGGACCCGCGCTTGCCTCCAATGCCAGCGCTGCAAAGTAGCGCGGCATAATGTATTAGAACATGCACAATTTAAGCTCCCAACGGCACGCTTCGCCCATGTCCATATCGACATAGTGGGACCGCTTACTCCATCAAGGGGATTTTCGTACATCCTCACTATGATGGATCGCTACACGCGATGGCCAGAGGCGGCTCCCCTCAGAGCAGTAACTGCTGAATCAGTCGCCAAAGCCTTCTATTCGATCTTGGTCAGACGTTTCGGCGTACCCGCCACCATCACTTCAGACCGAGGGCCGCAATTTGAAGCAATGATCTTCAGGCAGCTGACGGATCTCCTCGGCTGCCAATGAAGCCGCACGACGGCCTATCACCCCGAATCCTACGGGATGATCGAACGCTGGCATCGGTCTCTCAAGGCTTCCCTCATGTGTCACAACGACACTAAATGGTTTGACGCCCTTCCTACCGTACTCCTCGGCCTGGTGACTAGTTTTATGGAGGACCTAGGTGCTTCCGCTGTGGAACTCACCTAAGAAAGTGAATCTGTGCCCATGATCGGCACAATACTTCTTCACCCCCACATGCTATTGTATTTTAAATGTGATATTTTGGTATTGGGAAAGTAAATGTATTGGCAAGGATTTTAAGTGTATTTTAGGGGGGTGATAATTAACTGATATTAATTATATAACACACAAAGTTGTTGTAAAAACGAATTTTCATTCGTTTCTTTTCTTCAACTTGCTTCTTTCTGGCTTCACTTTCAGCTGTTGGTATTTAGAGCAACCTTTAAAGTAAGCGAGGGGACCTGTTTTTTTTTTTTACAGAGGATAACTTATTCTTATCTGGGTGTAGTTCTTTACTCAGCGGGCATTCCCCAATAACATGATTGTTGAGGCACTTCACGCATCTAAATTTCATGTTGCAATTCGATGCCGCATGACCGAAGGGTTGACACTGCGTGCATTACAATACGCGTTCGGTCTTCTTTATTTTCTCCCAACTTATTCAATTCAATTCAATTTTTTTTGGTAGATAATTACATTTATGGTATATTTTACAACAAGTACTTAAGAGATTTAGGATAGCAATTCCTTTACAACTATAATCTTAAATCTATATAATGAATACCACAATTTTAATGAATAACAAATAATAAATTAAGGGAAAACTACAATAAAAAACCCTTATTTGAATCTTAAGACTAATATTGCACGGGCTTCCGGTTATTTTATATAGTAATGACCTCGATATAATTTTCATAGAAAGAGTACATATGTAGTGATTTAGGATAACGCAAGACGGGAAACGAGAACATTGTCCAGTCATTACCAACACGTCAATGAGATAAGACGTATACCTGACAACAGGAGAAAGCAAAAGAAAAGAAAAAAAATATATAAATAAATAAATTCGTCGCGCGAGTGTAAGTGAACAAGTGTGGATTACACAGTGTGGCCGCCACTGAGAGTGGTTGTTTAAAAAATTAAAAAATAAAAAATAAAAAAATAAAAAAATAAAAAATAAAAAAATAAAAAATAAAAAATTATGGAAACAAACAAAGTGCTAAAGAGCTCGTCGCCTTTCATGAAAAGGGGCCAGGCAGACCTGAAAGCGATGACACGGAGCCGACTCGAGCGACAGCCGAGTATTATAACAAAACGGCACAAGCCAAATTCAGACGGCGAAAAAAATGCAAAAGGAAAGAAAAACGAATACACAGGCGCAGGCAACCAATTCAACGAATTGGTTGACCTTGACCCAAGTGAAATCGAATTACCTGCTGAGGAAGAAAACAATATCACAGGTACTGCAACAGATCCGGCGGAATTAGAAAAACTCCTTGCGCATATTGACACAAAAAAAGAGGAACTCAATAAACAAAGAGAAGCAATCCTCAAATTAAAAGACCTGGCGCAGCAACAACAAAGCCAAGAAAATACAACAGCACAACGGAAAAATCAGGAACAACATCAGGAAGCAAACAAAAGGCAGCAAAGAATCGCGATGCAGAAGCAGCAAACAAACCAGACCATCGTAACCAACAAAAAGGAAAAGGCGCCGCCTATAATACTTACGTCCATGGAAATAAAGGACGTTATAAAATTAGGTGAGTTACCTTGCAAAAATTTCAAAACAAAAAAAATTAATAACTCTAAAATAAAATTAATGTGCGATGATATGGAAGGTTATCGCAAAGTAATGACTGATTTGGGTAGGACAAAAAGCGAGTACTACACGTACACCCCGAAATCGGAGAAAATAATCTCCATGCTCCTAAAAGGCGTTGATCCATGTTTTTCCCCTGAGGAGGTATTAGAGGTATTAAAAAATGTCGAAACCGACAATTTAAAATTTACAGGTGTGAAACCCTTCTCTACCGCCAACTCCAGAAAACGCAATTGCAAATTGCCTTTCTTTATTGTATCACTGAGTCCCAACAGTAAAGTTGATGCTCTCCGATACATCAAACACCTCAACCACCACACAATAAGTTCGAAAAAAATTAGAAAAATCGATCGCGTATTGCAGTGTATGCGTTGTCAACGCTTCGGGCACGCGGCATCAAACTGCCACATGCAATTCAGGTGCGTAAAGTGCCTCTCCGACCATATCATTGGTGAATGCCCCTTGGGCAAGGAACAGATTCCAGATAGGAAAACACTGTCCTGTGTCCTCTGTAAAAATACAGGTCACACTGCTAATTTTAGAGGATGTCCTAAATTTCAACAAATGAAATTAAAATTGGAATCCAAAAAGAAACAAGTTGAAGAAGAGAAAAAAATGAAAACTCGTTCTTACAACAATTTCGTGGCTCCTTGTGTGTCATATGCACAAATAGCCGGTGCTCCTAAGCAACCAGCATCCATGGAACATACATATAGTAATGGAAGGATTCCTGCGCCAGAGGCACATTCCGAAATAATAACAATGTTATTAACCATGCAAGGACAATTTGCCGAATTTCAAAGAACACTGACTGAACAAAGAGCACGAATAGATACTCTCTATTCAACCCTGTTCTCAAATAACTCTCCACATCAAAATCTTCAACCCTCCGCCTGAACTTAACCTAAAAATTATAGCTGTGAATGTAAATTCACTAATCCACATCGAAAGAAGGGATAATTTAGGCAATCTGCTCCAAGTCGAATGCCCAGATGTGCTCTTGGCTAGCGAAACAAAGCTAAACCAAAGGCACAAAATGGGCTACAAAAATTATAACATAATTAGACGAGATCGACCACACTCTACTCGAGGGGGTGGGGTCGCTATTTCAGTTAAGAAAGGTCTTCACCATAAGGTCGTTTACAGCACGGAAGTACACAAATTCCAGGTGCTAGAGGCATGCATTATAGACATTCCGCTAAAAAGTCAAAGGCATCTATATATAGTCGCTGCTTACGCTCCTGAATCTGTTCAAGGTACCCAATTTATCAGTGAAATCGATACGCTTTTCCGAAGTCTCAAGTTAGATTCGGAAAACAATTACTTTTTAATGGCAGGTGATTTTAACGCCAAGCACAGCGCCTGGGGCAATCTGACCTCGAACACCAGAGGCAATGCCTTGTTTGATTGGTGGCAAACAAATGCGATCGAGCATAAACTAGAATTGTACGCTACAAGTACACCGTCTTATCCAAGAGGTAACTCTTTCCTGGATTTACTTATGACAGATGATCGAATTCAGTTACCAGATACCGAGGTAACTACTCGAAATTGTCTTCGCACAATTGAGTATGATAGCGATCATTACGGACTTGGAGCCGTAATACATGTGCCAAACGAGTATCATCTACTTGAGCAGTACGACCAGGTACACTCTTTCGATTTCCGAAAAGCACATTGGTCGCGTTTCGATCGCATAGTAAAAAGAGAAATACGCAACATTGGCATAGACCCACCGACTAATAGAAACCTCCGTAATGATGAAATCGATCATTACCTCCTAACTATGAACGATATTGTTATTAACACAATGAATCGTTCCATCCCCAAAGAAGCTCATATGGATGGCTATACCCACCGATACAGAAATGCAACTATCGATGCTTTGTATAGGCAAAAGAGCACCCTGCTCTCAAAGCTGAAATTGTGCTATAGGCAGTTCAGTGACCCAAATAGCAATGAAATCAAAACAATCAAGTCCTTGATTAAAAATCTTCAAAAACTGATCCGGGATAACTATCGAGCAGTAATAAATGAGGAGTGGAGCAACAGAATTCGAGTTGTTCAAGCAAACGGACCGAACATGTTTTCACAAATCAAGAAAATATGTCGAAGAAAAGATCACAATGACATTCCCTGTCTCCGAATTCCACGGACTCCCGAGAATTGCCAGATAATGCTGAACGCAGGACTCACCTTAGAGCACATCAACTCCAATGATGAAGTAATAGTAGTCGAAGATCCGCAAAAGAAAGCGAATTCAGTTGGGGCCTGTTTCGAAGCAGTGTACAGAGTTAACGAATCAGTTCATGCTATCACTGAAATTAAAAGCAATGCCCGTCAAAGACATTGCTCGCTGCGCAATCAACTTCACAACTGGCGATCCGAAAACCGTAGTTTCATCACATTCGGCGAAAATAATAGGGCGGATTCTCCCGTCAGAAATGAATATACAAATATGTTTGTGCGCAAGGATGAACTTAGAAACATACTTAGCTCAATAAAAAATAAGAAATCATCTGGAATAGATAGCATTCCAAATGTGGTTCTAAGGCACTTGCCTCGCGAAGCAGTGAACATATACACAACTTTGTTTAACAACGCTCTAAACAACGCACACTATCCAACCCATTGGAAGACTGCAGTAGTCCACCCTATCCCCAAAAAGGGTAAGGATAAGAGCAATCCAGCCAATCTCCGCTCAATCAGTTTGCTTCCCAACATCAGCAAGGTATTCGAAAAAATTATAAACAAAGCACTGATAGTTTGGTGTGATGACAACGACATCATCCCCAACAACCAGTTTGGCTTCCGAGCGCGACATGATACAGTTCATGCAGCGACGAAACTTGTTTCCGATATACAGTGGAACAAGGCAAAGCGACAATGTATAGGCGTCTGCTTGGTTGACTTTGAAAAGGCTTTCGACACCGTATGGTTAGAAGGACTTGTCTATAAGTTAACAAACCTGGGTATGCCGCAATATCTGTTATACATCATTTATGATATGATAATGGACAAACATTTTGTGGTGAAATGCGGGGACATACTCTCCAACAAGACCTTCCAAATTAAAAATGGCTTACAGCAGGGAGCTGTGAATTCTCCCATTCTATTCAATATTTACACTAGTGATCTAGTGAGTTCTCTCGAAAACGCCATTGCGTACGCCGATGACATAGTGGTGTACAGAACAGGAGGAAAAATAGACGTCATCAATAGGCACCTCCAAGATGACTTCAACAAAATAAAACAATTTTGCGACGACTGGAAATTAAAGATTAATTTCCAGAAGACCGAGACTATCCTTTTCAGAACGCCCCTATCCAGGGCCTCGAGGGATACGAAATACAACTGGAAACAGTTTTCTATTGTAGGTAACAATAACCTTCCACTGCAAGTGAAAACTGTAGTTAGATACCTTGGTATCTGGCTAGACCAGTATTTATATTTTGATAAGCACGTAGCAGCGTCCCTCTCCGCAGCTAAAAGCGCATATTCTATGACAAGAAGTCTATTCCGGAGTAGTCTTCTTGACCCCAGAGTCAAAATAATTTCGTACTCGGCATTCATCCGACCAGTTTTGATTTATGGCTGTCCAGTATGGTATAATATATCTCCACTTTATATGGAGAAGTTTCGTGTGTTCGAACGGCAGTGTTTGCGTTCCTGCCTCGGACTTTATAGAACACCAATACGCAATACAAAAAATTCTATCCCAACAAAATCCTGTATAACAAATCAGGGTTAAATAGGATAGACAATTTCATAATTAAAATTATTCGTGGTCACACAGCAAGGGCAATGTGCAGTGACAATAATCTTATCGCGGGAGCATTCTATCCCAATGATATGTATCTGGAGAATACCCTCCAGAATGGGTTTAATCCCCCAGAAGCGTTCCCTTTCTTGGATCAAAAAGGCCTTATCCAAGGCATGCATGGAGTCCCGATTATTTACCACGCTCTCCGTGGTGGCAGGGACAAACGAATTCTCCATGATAGTAGTATCTCCAATGCCCCAGACCGCATGCGTTTTAGCACGGCGATCAGTGAAAGAGATAAATCAGCCAAAGATCGAACATCTCCCAAATGGTGGTGGCTTCTCAACGAGGAGAGGACTTCACTTCCTCAGATATAGTATGCCTCTCAAGAGCAACGCTCTCCTTCCTCTTGTCCCCCCTCCCCTTGTCCTCCTTTTCCAATTACTTTTGTGTAGCTATTTTGTTTTATTTTTATTTCTTAATTTATGTTTTATTCGTTTTGTTTTGAAGTTTTTGTTTGTTATAATAATTTAAAAAAAAAAAAAAAAAAAAATTGTAATAATAATATATACATATAGATGTAAACGAGGAGTCCCTCTAATATATGACTTATTTCATATATATATATATATATATATATATATATATATATATATATATATATAAGAAACAAAAAAAAAAAAAAGATGTACGCCGCAAGGCATATATAAAAATCAAGTTGCAATGTGTAATTTAGAGAGCTCGTATAGAGCCAGTAAGTTAATTTAAGGATTGTGATTGTAGAAAAGGGTTTAACATTTACCCCTAATGTTATACATGTAAAAAGAATTAGGAAAATAAATGTGGTTTAAAAACCAAAAAAAAAAAAAAAACTAGAACATTGTCAGAAAAAGAACAATTGACGAAGAAGTTTCCATCAATTTTGTCAATAAGGAAATCTACCGGTTTAACGTTAGCGTTTTCATGTAGTTCATGTGTCGAATAATGCCATGGCAAATTCAGCAACATTTTCAATGTTTTATTTTGACACCTTTGCAATTTTATTTTGTGTGTGCGAGCACAATTACACCATACAGGAGTATCGCTTGAAAAATGGTTTTAAATATTATAATTTTATTTTCGATGCTAAGCTTTGACTTTCTACACACTAATGGATACATAACTCTTACGACTCTGTTTATTTTGTCAATTGTGGTAGTGATGTGTTTTTGAAAGATAAGTTTTTTATCTAGAATAATACCTAGATGTCTACAGTCTTCGGACCAATCAATATCAACTGCACACATACTGAGTTTAGTGCCATTTGGTAGGTAGCGGTGTTTCCTACATCTCGAAAACCAGACAGCTTGTGTTTTATTTTCCATTTCCTGTAATATACTGCTAGTTTGTCAAGAGCTGCTTGTAAAGAGTTGTAGACATTAGTGAATAAGGTACCCGAAGAGAAAATGGCCGTATCATCGGCAAACATAGCTACCTGAATGTTTTCACCTAGACATGGTAAATCTGCGACAAACAATGTGAATAATATGGGACCAAGGACCGAGCCTTGGGGTACACCATACTGGATTTGGTGAGAAGAGGATATGTCGGTTCCTATACTCACAACATATTTTCTTGAACGAAGAAAGCTCTGGATAATTTTCATAAGCGGTATTGGCAGCTTAAGCTTCAGTAGCTTATAAATGAAGGCATCGTGCCATACCGTAACAAAGGCTATTTCGATGTCTAGAAGAATCAGTCCCGTTGACTCCTTGTCGATGAATTTACCAGCTATGTTGTTTTTGATGCGCAAGACTTGGTGGATTGTGCTGTGACCACCACGGAAACCGAACTGAAAGTTTGGTAAGATGTTATTGTCTCCCACAAAACGATCAATCCTTTCCTTAATGATTTTTTCTAAGAGCTTACTTAGACAGCTAAGTAGACTAATAGGTCTATAGCTTTCGGGGCTGTTCTTCGGTTGGCCGGGTTTCGGGATAGGTATTACTTTTGCTGTTTTCCAACAGTCCGGAAAATAACAATTCTTAAGACAAGCGTTGAAAATGAACGTTAAATAATTACTTGCAGCAGGTGGAAGTGCTTTGATTAATTTGTTGTTAATATTATCGAGACCCGCATCCTTTTTTGATTTCGATTTTTTTATCAATTCTTTAACTTTGCTGATATTAGTTGCGTAAGTACTTTGAGCTGGTGTTTGAGAAAGTACATGGATAGTGTTAGCAACTTCAGCTTCAGTATACCAGTCGCTTAGATGCATAGATATGGAGTGGTTCTTACTAAACGTGTTAGCATGTAGGTTCGATTTCTCCACTGAAGAAATAAACAACTTGTCGTGAACTTTAAACGGAGGAATACTTGACCCTCTCTTTTTCATAATTTTTGATATTTTCCAGAACGGTTTGCTTGCTTTGTCAAGAGAGGAAAGGTGTTTATTCCAACACTTGTTCCTATATGTTGAGTTTTCGTTTTTAATAATATTATTTAAGACTTTAACATTAACTAGAAAACAATCGATTCTATAACGCAGCCATTTTCTTCTTTCAGAGTTTCGTAGCCTAATCAGATGTAAGATCTTTTTAGGAAGCGGTGCCTTATCAACTGGAGCAGTGGAACATTTAGGTATCGCAAGATCGGCCGCTCTATTGATAACAGAAACAAAATTGTTGCATAGGATATCAATGTGCTCGCAGCAGGTTATAGAATTTAGGCTGGTATCACCTAGAACCAAGTTCGTGTTTATATATGATTTATAACAATTCCAGTTGGCGGCGGAATAGTTGTGGTATAAACTGGTACGATTTACAGCTACTGTATGATTCACTGTGAGGCTGATCGGAAGGTGGTCTGAACTTAACGCATTTAGAGTTAATGGTACTTTGCAGTAATTTGGAATATTAATGATATATAGATCAAGAGTTGAGGGGTTCTTGTCAGCACTCGCTGGGATATAGGTGGGGAGAAGTGGATAAAGTATGGAAAAACTTGGGCTGGATTCAGCAACATCTAGTAAAATGTTACCCCAGCTGTTTGCCCTAAGACAATTCCACGACTGATGTCTGCAGTTTAGATCACCACCAATAATTACCTTGTTTCGAGTGGTGACTCTATACAATTTTTGCAGATCCCGCTTAAAGTAAGTAGATTTCTCAATGTTTCTATTTCCTCCAGGGAAATAGACCGAAAAAAGACTCACCTTGGAGTTATCACTTAATGTTACATCTATACTAATTTCCTCAATAAACTTAAGTTGCAATGAAGGACGCAAGGTATGTTCTATACATTTTTTCACAACAATGGCGACTGCTCCACCACTAGCATGTACCCTGTTTAAGCGATAACATATGTAATTTTGATGTGAGAAAGAAATGTCTTGTTTGAGCCAGGTTTCTGAAACAAGTGCAATGTCAATATTAAAATTTATCAAGAAACTAAAAAATGCATGCTTTTTGTTTTTGATGCTTCTCGCATTCCAAGTTATGATGTTAAGAGAGTTTCTTAACATGTTTTTTCCGAGTATATGTACTTAATAGCTAATGAAGTAATGACGTTAAATTGGTCAGCTTTAGTTTGACAAGCACTAAGCTTGGTTACAACTTCATTAAGAAGAGAGTTTATCTCGCTAAATGAGAACAGGTTATCATTAGTTAATGTTTCTGACGGATTTTTCTTCGTGTGTGTCGTATCACTGTTGGAAGGTTGCTGGGTTTGATGGAGGCCAGAAGCCCAGGTGGATGAAGGAAGTGAAGGTTGACGTACAGATCGGGGTAGTGGAGGAAAATTATCAATGGATAATCGGTCGGGCACTGGCTGCTGTTTGTCACTCAAAGGCTGTAGGAAGGTTGTATTTCCTGTACCACGTCCGCGTGGGGATAATTTGCGGCGAATGTCTATGTACTGCTTTCGGCTTATGCATTCTGGATCGGTGGATTTATGTGGCCCACTACAATTTGCACACTTGATGACCTCATTCGTTTTGCAGTCGGATGTTTTATGGTTTCCCGAACATATTGCACAGAAGCTATTTATATGACAATGCATCGAGCCGTGACCGTAAAGCTGGCAATTGTGACATTGTGTGACCTTACCTGGATTATGTTTTTTAAAGTCCCAGCGAACGATGGTTTTGAACAAGGTGGAGTAGTTCCGCTTTAGTTCGTTTAATTTAACAGTACCGCGTTGAATATAGACGATGTACAAGTAGTGTTTGTACAGGGCTTTAGTTGACGGATTTAATGTGATGGTTTTAACATCTAGGCACTTAATGCCGAGTGCAATTAACTCATTTTTCACTGTATCGTTGCTTATTAAGTCTAGCCCGGATAACACTACCTTTAATGGACGATTTTCCTTACGTGAGTGGGTGAAAAACTCACATTTTAACCGTAAGAGTTCGGTTCTGATTTTATTATATATGCCCATTGTTGGGGGACATATTTTTTGCCCAAGCGAAATGTTTTTGATTAAGTATTTGTCTATCTTAATGTTGCTCAAAATATCACGCACTTGAGCACTAGTTGTTTTTAATACCACAATTGGCGGAACGGTTTCTTTAGGATGTTCTGCGCACTGTTCGTCATTGGTCGGATCCATTTCAGGAGAGTCTTCCATCAGACTTTGAAGTGGTTGAAAAAAGTTAGTGTTTGAACACATTTCTAGAACTCTATTGTTCACTTTTGAAAGTTTATCGGGAAGAGTTTGGCCTCCAATAACGGGGTCGTAACGCAACCGTTTGCGCTTAATTTTATTTAACACACGTGGCCCAGGGGCCATAACTTAACGGTTATAACACTTGTTCAAATTTTTGTATGCGGAAAACGAGGCAAAGAAAACAAGGTAATGATAATTAAATTGTGAAAATTACTGTGAAAATAACGGTTGATTAAGATAAATAGCACGAGCAAAACTGTGAGACAAGTTGTCTGTTTGAAAGTCAGCCAGGTACTGATCCCAACTTATTGTTTGATAATTTAGCACTCTAATATGTGTGAGTGCATCAATTTTATTTTATTTTCCGCTCCCGAACGTTTATCAGCCAGTCTCAGCCTAGTCGAGCCACCAGCATTTTTTCCTATTGAGTCTTTCGAAATTAAACTGAAGTCTACTTCTTTTTTTTTGTGGAGTGCGTTAATTGTGGCGTTTCGGTACATGTTTATGTTGTCAGTAGGTGTGGTTATTGGCATTGTTTTGTCCATAGTTTGTTTTATGGTTTCGTCCATTTTTTGTATGTCGATGTCATCGTTGGATATGTTTCTGTTGGTAGGAGGGTTAATATCTTTTAAGCGAATTTCTCTTGTTAAGGACGATCCCCCTGTGGGGAAAGAAGGATATTCTGTAGCTAGCAGGTCAGCCTTATATTCAATGTGATGTTGATCTAGCCAACCAGCTAGTTGATTTCCTCTCGTGTTGGATATGCTATCTCCCCGATTTGGGTGTTTAGCATTCAAATCGCCACCTACGATGTAATAGTTCCCTTCAGAGTGAAGTTGTAAACATCGGAAAAGAGTCTCTAGCTCCACTATAAATAGATTTTGTTGATGTGCTTCTGGTGCGTAGGCAGATATCACATACATCCCCCTAGCTTGTCGGAGGGGTATGCGGATGATACACGCTTCAAGCACCTGAAATCTGCGCACCACTATATATTACCTTATGTTGAAGTTCTTTTTTAACAAAGATTGCCACTCCTCCTCCTTGTGTGGAGTTGGGTCGGTCTTTTCGTATAATGTCGTAGTTTGTGTGACACAGTTTATGCCTCTGATTCAGGTTAGTTTCTCTAGCCAGAAGCACGTCAGGACTTTCGTCTTGCAACAATTTAAAGAGAGCGGCTCTTCTCTCGATTCTGATAAGTGAATTTATATTCACGACTAGCGCCTTAATTGTGCTTTATGTTCGGGGGTTTATATTGACGGCTGGCTAGACAACTGCGAATGTTTTTGCATTTGTGTCATCTGCGGCTAAATAGCGAGCAAGGGTGTGAGCACATTTGCTAGTGTTACTGTTTCTGGAGGCACAGTATGTTGCAGTGGTACCCGGGTGGTGGGTTGTGGCGCGTTTCTCCTAAAAGCTGTTATTTGAGCATACGAGAACTGGGGTGTTACATTTAGTGCTGGTCGGGCTTGGACTATCGGGCGTTCTATTTCTTGTTACTGTGAAAGCTTTTTTCTTGTAGTTCGCGGAATTTACAACAGCCTCGATAATTAGCGGGGTGTCCCTCACTCTTACAGACTGCACACTTTAGAAGAGATCTGTCGTCTACCCTTTCTTTAACTAACGTACATTGTCCTGCGCAGTGGTCCTGTCCGCATCTTACGCATCGATAGTGCATTTCGCAGTTTGCTGCTGAGTGCCCGAACCGTTGGATTATATCTCTGCCTTTTTTCAATTTGTCCCATGTGACAATTTGATGGTTCAGGATAGTGATTTTCCTAAGTCCACCAATTTTGGTATCGGGGCCCAGCTGTACCAAGTAGAATGGGAATTTACGATTCTCCCATCTAGCCCTAGCTGTATTGAAAGGTTTTACCGCGATAAACTCAATATCATTACAGTTAAGCTCTCGTAGCGTTTGTAATAGAACTTCTGGTTCTGTTTCAGGGTCGACGCCTTTTAGTAAAACCGTTATATTCTTTATTTCTCTCGGGGTGTACGTGTAAAATTCCGCGGTGGCCCTTTTTAGCACATTTTTCATTTTTTCGAAGTCTTCAACCGAATTTGTCTGTATGGCAAACCTGTTCCCTGTCAGTCTTTTAAATGAAAAATCCTCCCCAATAGAAAGCTTACATAGACTTACCAGTTCGTTACAATCCATATCTGTAATGTTGATGGGTGGCATCTTCGTTTTCCTTTTTGCTGCCTGTTGCTCTTGTTGTGGTTGTTGTTGCGTCATCTGTTGCGGTGTACATTCTTATTGCTGATTAGTGTTTTGTTGTGCACATTGTTGCTGTTTTTTCTGCTGCTGTTGTTTTACCATTAGCTGCTGCTTTTCAGCCAATTCCTTTTTTTCTGCGACGCTTCTCAGCTAATTGTGCCCTTGCTCGGGCTAGCCTTGCTTCAAGGTCGCTGATTTCCTCCTCCTCGTCTCCCGTCTCGGTACTCGCTACACATGTAAACATGCTATTTGTTACTTTGCCGTCATTATATGGAACCTGGGGGAATAAGTTGTCCTCTTCCATTTTTTGCCCTTTTCGAGAAAGTCTATTGTTGCCTCGTTTGGCTTGTTGACTTTTGTTGTCGCTCGTGTCAGTGGGGAGCTCGCAGGGCATTTTATTAACGTGGATTTTGGTTTTAGTTTTTTAATGACTTGTTTCTTGTCTGCCATTTTGCATTTTTGATTTACGTCCGTAATCCACGTGTTCTCACTTTTTTTTCTTTTTTATTTCTTTTTTTTCTTTTATTGCGCGAAGGACAAATAGATTGTGGACTCGCGCACACGCCCACAATGTTCGCGCGCTCACACGTTCAATTTTTATAAGTATAAGTATTTATAGTGTGCACGCACCCATGCAAAGAAGCACTTCGTACAACGCGTATCGGTATTAATTGTTTTTTAATTATGTTTAACGATGTTTACCGGATCAGTTCGGCACTGCGGAATACACACACACACCGACACACGTGTACGCGAATAATAATTTTATTTATTTTTCGTTGACGAGCGACAAACGATGTTGTTCGTTCAACGGTCACTGAAGCACTGGGGTTCACGTTGTACGTTCGTGGAAGTGGCCAGAAGTAAAGATTGATTAATTTACGGACGCTCGGCTGAAGGCCTGAACAAACAGACATGATCGTACCTCCTGAAATGAAATATTCCATTCGGATCTCCAGGCAAGGGGGAACGACATGCGAATAGTTTGATAATAAGCCAAATTGTAAACAATTCGTCTTCACGGAATTAGATCCGGTTGCGAAGCACTACCGATGCGTAGGTAGTAGTGGTATTTTGCAACATCAGAGGCATCAGTTTACTGATATGAATGTAAACGTCGTTCATCAATATTTGGATACAGTGAGCCCAATATTCTAGCATTAACCAAGACTCGAGTTGACTCATTAAAAATATTTTCCGCGAATTCTATCGTAGATGCTGGTCTTTTAAATCTGCCTACGAAAGCACCTTTGTACCGGATATGGAGTTCCGCCCACCAGGTGTTTAACGTATTTTCCATGGACTGGACTGCAGCAGAGCAACTGGTCCTGATGGCTTAAGTTTGGTGGGGCTACAACCCCATAAAGCAAACTCTCAAAGGATACTTACGGGCTATCTTGCGAGTTCGCTTAAATATAATTATCGGCACTACAACCGGGATCCGGTCTTGGCCTTATATAGCAAGTCTCTTCACCGGTATCCAGTCCATATCCGAGACTTCTTCTCCATAATAATTTGTTTTTCCGGGCAAGGTTATTAGCCTTGCCCCAGAGCTCACTTAGATAACCTGAGTAAATACCCTAACTACGATAGTAAGGAATGGGACGAGATGTGGAGAGAAGTTAGAGAGTTATATGTGAAAGAAAATTAAGTTCCCTTAGGAATCCCCGGGGTAGCTAGGTAGGGATTAGATATCGGGGGACTGAAATGGCATAAATTGTTTCATTTTGTAGTATAATTTTGACTGAGATATGATCAAGCTTTGATGAAGTGGATATATCAATGTGTGACGAATCAAAGCTGATTTGGGTCGCACGGTACGGCAGGAAGAATTATCATTAGGTCGAGCACGGTGGTAGTTTCGGTAAACATTAAAAGTAGGAGGAAATAATGCCGTTTGATTCGTTTAGAGCATATACTAGGTGTATGCATAAGTCGTTTCCGGTTTCTTTGGTAAAAAAATACGCAATTTTCGAGGGAAATTAATTTTTTTTATTCAAAATATCGGCCATCGGCTTCTACACATTTCGCCCATCTTTCAGGTAATTTATGAATATCATGTCAGAAAAACCGCTTGTCTTTCGCAGCATACCATTCGTCGAGCCATTTTCCACCTCCTCGAAATCGCTGAAGTGCTGCTCTGCTAACGCGTGCCCCATTGATGCGAAGAGGTTATAGTCAGATTTCGCCAAGACTGGGGAGTACGGCGGGTGCAGAAGGATGTCCCATCCAAACGATTTCAAGGTTTTGATGGTGATACCGCAATTATTTTGGAAGAATCTGTGCAAATGATTCCACCCCGTCCACGGTTTCCGGCATACCGTTGATACTCGTAACGAGGGCGGATAAGTTGCTGTTGTCCAACCTACGGAGTTGTCCATTTCATGCCACAAGGGTACACGTATAACCAAACCGATTTATAGTGGGGGTGAGAGTGGTCGGAGGTACAATGCCTGAGGGTTTAGGACATTTTTAACAGATACACACACAATATACAAGCAAATAGTGAAGAACACCGAAAGAAATTCGAATAAGCAAGGCATAAGAGCCGTATACCATAACCGTAACATAGCAATTCCACATCAGTTCACTGTACTTGAGAATACCGATCGAATTCATACACGCGGCAGTGGATATGCTGACGCTTTGGTTCTATTTTTTTGTGATTCTAACCGTCATAGCGTCGGTTCGAATCAGACGTTCTTCACAATCGCTGCAAACTCTTTGGTTCTTTCACGGCCGAGGAGGGGCGTTGTTAAACGCAGTATTGGTGATAGGATTCATCTTAGACTGAGAAACGTTATTGGGTGGAGGGAACATCATTTTGGATTTGGACTCTTTGTAATGCAAAGGCTTTGATATCATCGGATTGGTCGGGGATCACTAATCTGATTGGGGTTAAGTCGTTGTTCATGTCGATTGCTTTATCAGCAGGTTGCAAGAGGAATTGTTCCACCTCGCATGGGTGGACTGGTGGTTTCTGGGTGGAGTTTTGGAGGAGTATGTCTACATTTCCTTTTAGGGAGTTAGTTCACTTAATCGCCTTTTTTGAACAGTCGATGGCCATGCGTTGGGTACTAAAATTTATTTTGAGATCCCGTGGTCGGTTATTAATGACCTTTTCCTCGAAAGTCTTTAGTGATTTGAGGTGGGTTGGTTTTTGAGCAGTTTGAAATGGTTTTCTTTCAAGTTGGCGCAGTTTTCTGTGGTCGTCTTTACTTTCTCCGTAGTTTTATTACATCGTCGAGTCTAGGTCCTGTAATCCCTTGCTATCGTGTTTACACTCGTCGCAGAAGAATGTGAAGATTCGCGAGTACTCGTTCAGGTAATTAGATACCCACCTGCTGAGACCAGTACAAGTGGGGTGAAAAAATGGACCACCTAATTCACCACATACTATTAGGATTGCTTCATCCTCATTAACTGCACAATCCGGTTTCCCACAAACAGCCATTTCCAGGAATAGTCCCTTCTATCCCAATTGGCCATAAACAGTGCAAAACTCGAAAAATGTGGTGAGTTTTGAGTCGTCTTGCTGAAACAAGAGCTTTTCCGTAGGTCCATTGAGTGTTAATTAAGTTAAGCGATGAGCTCTTGTAGCCTGCTTTCCATATCAACCTTCTTGGCGATGGACGAGTCCAAAGGTGAGAGGGTGGACTCTTCATCCAATGGAACTAATACTTGGGTTGATATCTTGCCTCTTTATACCCATAGATCTGTGGGGGTAGGTAGTAGGTGCGCCGGCAAGGGCGTTGGTTCACTACTACCCCACGACGGGTTCCGTGGGTATATCACTGCGTAACGCCGCAAACCGTTCCCAAGAAAACAAAGAAGAAATAAAACACACCGTGGTACTATTCGGCGCAGCACATACACACAGAAATATTTCAATTTTGCACCACATACACATAGTTCAAATTGTTCGCCGACTGTTGGTGGTTCTTGATATAAATTGGCGATTTCACAGAATCTCTTTCTTTGTTAAATTATTATTAAATACAAATTTAAATTGGTGATTACACAGGATCTCTTTCTTTGTTAAATTCTTGTTAAATACAAAATATAAATTGGCGATTACACAGGATCTTTCTTTTGTTAAATTAATATTAAATACACACGATTCTGTATAGTAACGTACAACTTCGAGTTCTTTCAGAATTGTATAATATATTGTCACAAATTTCACTTCAAGGTGAATCGACTTTACCGCCTCGTGAAACAGTAGGAAAAACTCGACACGCGACTCGCACTTAGGGATGAAAAACACACGACTCTGGATGTACGCATCCCCGTGCGCGCTACGGGGACCGGAAGACGACACAACCGGCGTGTCTGGTGGTTGGTAAACGACTTCCCGAGGGATGAATTCCGACTTTGCATTCAACCCTCAGTTCGAGGTGAGTTTGCCGGAAGAGAGAGAAAATTTCTCTCTATGGTAAGTAACCAGTAAGAGGATCTCGCGAAATAGATCCTGGTGGTGTGTGTGCGTGATCGTGTTGATCACATTGTTTTACTCATGCACGAAGGTCATGGGAAAACGAAATTGAGACAAGAGAAGTTGACAAGGGAAAATCGACCAAGAGCATCGTATGTAATGAGGGGTGCAGCTGAGTAAACGAGCTATAACTCATTAGGAAAGCCTGTAGGTGCTAAAAGGAATTGGGATACACAATGGAAATTGTGTATCGTATCTTTGTCGACGGAAGAACCGAATTCTTTGTTTGCTTTTGTATATGCTGAAGAATTCGTTTGGGCGTCTATGCGCGATGGCTTGTCGGCGGAAGAAACGAATTCTTTTGTTTGCATGTTATGTATGGTGAAGAATTCGGTTTTGGCGACTATGCGCGGGATGCGGTGATTGTTTGTCAGTCGGACAAACAGATCATGGGTCGGGTATATTGCAGCTGCGTAAACAAGCTGCTTGGCGATGCTTTGTCGTTGGACAAAAAGGTCGCCGACCAATGTGCATGTACGGAAAATTACTGTGCACGTGTAGGACAGTAATTGCCGGCGAGGAGAATCAATAAGATTCTTAATGGTGTGCCTGTAAAGAATTCTTTTCAGAAATTTAGAGTGATGCCTTGAATGCATGAATGCTAGCGAATTCTTTTACAGGGACTTGGGATGATACCTTAATGAAGGAAATGCCCTTGGTGAAGGGGATTTTTCCAGGTAACTGCCAATTTGCAAAGGGAGTTTGGGGTTGACACTGTGGGTGGTTCTTGCGTAAAGTTAAAGAACCCTCAGAGATCCACTGGGATCATTTTCAGGTAGGTCTTTCCGTTACCACTCGTGCATGCAGAAGTGACAGCTTTAATACGTAAAAATAGTGGGATGTCAAACTAAGTGACATCGGTTCGAGAATGATGCCAGACGATCCCGCTTTGGGAGCTGGACATGCAAGTGAGTAACGACATTTTTACGTGCAGCAGCCACGACACTTTTGATATTTTATTATAAACATCGAACATTTTTAAAATCTGAGATCAACACATTCGTTTGTACAACAATGTACATGACACAAGTTAATCTCCAACAATTGTTAAGTTTATAGTAATGCAATCAATCGGTTTACAACGACGGTTCTAAGCGGAGAGTATCCGGTTGAAAACCGACAGACAAATTACCAGAGTAATTTAAACTAAATTATTGTAATGAAATTTACAAATGTTATAACAATCCGTTTTATTTACAAAGAAACTAAGGACTAAAAGCGTGCTTTGCTGTTTTTTGTTGAGCCTCACCGTATTAGTGTCCGCCCTGACCATTGGCCCCCTACATATGACAGCTGATTGATTAATGGCGCCTATTGTGTACCTCCTTTAACAGCCTTAACCACGGCAAGAGTACTCCTCCTTTACACTCCTAGGTGCTCAAGAAATAAGTCACCATTGAGCTGTGCCAGTGGTTGTATTAAGGCATCGCAGCAAAATGTCTGTTTGTCCATATTAAGCCATCGTCAGAGAATTGCACCACGTCTCAATTAGAAAATCCTCCACAATTGGAATGGAGGTTTGACGGTACAAGGACACAGTGGCGCCGGCTCTGCAATGCATCAAGCACGTGCATGTTGTTGTTCATTTTTCCCAATCACCGTGTCCGTCGCCACTGTTACGTTGTTCGTCTGACGTAATTCACCGAAGTAGTCAATAGATTTATGGGGAGACATGTCCATGTCTTTTCTGAAAATTTTCTTCAAAGACCTCGATGGCCGGCAGTGTGGCAAGTGAATGCCTGGCTGCCCATGCAAGTGACTGAGTCCCACATTCATTCGTATCCGTACGTATACGTAAGCGGTACGGTTAAACTTGTTGTCGAAGTATCTGAAGGCTGTCAAAGATGCGTAGGAGATCTAGATATCGCTGTTTATATTTTTTTTCCACTTCATTGTTTTATTATTCACGCGTTGATCACAGGATAGTTGCGGTCTTACACTGAGCCTCTGAAAAAAAAGAAGGTAAGTACAAGCTTCATTAACTACTACCCACCTACCTTTGGCATGTTAAGATATATTACATTCCCTACATCTTCTAATCATCGCGGACAAACAGTCTATTGATAGAATAATCTTTACTGAGAATTTGCGAGCGCGTTGGCATTTGATCGCATATTTGTGTAGGAATTTTTGTGCACGCGTGCGTGTGGAGTATCTGAATCAATGGACCGTGCGTAGGTGTATTCTGCGCTTGCGTACACCTTGAGTGCAGGCACGCTTTTGCTTCAGCGTATACATTTCTAACACTTGTGTAGGTGGTCAAGTCTAGTTGAACTCTGTAAACATTTTTATTGTTGTAACCTAGTGTTGAATAGCATAAACCACGCCGATAGAAGGTCGTTAAATTGATTTTAACTCGTTATAAAAATGATGCGACCTTAGCCGACAAAGGATATCACTGATGCTCTTAAAAGAGGTTTGTTTATCTGAGGTTGAACACTATCTGAGTAATAAGGGACAAGATGGTTATACAAGTGAGACTTTAAGACGAGTTAAACATAGAACGGTTGCTCTAGATTTTTAGTTTCCTATTAAATTGAAGCAAGTCGGATATTTTGAGGGATCACCTTTACAATTATCATCTATTTCGAATGCATAATATATTGAAAACCCACTGGAAAAACTGAGATATTAAATGTTTACAGAGCTATTGCACATATCAGGAACTTTAGAAAAAGATTGGAATTGGCAATATTGTGAATGAACAGTTGAAATCCCAGTCTAGATTGCTACTGAATGCAACACTTCCAATTTAAAAATTATGACGGCGTTGGATATAATTGTTGGCACCCACTTTTAACCGAAAACTTCCATGAAGGGCGTGTAGCGAGGCAGGATCAGGTGCGTCTTTCTGAGACAAAAATAGCCTGTGTTGGAGCCCAACACAGCGGCAAGTAGAGGATCATCAGCTTTTTGAGGAAGCTTATTACATGAGCTTGGAATCGCTAGTTGGCCAGTAAGTCAGTCACTAAACTTGACTTTAAAATTGCATTCTCAAAAACGGTTGTAGCGAAAAAAAAAAAAACCAGGCAGAACTAAATGAGTCTCACTGAGAAAAAAAAAAAAAAAACAGCCAGGACAGTTCGAAATGAGATCACCAGTTTTTTGAGGAAACCGGAGGTGTAATATGTGCCACTGGAATTGATAATTGACCGGTAAGTCACTAAAATTAATCTCGAAATTGCATTACCAAAAACTCTTCGTGCTATAACCAGAAAGATATTGATAGATCTGGCAGAGGTTTCTGTCTATAACATTATCGGAACGATGTACCTAAGGTTCGAAGGATATCGATTAAATAAATTACTTAATTGACCAAATTAGTTGACAAGGTTGTCGAAATTTTGAGCAGGAGGATATTAATGCATTTGGCTGAAATTTTTGGAGGTTTCTGTATATAACACTATCGAAACGATGTACTCAAAGTTCGAAGGATATCGATTAAATAAATTACTTAAAAGACCAAATTAGTTCACAGGGTTGTCGAAATTTTGGGCAAAAGGATATTGATAGATCTGGCTGAGATTTTTGGAGGTTTCTGTCTATAACATTATCGGAACGATGTATTTAAAGTTCGAAGGATATTGGTTAAATAAATTACGTCATGGATACAATCTTTGGACAAAGTTGTCGAAATTTTGAGCAGAAAGAGATTAATGGATCCGGCTAACATTTTTGGAGGTTTCTGTCGATAGATTTATCGGAACGATATACTTTAAGTTCGAAGGATATCGGGTAAATAAATTACTTAATATATCAAGCTTTTTGACGAAGTTGTCGAAATTTGGGTAGAAGGATATTTGATAGATCTGGCTGACATTTTGATTGATGTATCTAGGGTTCGAAGAATATCGGTTAAATAACTTACTTAATAAATCAAGCTTTTGGACAAAGTTGTCGAAATTTTGAGCAGAAGGCTATTAATAGATTTGGCAAACATTTTTGGATGTTTCTGTCATACCGTTATCGGAACGATGTACCTAAAGTTCAAAGGATATCGGGTAAATAAATGACTTTGCGAATAACATTTTTTTGACACTCGTCGACATTTTGAGCAGAATGATATTTGATAGATTTGGCTAAAATATTTGGAGGTTTCTGACCATAAAGGTATCCGAACGACGCACCTAAGGTTTGAAGCATAGTTAAATACATAACTTTATGGATAACATATTTTGACACACTTGTCGGAATTTTGAGCAGAAGGATAGTAATGGATGTGGCTGACATTTTTGCAGGTTTCTGTCGATAATATTATCGGAACGATGTACCTAAGGTTGGAAGGATATCGATTAAATAAATTACTTAATATATCAAATTTATAGACAAAGTTGTCGAAATTGCGAGCAGGAGGATGATCATGTATCTGGCTAACATTTTTGGAGGTTTCTGTTGATCAAATTACTGGACCGATGTACATAAGATTCGAAGGATATCGGTTAAATAAATTACTTTATGGATAACATTTTTTGACAAAGTTTCGGAATTTTAAGCAGAAGGGTATTAATAGATCTGGCTGACATTTTGATTGATGTATCGGGCTGAAATTTTTGAAGGTTTGTGTTGATAACATCATCGGAACGATGTACCTAACGTTCGAAGAATACCGGTTATATAAACTACTTAGTAAATAAAATGTTTTGACAAAGTTGTCGAAATTTTGAGCAGAAGGATATTAATAGATCTGGGTGACATTTTTGGAGGTTTCTGTCGATAACATTATCCGAACGAGGTACTTAAAGTTCGAAGGATATCGGTTAAATAAATAACTTTATGGATAACATTTTTTGACAAAGTTGTCGAAATTTTGAGCAGAAGGATATTAATAGATCTGGTGACATTTTTTGAGGTTTCTGTCGATAACATTATCCGAACAAGGTACCTAAAGTTCGAAGGATATCGCTTAAATAAATAACTTTATGGATAACCTTTTTTGACACGGTTGTCGAATTTTCAAATGTGCTTAATGTACGCCCCCACCAATCACAAATAAACGCACCAGATGTATATACAGCCGATCCTAAGATCCCAGAGCCCTCTTTCAACGAAGTTGTAGACGTAATAAATCGATGGGAAAACAACAAGGCTCCCGGAGTCGACTGCATACCGGCAGAAAGAAAAAAGATCCACCAACTTATAAAAAACAATATGGGATAAGGAAGTCACACCGAAAGAATGGAAAACCACAATAGTGGTGCAAAAACTAGAGATGAATATCACTGCACCCAACCGCATACAAAATATTTACAAATGTCATACTGGTGAGAATCGTAGAAGAAATACGGGGAGACTACCGTAGGAACCGGCCAACGAGCGACCAAATGTTCACAATAAGGCAACTACTGGAAAAGAAGTGAGAATACGGAGAGTCGGTTCACCAACTGTTCGTTGACTCAAAAAAGCTTACGACTCAGTCGCAACACAAAGACTCTACCATATTGTAGTTGAGCTTGGAATCCCAAAAAAATATGCCGCACTCATTCAAATTTGCATGAACGAAAACACAGGCCGAGTTAGAATAGAAAACCACCTCTCAGAACAATTTGAACTCCGGGACTGAATAAAACAGGGGGATGGCCTCTCACCATGTCTTTTTAACCTTGTGCTTGCGTATGTCATCAGAAAGGTACAAGGCGACAACAGGACCGGATCATCCCTGAACGGGATTTGCAGAAGTCACGCGGGAGACCGGGGTTCAATTCCTCGTCGGGGAGCCTCTGGAGCAAGACTAATGACCTTGCCCGGAAAAAACAAATCATTATGGAAAATTTAACAAGCCTCAGGACTTGCTAAATAAGGCCAAGACCGGATCCCGGTTGTAGTGCCGATGATGATGGTGATGATGATTTTGTAGGGATGGGTCGCGACGCCAACATGGGCGAGAGTTCTCCTTCGTCCCCAATATTATTATCGGTTCGTTGGACACCACACGGAAAGAAGCAAAACTGTTCGAAAGCACGATCACCAAGAACAAGGGGGAAAACACTGTCAGGAACAGCAGCGCGACAAATTAAAAGACTGGTTTCATTTTATTCAATTTTATTTCTATGGTATCTTGATGCATTACTTTGTTAAATACGTCATTATTCGAAAGAGATGTTACGGGAATTGACATTTGACACTCACTTGACTTTTTAAAGATTAAAAGTTCGCACTCATTCGACAACGGGTATAGACACATCTCCGCGTGCACCGGCGGAGAGCGGAAGTCAACGCGACCATGGCTGTCGGCGGATAGAAATAGACTCAGCGATCGCCATCTCAAGCAGAGATGATTTCGCTAAGAAAAAAGGAAGAGAGAGAAAAACTCTTCTCTTAAGGGTGTGAATATATCCTTGCCAAGGATATGTTTTATCTCCCACAAGTGTAACGTAGAGTCTCTCTTATGGGAACAAGAAAACCAGATCTCGTCATAAAGGTCATGGTGGTATGTGTGGGATCGTTCCGATAGATGCGATTCACACGTGCAGTGGAACGACGAAACAGGTAGGCGGCAAAGACAATAGGGGAAAATGACCAAATGCGCCGTTGGTAATGCGGGTAAACAATGACACGATGCCTCGTCGCTATTTTCGACGTTAGGAGAAAAAGGTGTTAAAGCAAATTGGATTTTTATGGCATCTTTGGCTGCAGTAGAAACCGGGTTCATATTTGCATTAGGAAATGCTTGAGAATTTGGTTTCGGCGTCCATTGCGCTAATTATATGCAGCTGCTTGGATTGTTTATTGATAAGACAAACCAAAAAGGTTGCCAGGCATGTGTATGAAAAGTTATATGACGCGGCTGAGAAAATAGACGGCGCGATATTTATGGTCCCTGTCATGACGGTTACATTGAATGCAATCCGAATTATTTTGTTTACAGGAATTCATCTGAGGGAATTTGACTGGCGACGTAGATGCCGAAATTGATTGGAAATTCCTGGTAAGTTAATAAAGAAATCTTGAGGAGCAATGGTATGCGAAGAGAATGCATGAAGGTAAGTTTTTTTTACAGGGACTTAAAGATCATAGATTTGATCTCTTAAATGCGTGCAGCATTTTTAGGTACTAATACTGTTGCATTAGCAAATTTAAAGGAGTTGGGTAGTAGTTATCGGGGGTTTTCAGGTAAGTAGACCGTAGGGTTTGGCGGAACCGCTACAATCTCATCATAAAGGTACAAGACGACAACAGGGACGGATCATCCCTGAACGGGTTCACACAAGTGCTCGCATATGCGGATGAAATAGCCGTTCTGGGCGATAATCTAGAAATTGTAACTAAAAACTGTGAAATTATCATGCAAGCGGCAGAAGATATGGGCCTAGAAATAAATGAAGACAAAACAAAATGCATGATTACGGCGAGAGCAGGTGGACCTCATGGAACACATATAAACGTCAGAGGCAACATATTTGAAAAAGTTAAAGAATGTAACTCTCTGGGAACGACACTGACGGCCAGTAACGAAATGTCGAAGGAAATTAACAAAAGACTGCATTCCGGTAACGCTAGTTGCCACGCAGTCAGTAAACTGCTGAAATCCTCCGTGTCTATAGAATCATAAGCATGCCGATTGCTCTCGACGGATGTGAAACATGGGCTTTCACAAAACGGGAATAAAACAATAGGACCGTGCGTAGGATTCTTGACGGTAGACCCACGGGAAAGAGACCAGCAGGACGGCCACGACGGAGATGGGAGGACAATGTTAGGTTTGGCCTTGAGGAGATCGGATCGGCTGGTCAAGTGTGGAAGGAGAGTGCACAGGACAGGAAACGATTGCGGAGTCGAGTCGTTGAGGTCATGAACTTCGGGATTCCTACAGCCCAATGAATAGCAGTAATAGTAACTTGTCGAAATTTTGAGCAGAAGGATATTAAAAGATCTGTCTAAAGTTTGTAGAGGTTTCTGCCTATACCATTATCGGAACGATGTACCTAAAGTTCGAAGGATATCGCTTAAATAAATTATTTTGCGGATGAAATTTTTTCGACAACTTTTTGTAGATCAGATTTTTTGCCAAAGTTGTCGAAATTTTGAACAGAAGGATATTGATGGAATTGGCTGAAAGTTTTTGAGGCTTCCATCAATAAAATTATCGGAATGATGTACCTAATATTCGAAGGATATCGGTTAAATAAATTACTTTATGGATAACATTTTCTGACACAGTTGTCGAAATTTTGAGCGGAAGGATATTAATAGAAATATTTGGAGGTTTGTGTGGATAATAAAGTTATCGAAACGATGTACCTAACGTTCAAAGAATATGGGATATTAAATAAATTAATTAATGGAGAGAACTCTTTGACGACGTTGTCAACATTTTGATTAGATAGCTTATTTAATTTTTAATGTTAGCTTTTTAATATTTTTTTATCCCTCCTACACATATTTTAGTAATTCGCCATTATCAATTTTTCGGTTTCAGATTAATGAACAGACTTGTAACAACTACAGAATTTTTCGATGTTACAACAAACATGTCTAAAGGAGTATATTACCATCATCATCGGCACTACAACCGGGAACCGGTCTTGACCTTATTTAGCAAGTCTTGTTAAATTTTCCATGGTCCGGCTCCAAAGAAGACAAAGACGGTTCCATCTGCAGGCAAGGTTATCGCTTCAGTTTTTTTGGAATGCGTGTGGTATAAATTTTCGTTGATTATCTTGAAAAAGGAAAAACCATCAAAGGCGAGTATTATGCGAACTTAATGCAGCGTTTGAGTGAAATAAAGGCCGCATTTGCCAAAAAAGTAGGTGTTGTTCCATCATGAAAATACGCCTGTTCTCAAATCCGTTGTCGCAGTGGCCAAAATCAATGATTTGAGATACGAATTACTTCCTCATGCATCCTATTCGCTGGGTTTAGCACCCTTGGACAATTTTCCATAGTAAAAGATTTGCCAACGATGACGAGGTGATGTCTGCAGTAGATGGCTACTTTGGGGATCTCGATGTTCCTTACTATAAACAAGGAATCGAAGTTATTGAACATCGCTGGAAAAAGTGTGTCAAGCTAAAAGGTGCATATGTTGCGAAATAATTAAAGCTTTTGACATATATTTTGTGTTTTTTTTTACTCCCCGATTTCTTGTGGGACTGGCCTCGTAAAACCCCCGATTCCCGACTTGAAAATTGTGAAATTTGATACAAATCCAAGATACCTGACTTGAAAACTGTGAAACTTAACACAAAATCCACACAAAAACTACGGTATGCAATACACCTGTCCCACCAATAGCTATAATTTTAAGTGGTGAAGAACAATTTTGTTTAGTGTAACCCCGACTTTGACGCGGCTGACGTCTACTTGTGTTCTCGGGCACTGAACGAACGCTAACTTCACTGTCCGCTGAATATGCAGTACAAAAAGAGCGTATGGCGGGCAGTCTCTCTTTTTCCGGTGGTGAGCGTCTGGGTTATTATTAGAAATATTATATAAAACCCTTTCCTAACATTATTATAATACATAAAGAAAATTAGCCTTTTACAACTTCAGAAGTGGGATTTAGCCCAGATTTAACCCAGATCCAGCCCAGAAGCAAAACCAGTAGAACGATGAAAGCGGCGGACGAGTCGAAGAAGCGTGGCTTAAGGGAAGGAAAAGAGAAGTCCCATATCCTGCACAAGTTGGTAGTCCACGAAGGACTACGCGAAAACAAACCAGGTGAGGGTGTGGCGGTTCCGCCAAACCCCACTGACTACTTACCTAAAGAACCCACATCCCTACAACCCAGTCTGCATAAGCTTTCGCTAATGCAATCGCATTAGCACCTTAAATGCTTCACGCACCAAATTGATCAAGTTCATTTAGCTAAAGTCTCCTAGAAGAGAATTCTTACCTGCATGCATAATTTCGCATTTAAAATCCCCTATAAGAATTCTCTCCAAGCTTATCATAAATTCCCTGAAAGAAAATTCATCAGTTCATATATAATACAACCGCATAATCAGGGAATCTTACCCTTGAGTTGGCTAATCCCAGCCTCAACATGTGTACAACAAATCCCTTTTCATACACATTGGCTGGCGGTCTTTCTCCTAACAATAAACAACCCAAGCAGCTGCATATAATTAGCGCAATCGACGCTGAAGCCAATTTCGCTAACTCGCACCATGTGTAAACAAAAGAACGCTGTCTTTCTAAGGTTTTCCGGCGATACCATAAACAATTCAAATCGTTTGTGGTATCCCAAATACAATTCCCTGTAAATAAGCTTGAATCAATTAGCACCATGCGCATGGGCATTGCGGCTATCGTTACAGCTGCAATGCATAGCTTAGACAATGATCTACCCGATCTCTTTGCCTTCCCATATTTCTGGATCTGTTTCTCATGTCTAGCGGCATTGAACAAACAGAAACCCCATTTAGCATCCAATGAGATTCGGCTTGTTTACTTAGCCGAACTCATATCTCATTGATGCACATCATTCCTTTTCTGGTTTTCAAATTCGTTCCCATTGCCTTGTGTATGAAAAAACCAATGTGATCTTCACTCACACATACACATATATTGCCAAGTCTTTCTTCCTTGTTTTCACCACGAAACACTTTCTCTCTCGGGAAAACTCACCCCATGAGCGAGTCGGCTCACCACGAGCCATTTATTACATCCGCAGACCAACACGGTCGTTGTCGCTCCCGCTCTCCGACGCGCGCCGGAGAAGCGTATATACACAGAAGTCAGGTCGTGAAGGGAGTGTTTCACCGTGTTTAGAATTCATAAAAAAATCAATTAAATAGTAATAATAAGTTAAGTTCATAATAGTTTACAATCCAAAGTGCAAAGGTACCTTTTATCGTTTGTTTTCTTTTACCAGCCGTTTTAAATAAATAAACACATCAATAACATTAAAACAGTGAATTTTATTTTCTTTCCTCCTGGTGGACGGTTTGTCATGAAATTTTGTTTCCTTGTCGTATATCTTCGGTGGACACTATTGCTGCTGCTGAACTTTCGATTAGTGATGGGGAGTGAAGTGAATCAGCGCCGTACGCCGGTGCAACATACTTCCTCCCCACAAGGGCAGCAAAGAAGTAGGCGATCCCAAAGAGTATCAACATCGGATAACGACGAACAAAACACAGTAATGAGACTGATGGACGAAATTGCAGCCATGAATGCAAAGCTGGGGTTAATCGAGCTCATCCGATCAAATGAAAGGAGGGAGGAGACGCCTCTGCCAGAACAAAGACTGAGCGACACAGAGGAGAAAACGATATCAAGGACGAAATTGAAGCCCGGAAAAATTTAGCTAATCCGGGGCAATGAACGGAGGGAGGAGACGCCTGCGCCAGAACAAAACGCTAGAGGAGAAAACGATATCAAGGACTGGATATATGTTGAAGGGTGCGACCGAGGTGCTCTGTGAATTCGACCTAGGAATACAGTAGAACTATCCTCCACGGCATATGTAGGAAGAGTTCGGGAAATCAGAGATGTATACTAACTAGATGGAATACTGGTCATGATGGGAGTCATCAGTAAACTGGCAGGAGCAGCAAAACTTTGGTGCATGGGAGTCCTTCATTCATCATTAGTGGAATTCCTTTGCGATTTACTAAGTAATTTCCCGGCGGAAGATGATGCAGCCAATCCGCACGAACGTTTGCGGAATAAAAAACAAATTGGCGATGAGGACGCAGAGGAATTTGTATTCGCCATGAAAGCGATCGCCTCGGGAGTCAGTTGGATGACAGGACTCTTGTGAAATACGTGGTACGAGGCATAACCAACACGGAGTGTCGCGATATGTTGAAAGCAGCGCGGCCCGCACCATACAGGTGTTCCTCCAGAAAATTGGGTGGAATAAAAGTGTAACACCGCAGAGAAAGCAGATATCAACCGCAAGGCGCAATGTGGACGCAGCCGGAACGTCAGGGACAAGTGCAGGAAGTCCAACATTATCCGCGATTAGATGCTTCACCTAATTGGACACGTCGGACGAAATGGCTCAGCAAACAGACGGGGTAGAAAAACAGCTACAAGTGGAATAACGAAGACTACCCAGAGCAGGACAGACGCAGGATAACCGACGGCAACCAGAATCAAGTGCTACAAGCGCAATGAGGTCGGGCACATAGGCCGTAACTCCATAGTAAGTGGAGCCCAGTAGGTCAGAGGTCCAGTGGACATTACCAGGAGATGAGAGCAAGCCAGCTGTGGGTGCGAGAAGACGGTAGTGTGTACCACTAGACGGTATATGTGAACGGGGAAGCGGTCGTCTTTTTTATTGAGGATCGATTACGTCACGATGCAGGAGTCAATCGCAAACGCCTACAACTTTGGCGTTTCTATTGGGAATGCACAATAGAACTTAACACCACACAACCAGTGTGCGTTCAACCTTAGCGCATAACCCTCGCCAAACGGAAGATAATAGAAGAAAAAGTCGATGAAATGCTGCAACAGGGAGTTATTCAAACATCAACCTCCAGTTTTTGTGCACCAATAGTCCTTATAAAGAAGAAAGATGGCGAAGACAGGATGTGTATTGACTACCGGGGACTAAACAAAATAACGGTCAAGCACAAGTTCCCGACGCGTATTGTGGAGAAGATCAATGCAACGTTGGGCGGGAAAAAGTATTACAAGACGTTGGACCTCGAGTCCTGACAACACCGATATACCGCTTCTGCTATGGAAAACGGGCTGTATGAATTGGTTTGCATGCCGCTCAGCTTGGTGGTTGACTTAGTATACTTCCCAATGTACATGAATAAGATAAAAGCACGCATGAAGCACATAGATATAGCTGTTTATTTAGATGACACCATCATCGGAAGTGATTCAGTAGCGGAGGGTCTCCAAAAACTCGGAACATTTCTGGTGGTATAGCGTTTGAAATAATACTGAAGAAGAACGTGTGATTCGAACTGACGCTATGACAGTTTGAATCACCAAAAATTCTAACTAAGCGTTATCTATTAGGCTACTGATCGTGTTTAGAATTTGATTTTTAAACTCGACTATACTCCACTGATGTGAATTGTTATGTTATCGCTAGGTATACGGTTCTGATGTATTTTCTTATTCGATTTTCGTTCGGTGCCCTTCACTATTTTTGCTTGTGAATTGTGTGTATCTGTTAGAGATGCCACACCACTCCCTCCTCAGAAACTGCGTTACGGTCAGCTTCGCTGCGAACCACGGAGAGAACGAGAGAACATCGGAGCAGACGAGTGTGTCTGTGCTCTATGCGGAAGTCATGATCGTGTGTGAAGTTCTGTTTACTACGGGAAGTGTGTGCTGCGTGTACAGATCACGTCGTAGTCACCAATTATAGCGTTTGGAATAATAGTGAAGAAGAACGTGTGATTCGAACTGACACTATGACAGTTTGAATCACCAAAAATTGTACCTAAGCGTTACCCATCAGGCTACTGACCGTGTTTAGAATTTGATTTTTAAACTCGACTATACTCCACTGATGTGAATTATTATGTTATCGCTAGGTATACGGTTCTGATGTATTTTCTTATTCGATTTTCGTTCGGTGTCCTTCACTATTTTTGCTTGTGAATTGTGTGTATCTGTTAGAGACGCCACAGTGGTTCTGAAGGAGTCGGGATTGATCTTCAATATAAGAAAGCGTGGGTTCCTGAAAACCAGTATTGAATTTCTCGGACATCAACCGAACGAGAGCGGAATAAAACCAGGCAAGGGGAAGATCGCGGCGGTTAAAGAGTTCCTGGGCTTTACCGGTTATTTTCGGAAGATTGTACCGAGGTACGCACAAATAGCAGTACCCTTAACCAATCTGCTAAAGGAGGGAAATTCCTTCCCGTGAGTGGAGAGGCAACAGGCGGCATTTGAAGGCCTCAAGTCCGCATTGATAAACCTTCCTCTCCTGGCATTGTACGATGGAGATTGTAATCGCGAGGTCCACAAGGACGCGCCAGCACTAGGACTTGCCGGTATATTCATGCAGTGTAGGAAGAGCGATGACAAACCGAGACCAGCGGCATTTACTTTAGCAGAAAGGTAACGAAGGTGGAAGCAATGTACCACAGTTACGAATTGGAGGTCTTAGCGATAGTGGAAACCCTGGATAGGTTCCGAATATATCTATTGGGAAAACCATTCAAGGTCATCACCGATTGTGAAGCCATAATAGCAACTCAGAACAAACTAGAGATGATACCACTCCAGGAATTTGAGTTACAACGGTTCATCAACCCGGAGGAAAGCAGGATATGTGGATGCCATGAGTCGTCGGCCAGTAGAAAAAGAACGGGACAGGGAAGAGGCATCCGCCAATAAACTCAACATTAGCATTGACGGCGAGGATCGGTTAGCCACCATGCAATGGCAAGACGAGAAGCTACACGACATCATAAACCAACTTAAAGGACCGTCGAACTGCACGATTGGAAGGAACCTCCATAAGGAATGCCAGCTAGACGGAGGAAGACTGTTTAGGCGAGACGGCAACCACAGAAAGTGGGTTCGAGTTCGATCGCGAGTTCTCCGGATGTGTCACGGTGAGGCGCTACACATGGATTTGACAAAACCCTTGAAATGCTGAGAAGGACGCACTGGTACCCAAAGATGCAACGTTTTGTCAGGGGGTATGTCGAGGGAGGTGGGGATTGCGCATATACAAAGAAAATGGGTGTAGCGACAGAGAGAAAGCTACACTGCGCGAAGAGGGTGCCCATACCATTCCATATGGTCGATTTGGATCATATCGGACCCTTCATCACTGGAAGAGGAGGAGTTAAGCACTTGATAGCACTGGTGGACAACTTTACCAAATACAGGATTTTGAAAGCAGTAAGGAGAACTAATACAAAAGGAGTGATAGCCGTGCTGAAACAGGTCAGTAAATTATTCGGTATGTCCAAGCGCTTAATCACCGACAGAGGTACAGCATTCACGGCCAGCGAATTTACAAGATATTGTCAAAACCTTCGACATACAGCATATCATGACGGCCGTTAAAACACCACGTGCCAATGGGCAAGTGCAGATGGTCAACCACACGGTACTAGCGGCGCTCAAGTATGATCATGTGGGCGGCAGGGACTGGGCGTAACAGTTGAGGAGCATTCAATGGAGTCTGAATACGGCGAGTAGTGCAACCACAAGGATGACACACGAACTAATGTTTGCCTATACGCCAAGGGAAATTGCTGGAGACAAATTATTGTTGGAACTTGAACAGGAAGTATGCCATAATCAAAGCGATATGAAGCAGTAGCGAGATGCTGCTCTGCGTAACATCATGGTAGATCAACAAAAGCAGAAGAAACATATAAGACCCACAAAAGAGCAACCACATATAAGGTAGATGCTTTGGTAGTGGTATAACGGGTAAGTTGCAGCAACCGATGAGTCCCGGAAGCTTGCTGCAATTAATAGGGGACCGTACGTCGTGGCGCAAGTGTTGGGAAATGACCGATATGTTTTGAGAGATGACCCAGGCAGGGTTGTAGGTCGTAAATCGTATCAAGTTAGTCATTGTCGATTTAAGGCAAGTTGCAACAACCCTTTACAAAATCTCATGTCTCTATAACATTTAACTATACGTCACTTTTAAAACAGCGCCATCTACACCAATCTGTTATCTAAATAAAGAACTACCCACAACTCGATTTAAAAGTTATTTCGACGATATTGGCAAAAGTGATCCACTTTCCCAACACCACAGCTTGATTCATCTGTGGTTATCCTTTGAGAATAATCATTTCATGGGAACAATTAACTTTTTTCCATTCGAGTTTTCCAATTCTAAGAGCCATAGTTAAACGTCAATTAGCCGTTGAAATCCGCTCGACCCAAGAGTATGAGCTCATATTTTCCCAAGTTGTTCGGTGCATATGAACATTTTAATATAAGTAGTTTCGAAAATTCAAGGCAATATAATGCCCTTATTTGCGCATCTCCAAGTACTTCTAACGACAAGTCTCACTCCACAACAACTGTCCATATTGATGGTGCACCATAGACAGTCTTTTTTGTAAATTAAAAAATGTTATCTTCATTGAATTGGTGGGTTGTTTGAGTTTTTCCAGGCACAGCAACAATAGGAAATATGAAAAGAACTAGTTTATCGTTCTACATTTTTCGGCGGAAACCACACAAAGCAAATTGTAGTAAAGTGCTTTGTCGATGGGAATGGATAGTAACCGCACCGAGGGCTGTCGGCTGCTCCTTGTTCCTTGACAAAAGAGACTTATTATGTTCCTTCAAGTATTCTTCTCCTATCCTATAGCACTTGAATTAAGGACTGCAAAGTCCTTTCCTTTCTATTCTACAATCCAGGCGGTTCGTTTGCAGAACACGAAGTAGTAAACTGACGACATGAATAGTGGAGTAAGTGATGAATTGATTTCATTAGTTGGTGGTCTTAGGGAACGAACGTGGCTTTTAAAATGTATTCTTACCACATAGTTTCGAAAACCTGTAAAAAAATATGGGAAGTCTAGTACCACCAAAAAGCCCTTATTAGTTTAAAGGAGTCGTTTATGGGATTAAATAGTGTTTTATGAAGCAATATTGTTGAATGGTTTAACTAGTTATAAGTTCATTTGAGGAACCTAACTTCTTTTTATAGCCTCGGTGGATAAAAGCGGTTTTATGATTAATAAAATACCCATGCACACTGTGGGTGGAAGAGTATGGAACGATAGAGAAAGAAAGTGTCGTTGTACATTGTGCTTCAATGATTGTAGATTGAAATCGTAGAGAATATTTGGTGGCGTTGATCTAAATCCAGATATAATGGGCGTGTAGGTGGCAGCATTCATTTTTTGACTCTCTATTCGAACACTAAAACGCTGTGGAATTTTGTAACGTCATGGTTAATTTGTGTTACGAGTTTCTTATGCTTAACTTCAATTTATTTATTTATTTGTAAACGCACTCTTTTCTGCAATTTATTTACATCCCTTTCTTCAATGTATATGGTTGTATATCCTTCAATTATGGCCTTTCCTTTTTTTTAAAGTAATTCCCGCTCCAAATCCTTATTCAGCGACTAAATTTACACTCTTCCCACCTCAACATTCACACTTCTGTTGCACTGCTCGAAGGCGTCTAGACGACTCTACGTTACTACACTAAACACTCGACGTGAATACCTTAACTGATTAACGCCGTATACTGTCGGTATGGACCCCCATATATTCCGGCATCGCTGCTTATGCTACCGTTCGGTCGATAAAAGCCATAATTGATTTACTTGCCTTTGTTCCCGAGAAAACGAATTTCGGCGGCGCGACCACAATGTATAGATACATTCTTTGAATTTCTTTGCACTCGCATCATCTAGTTTCAGAAGAAAGGATTCAGAACACACGACAACAATATAAAGATTGTATTGTGTGCATTCTAATCCAGGATTTTTTCATGATCTTTTCGGTTGGGTTCCAGGAAAAAAAAAAAAAAACCCAGGCGGCCTGGCATATAGGGGGAATCACTATGTATATAATTTTAATTGTTATCATATTGATCGAACGAAAACGACGATGTCGTCTTATCTGGGATTGGGACGATATAAAGACAACTAGTCTTGTTAGATAGGTTTTGAGCAAGGGTGGCTTTAAGGTATGTGGGTGTATTCATGGTTGTGGCGGTGTGGGAGAGTTCCGGGAATATGAATGGTTTTATTTTCAGCGTATCCTGTGGTTGTCATTGACAATTCTACCGATGGGTGTCGTAGAGTCGCTACAAAAATTTTTTTATAGTCAGAGTCTTGGCGAGACCCTTAGAGGTCGATGGTTAATGCCGGCGGAAGAAGACGGCAAATATATTATCAAGGAAAATTGGTTATGAATGCCAGAAGGTTGTAATGATGAGAAGGTTCACGTGATACGATTGGGTGGTGCGTTTAACCATAATGCGCGTCTGAAGAAGGAGCCTCTATATGTATTGGCAAGTATAAAGTTAATATTTAAACTCAGCCGGAGGATTAAAAAGTATTTGGAGGATTGAGATGAATTCATCGAGTTCACTTCAGCAGCGATCGTATCAGTAGATAAGAAATATCCGCGGTGCACTACACGTATGCGTTGGAATTGAACTGGGTCTCTTATAAGTCTCATTGCTCAATTTTGTATAACATCAACCACATGGGATGATGTTTTGACCCGAGCTTGACTTCCTACAGTCTTGGAAATTGTGACCAGATTGAATGGGGTAAATCTCCATAATTACTTCCCTGTCCTGTTAATTTCTGGAAATTTACGATCGTTCCAGTTGTGCGTCGACCTATTTTGAATGTCAAGAATTCAAAGTTCGTTCGTTGATCGACAGCGGATCTACATTGGGATATCTGTTTGGCGGGTAAGCATTGGTTGTTGGAAGGTCTGAGTTCCACTTTGGTCGGTATTCCCCATTCGCATATCTTGTTAACGTCTCGATCCAAATAGATGAGCCCGCTTTGCTCTTTTGTAAAATTAAATGACTGCATTCAAACGAATAACACAACCAATAATACAAGCACAGCGTGCTGACATGGACAAAAGCTGATTCAAATGTTAGTGTTACACCTCGCTTTACACCCCCTCTCAAACAATTAATATTCAATCATCTTTGCATCCAATACTCTCAAAAAATCCTCAAAATATTCTGCATACAATGCAATACTCGCCTTTCCCACCACCATCACCATCATCGGCACTACAACCGGGACCCGGTCTTGGCCTTATTTAGCAAGTCTCGAGGCTTGTTAAATTTTCCATAATAATTTATTTTTACGGGCAAGGTTATTAGCCTTTCCCACAAGCAATTGAAATTCGCATATGATCAATCCTCAAAGTATTTTGAATACAATGCATACAATTAAAATTCGCATTCATTCGGAAGCAAAGCCTTCTCCATGGGCAATTAATTCATATCGCATACGTTGCGATAATTACCCATTCATGCCCACCTTCCAAAGCCAAAACAATTATCATGTATCAAACATTTGACCCACTCCCCAAGACCCCTGCATTCTGCTTCGTATTTCATAAATCAAGCGGACAGCTGTCCGCGGACCTACATGGTTTCATATTGCAAATACATATTTTTTTTTGCCGGGAAACAAGTGTGACACACGATATATGATCACAAGCGGTGTTGTCAAAGGCCACCGACTACGAAATAATTGCGCGTCGGAAACTGCTGACTTCGACGAAATAGCGAGCACAGCAGTGAGGGGAAATTAATCGTACGATTGGCACACACGGGGAATGCCCTATAATTGGTTCTTCGTATGAAACCAATTAAGTAATTGCTCAATTCTTTGTCCTTGCATTTTTAGCATGGCAAATTAAATGATTATTGAATATTGCAAATGGCTTATGACAGGAGAATAACCTCAGAATAAGTTAAACATTCTAGGTAAGGAACATGCATCATCTGCATTAACTCACCAATAATTTAGCATAAAAAGGGTAGTGCAAATGAGTTTCAGTGCAGTGCAGTGTAGTAATATAGCAAGAAGACTGGGGCCCTAGCGTATGTACAGCGCGTCTTCTTGCTTTTGTAACAGTGTTAAATGAACAAGGGATGGAAATTCCCAGTTTGCCCTAATAATAAAGTGTGAAGAAAAAAGATTGAAATAAACAAAAGTGTATTTTATTTAAACAAAAAAACAGAGCCAGTCATCCGTAATAACTAACCTCCAACAGCGGCCAAAGGATCAAACTGAACACACACAGGGTGTCAAATACGTAAGTAGTATATTATAACTAAAATATCATATAACAATAAATAAATAATAAATGTTAATATCTGGGGTTACGCTCAGGTGTTACATTTTGGCGGCCAATGTGGGGCCTAATAAAAGATAATATAAATAATTTAACCAAACAAATCTTCCGATAACCAAAATATTAAGTTTTTTTTTTTTGTTTTATATCCACATTTATTCAACAATTCAATTACATATTTCACTTAAGACTAAATGTTAACATCTATTTTACAAATAACATTCTTACATTAACTTACTGGCTCTTCCGCAAGCACTCTAAATTACACATTATCATATTTCATATGCCTTTCGGCATACAATAACTGTTTTTACAACACCTCACAATAATTGATATGTTTTCTGTTTTAAAATGTATTCTATTTCCAAAATATTAAGTGTTAATACCGGAGTTCACAACTCTGGTGTTACATATTGGCACCCGAGCAGGGACTATAATAGAAGAAAATAGTAATAACATATACAAACACAGTCATGACAACGAAATATTAAATGTTAATGTCAGAGGGTGTTACGTTAGAAGCAAACACAATGTCATTTATAGAGATGACGATTAGATTGGATGAGATTGTGGAGCTTTGGGACACTTACAATACGGTGTGAGCGTTTTCTGTGGTTGCTGCTTGTTTTTTGAAAAATTACGAGGAAACAGGAAGACAGCTGCGGGCTATATAAGACGAACGCAACGATGGAACACGAGTTTACACACCAAAGTTAAGCTTCTCTGCTATAAGCAGTTAATCCGTTCTGGAATATCGTACGCCTTTCCCATATGATTCTGCATATCTTCGACCCAAATGGAAATACTTCGAGTTTTCGAAAGAAAACTCCTCAGCAGATCACTCTAGAAGGCCTACGGTCGCCACCGAACTCTCACCTATACGAAGATGCCTCCTTGCCTTAGCATACCAGTACTTCGCAAGGATTCAGAACAGCGAGAACCTACTTGTACGGGAGTGTAGTGCTCCCGAAGCTCTACCATCCTCCTATATTCCCAATATACCCATTTCCACATTATATACCTATTACACATATTAGACGTATCCCCATATTAACCTATACCCACTTCCATATCATATATATATTTCCTATATTAGATTTATCTACATATTAATCAAAACCCACCTCTATTATAAATATGTTTCATCATTACTTAAATAACTTCATCAGTAATTAATAACAATATGCAAAGATCCATGACCCCATATAACGTATACTCGTACATTTCCCATATAATAAACACATATCAATCTAAACCCAATTCCCAGATATATCCCATCCATTATCCCATTTTCCCATACGATATACAGAACCCACCATTATCCCATTTTCCTAAACGAATTGCCTAAAATCGTCATCCTACATACATAGCAGCTGCAACTGCGGTTGTCTAATATAACGATCCCAGAATCATTACCAAGCAAATCCAACAAATACTCGACGTGACGATTCTGAGACCAAATCAAGCAACCAGCAGCTGGTAAGAAGAATAAATTCTTGTCGCACAAGCCATAAACCAAAATCGAAAACCGCTATGCGGCTGCTCGATTGTGATTGGCGAAGACACACTCACGCGTTGCTGGCTTTCAGGTACCTGGAGAGCAAGATGACCCTTTTTCCCCAGGTTAGACTTCGTTCATCAAAAACTCAACGAAAGAATGATGTACAAAGAGAGAATTTGTACTTTGGCTAGGCAGTCAAGATTTAACCGCCACCGGCATCGGCCATGCATGAAGGAAAAGTTATAAAATTAAATTAAAAAGGAAGTTTCGTTTTTTTTTTTCGAAAGTAATAAAAGTAAATGTTAGTAAGAAAAGTGTTGCGTTCTCTCTCTTACTTAAATCCTACCTCACTCCCTTCCCTCGGTCGAGACGAGGAAGCGCGGCAGTGATGCGGCGTCATAACAGGAGTCTTGCGTTCTTGACCCTTCTCTCTCTCGATCGCTTCGGATCAAACCACCACAATTTTTTCTTTAGTACAAAACTGAAGAAAGCACCCTTCCCAACAACATTCCCCTTTATAATAGAGGATTCCTGGACCCACCCCATGGGGTATACTACACGCACACACACACGCACAGTACAAGACAAACATACACACACCGACCAAAGCGCAGATCATCAGACGCCAAAGACGTGATCTGCGTTTACTACCGCACTCAAGACCTGCTGGTCTTGTACGATTTCTTTCGCACCATCCCTCCATCCAAGTAGTTAGAAAACAGCTGAACTAACCCTGTCCACACTATCCTTAGATACCCCCCCCCCCCCCCCCCTTTTTTTTTCTTTTTCAGATATCTCGAGACCGAGCCCAACATCTTCACGGATGTGGGTGATTCTGGTTATCGCAAGATGACCAGAAGCCAGAGACAAGATGAGTGACACATCTGTCCTTGTCTCGCCAAAGTCGGCCTTTTTTCTTTCTTTTTTTTTTGGAACACGAGTTTAAATACTGTAACGTCCAACCATTTTCCAACATTATAACTTTTTCCAACGCACGGCCGGAAAGAAATACTCTACCTCTAACCCATAACTAACTGCTCTCCACATCCTGTAATTCTTATATCCCCTTAATTATAAAACTTTGTTTTGTTTATAGCTCATTTTATAATAATCAGGCTAAGTTAGGTTAACTTATATTTATAATTAGGGTTAGGTTTAGATTAAGTAAAGTAAAAATAAGAAATTCCTGGTTTTCTGACCTTTTCCAGGAAGACGAAACACTACTAAATATATAAACACACATTTATCCTGTAACTCTTGAAACGTTGTTTGGAAAATGTATATATTATTATAATAATTACATGTAAACAGTTGTTACAAAATTAGTTTTAAGTCACTGTATCACTTAAATGTACAAATTAAAATTACGGTTAACAAATATAGTTTAATAAAAAAAATGGAACACGAGGAGTCGTCACAGGAACTCCTCCTTAAAAAGTCTTAACGAGACCAGTTGCAAAGAGATTTATAGATAGGAAATAAATTAACAATTAGGAAATAAGCGAATTTATATCGGCGTGTTTTTGTTTGTCTGAGGACAACCGCTTTCGTGCGATTCGTTTGGTCGTGTCGTTTTCGTCTTTCTTTTTGGTTTCGCAGGTCGCAACGAATTGTACTGGACAAGACACCAACGCCCGTTCGTCCAGAGCAGAGTCCGGCTCTGGAAGTACAATCCACCAATTTGAAAATACAAACATCCTTGGCCGGCCAGTGCCAGATATACAGGCCACACAACAAAGGGAAGGAAATACTGAGACGTCGCTGGACAATGCGCCGTCCGCAATTTCAGTTTCTTTTCTTTTCAGCAACAAATGTGTTACCCAGAAAACACACTGAACAACTATTACAGTTGAATATAAACTGTAAGGACCTCCACCAAATACCAATGGAAGAAAGCAATAACGATAGTAAATCAATGTCATGCTATCCAAGAAAAACACCCGTGGACATCGTATGCTCGGTAGTCAGGCGCATGTACATTTTTTCACTTGTTTTATAATTCATAGTTAGTTCATTTAAAGTTTTGTTATATATTGGTAGATATTCTTCATCACCCTTAAATTTCTGGGATCTTATCGGATTAATAAATGTCTCAATGGTGGACTCGCGTCAAGTCTGCCGTATAGAGTTTTTTATAGCGTGGAAACATTTTTTTATAGAATAGGTAGATATAATTTTTATATATTTGTTTCAATATTTTTTTCTCATTGTATTCTTATTTTTTAAATTCAATATTGAATACCATAACTTTATTTAGTTCTCGTTGTGCGATGTCTCGACGTCGCACGACGAATGTCGTCGGTCGAAATCGTGGTGGTTCCGCCGAACGAGAAATCTCGTCGGGGAATCATCTGTTTTGAGCACGGTGCGAGGAATGACGCAATGGCGTCCGACCCAACGATGCCTGAAACCAAATGGGTTTATATTCAAAAAAGGGAAGAGCAATACCTTTTGATGTACATGATGAAGTTGTTATTTTATTTCACAAGTTTCAATTGAATGAATGGTATAGTATAAAACAATAGTAGTGCAATTGGGTTTTAACTTTAACTATAGTTTAATGTCAAATTTCGAGGTACACAGCTATTACAACCGTAACTTTTTATAGCAAAGCGAACATGGTTTTGGGAAGTTAAAATAACCAATTCAGTTTAACAATTGATCGTGCACCATAAAACAGCATGTGTTCACAGTTGCAGCAAATCCAATTACATCGATGATCGACACCAAAAAACAGTATGCACTTTTCAGTAAATTGCCAGTCGAGCACCAAAAACAGTAAACAACGTTGAATTGACAGTTTCTCCACTGTCATCGTGTTGCTGGCATGTATGGTGAATATTTGTCGGGGAGAGTACTAGACGATGTACTAGATTCTCCCGGAGCATATAACTATGAATCCGAAACACTCGTATTTATTTCACATTTCGCTGTTCTCCAAGTGTTGGAAAGCAAGGTGTACGCCACAACAATGCCCCCCCCCCCCCCCCGCGCCAAACACACACACACCCAACATCGATGAGCCCCGGGATGGAATATCTAAAAGAAAGTTGCGTGGGGATCAACGGGAATATGGCCCCGGCGGTAGGTGGTTTTAGTCGGTCAAAATCCGGCATGCCTCTGGATCGGTCCAGATGCACATATATTTTGAAGATTTCCACCTTCCTACCGAAACAAACCAAAAACAAAACACACACGTCTAACAGTCATCTCAAGTGACTAGTATCATCTATTATTATTCTCCAATAATTTCGAAACAAAATCATTGAGAAGGAACATAAATAGTCCCCAAATTGGAGATGAAGGTTTTACGTTTTATAATAAATAAAATTGCCTTATTTATTCCCGCACGTTATCTCTGCAAAAACAAAAAAAAAAAAAACAGGAGAAAAACAGCGAAACTTACTCTTAACTATCGTTAAGCTCCAACTGAAATTCATTTTCAGCCTCTTCAACAATCGGATGGGGAACCGTTCATAAACGCGCACGGTGATGTTTCTCATAATTAAAACTTCTTTCATTAGACAAAGTACATAGCGGAAATGAAATAATCCTTCCAAAGAAAAAGGAGTAGAGCATCCTGCCAATGGAAGGCACATGCACGGGCAGAAGGAAACAACTAAATTTCCGGCATAGCTTCCAACGCAATCTATCTATAACATGCATTGAAATTTACTACGAACGAATGGCCTAACCCATCCGCACTCTACTCTCCCTTCTTCTGCCTATGCACACAAACGAATCGCGAAAAAACTTTCAAGTATATCCGCTTTTTTACCATTCCCCGTACTCAAATACTCCCAGACATATTCATGAATCAATGGCAAGTAGTCGTTGGATATTCATTCATAAATCTAGCCAATGCACCACATGCTCCGGCACCTCCACCCACCCACCGACGATGCGATGTAGCACACTACAGGGTGACCACTCTCGTTGACAGGACAAGCCCAATCGCTTAGTAAATTAATCAGCGCGGCACGATCTACTGGTGCATTAATTAAAAATGCTTTGTTGCCGCCAACAGGTTTCCACTAGACTTGCATGGGTCGTTCATCGGCTATGTAATAAAAATATTACAATAATGCTACCGCACGATGTAAAAGAAAAGACACCATGAAAGGCACACGCCAAGTGGCTGTATTTTGGGGGTATGGGGCGCTCTGTTAGTGTTGTGGTCCTTCGCAAATGTGGGTGAACACTTCCTCACCGGGTGCTCGTTAGAGTGCTTACCTAATCGCGTGCCGAAGAGCTAACAATTGGGCTGTCTTGCCCACCGAGTGACGGCATTGAATTTGCATATCTTGGTGACCATATTTGGGTTGCGTTTTAATGCCTCAGCCTCACAATGAGGCGAACCGGCAGTACGACGATGTTTATAGTTTAGCCGTCAAGAACAAGCGCAGAGTTTGCATGTCCACCACGGCTAGAGCTGTCATTACGCTTGTTTGAAGAGCAATTATAAATACCCTCTTACCCCAAGGTGAACGACGGCTGGAACCTCCTTATATCAGTACGAGAGCACGGTGGTATGAGACTGTTTAATAGATGCGATGTGTGAACATAAGAACCATTAGACCGCGGGCTTCTAAAGCGGCTAGATTATGATGAGGGGAGCGTTAACGAGCGCCATGCACATGAATGGGTAAGTAGATTGCCTGAAGTGATTCCATTTTGCTTCAACGTTCCGCCCTCGAAGCAGACAACTATAAAATTGGCAGCACATTGAAATGCTAAATTATCTCGACACAGTTTTGTGCTACTAGTCTCTTGGTAAGTAGTGGTCGTTGGCGTGTGGGCGGGTATAGTAAAACCAATTGGCTTATCGCACGTCTTGCGGTGTAGCGACATGGAATCTTCTAACCCTCCCGATGTCCGCACTCCAGTAAACAAGAGTGTTAATCGCTTCCTGAAGTTGTTCTAATTCCCGGATAATTTTGTGGTCTTTTTGGATATAAAAATGTTTCCTCCTTAACTATAACTTGTTTAATGGAGAGACTAGTACTTGGAAGATGACTCTTGATTGCTTCAATCCCTATGTTTGCCACCTCTTCAAGGTATCTGCAAATAATTTACGTTATGAGGGTTTAGATGCGACTACTTATTCTTTATTGACACTGTGTCAATTTAAGGCTTGCGAAGACCTTCCTAGCTTTGTATGTACTTTTCATCGCGGAATCTTCTACTTTTCGATCGTTCAAAATTTATAGAGAAAGCCTATCCAGTTTTTATCTTAGTATAATTTTTAATTCATTTTAATTCAATATACTATATTTTCCGAGGCCAGGTTTATTGAATTTAGTAATTAGGGTTCTACAACTGGCCTACTGGGCTGGAGTTGTCGGAAGACATCTAACGGCTGCACCTGCGTCGTGAAACTGCGAGTGCGGCTATTTTGAGGAGGGAGTCGTGTGGCAAACTTAGTAGATTAGAAGGACACAGTACCAACAGAGAAGCAAGAAAAATAAAAATAAAACAACGGTGCCCTAACGCAGGAATCCACAGCTTATGTAGAGAGTTGAGACGTCTTCGGTTACACGCGACAGTGATCTGATGCGTTGGTGTTTCGACTACAATCCTTTCATAGCGTGGGTTCGAATAACGTTTTTAACCATTTGATATAGGGTTATACTATCACATTTCAAAGCAAAGCTTTATATGAGTGTTGCGCTTAGATTTGCACAATAAAATAAATACGTGAACCGATGGATGTACTCACAGTTACGCCCTCGGGTTTGTTTCGACGGGGGTTTTGAGATGCTCAGAGCTCTCTCCTGAGTGGACTGCAGCTGTCGATTTATCCTGGTCATTACTGACGGACGCTGCTGTTCCGGTTGCTGAGGGCGTGTGTTCTTCAACCTCCAGTTTAAAAGATTGGAGAACGTTTGTCGTTCTTTAAGGGGGTATTCTGGTCTAGACGCACGAATTTAACCCAATTTTTGAAGTGCTGTAAAAAAAAGTAATCAATATTTTTACTATTCATATTTTTATAGGATGTTTATTAATATTTCAAGAATACAGTAAAAAAATTGAAAGTAAAATATTCAAAATTCAAAAAGTTAGCAGCTGATGAAGTGGAGGATCTTAAAAAGTAGGCACGCAACACCCCCCACATAAAAATGCAGTTGCATTCTTTGAAGGGAAATGAACTCTTGAATGGGGTCTCAATAACCCGACACACCTTATCGGGTTTCTACTAGTACGACGGTAGAACCTATCACCAGGTCATTTATCACCGTGCAGGTCCAGTTATTCATAATAGGGTTCCAAGCGACTTTTGTGCACCACCACGTTCCTTTTCCCTATTTTAGATACTGCATTTACAGGACCTTTGATCGGCACTACATTATAGGGACCTATCTATATGCGAGCTAACTTCCTTTGTTTTTGCGCGTTCCGTATTAGAACCTTGTCGACCTCATGGAACGTGAAAGGGCGTACTGTACGGTCGTAGTACTCTTTGGACTTTCTTTTGGAAGTCATAAGTTACGCCTTGATATTTATGATGAAGTTTGTACTTCAATAGCTTATGGTAGCTCTCATGGTTGTACCCCGATTCCGGAGGTTTGTTTATACTGGTTGGTACCTCCGGGGTAAAACCAAAGAGGCAATCCATGGGCGTAAGCTTGGTACCTTTATAGCGTTAAGCAAGGATAGTGAAGAAGGTGAATTGAACACACGATGAAACGATTGTAAAGCGAAGCAGTGAAGCATCAGACTACTGACCGTGTTTAGAATTTGATTTCCAAACTCGACTATATTCCACTGGTATGAATTATTTTTATTTTATCGCTTGGTATACGGTTCTGATGTATTTTTCTTATTCGATTTTTTTCGTTCGGTGTTCTTCACTATTTTTGCTTGCTTGTGAATTGTGTGTATCTGTTAGAATCGCTACACACTCCCGCCGCAGTAACTTCGTTACGATCAGATTCGTATGCGGACGACGGACGAACGAGAGAGAAACGAGAAAACGTCGGAGGCTGGGCTCTATGCGGAAGTCGTGAACGTGTGTGAAGTTCTGCTTTACTATGGGAAGTGTATGCTGTGTGTACAAGATCACGTCGGGGTCACCAATTATAGCGTTAAGCAAGGATAGTGAAGAAGGTGAATTGAACACACGATGAAACGATTGAAAAGCGAAGCAGTGAAGCATCAGACTACTGACCGTGTTTAGAATTTGATTTCCAAACTCGACTATATTCCACTGGTATGAATTATTTTTATTTTATCGCTTGGTATACGGTTCTGATGTGTTTTTCTTATTCGATTTTTTTTTTCGTTCGGTGTTCTTCACTATTTTTGCTTGTGAATTGTGTGTATCTGTTAGAATCACTACACCTTCGTGTACATTGGTGGTGTACACAAATGTTGCCCTCCTCAGGTATTGATCCCATGACTGAGAGTTTCCATCTACAATATTGCGTAGGTAATCTACGAGTGTAGAATAGGCCCTTTCCATAGCTCCATTCGGTTGTGGATGGTATGCTGAGATCTGAAGGTTCTTGATACGGAGCAGGTTGCACAAGCTTTTGAACAAGTTGCTTAGGAAGAGCCTGATCAGTGACTAGTTGCTTCGGAACATCATACCGAGCAATTATTTGGTCCAAGAAAATCGTGACCAACGTTTCTGCCTCCACATCGGGTAAGGCGAAGCAAGCTAAACTGCAACCGTTTTTGCACCGTTACTTGTGAGGTATGGGGTCTAGCGTTGTCGGGTAAAAGGATCGGTTCGTGCCTACTGACCGACGCAGGTTGCTCTTCAACGATTTCCTCACAATATTTGATAGCGTTTATCGTTTCTTCTGGTTAAACAAATGAAAAGTGGATTGGTCTTTTCGATGTCCACCAAATTGTCACCATAATCCTTTTTTGGGTGAAGATCGGGCTTGGAGGTGTGTTTTGGTTTTTCACCTGCATCCAACCACTGCCCAGGTCTTTTACAGTTATCATACAATATCCGCTTTTTACCACAGGTGACTATCCGGTGTAAAAACGGTACAGTTTGATTTCTTAATCTAAGCGATGGGCATATTTCCAGGCGCCGTCGTTTTTGGGACTCGTTCAGTTCATGGGGTACCCACTTATCGAGTTTCTTTGCCTTTACTATGAGAGAAAGGTGTCGACTTATTGTCATTGGGGATACTCCCATGCTTTGTGCAACGACCAACGTCATATAGTGCGTTCGTTTACCGTTATATCCTCAAATGCGTTATTAATGTTTTTCATTGCCAATGACGCATTATGTCCCATTTTGAATTCATAAAGGAAGAGGGTTCGAATTGGTAAACAATTCATAGAAGAAAAAGCTGTACTTGTAACGAACAGTAAAATTCTCACACGTCAAGCAAACGTACCACTTTGTTCACTTGAGAACTTTGTATTTGCTGAGCGAAAATCGGACATTGCATGTGGTACATCGCAGTATTTAGACAAATTGTCTTGAAACGTGAGTATATATTGATTACCTGTTGAAGTTCGATGAAGAGGATCTACTATATCTAAATATACTTTTTTTAAAAGGCCTCTTTGCAATGTCGATGATTACCATGGGCATACGTAGGTTTGGGGAAGATTTCATGTTTTGCATACCTTAATGTACTGCTTTATGTTGCGTATCATGTTGTTCCAGCAAAAGTTCGTACGTATTTTATTATACGTTTTAATCATTCCTTGGTGTCTACCCAAAGGGGGATAATGGTACTCCTGTGGGGGTACGCGATGCGGATGTACCAACCTATGGCACCGCTTCACTATCGCCCCACTAGTTATTCCGCCGACGGCACGTCCGCAAGAAACGAGCAAAACGGACAGGTGACGGGCCGAGAAATAAAACGCACTCATACCATATACGGGGTCACTTTTGATTGTTTTTACTACATTAAAACTTTGTCTTGCACGGCCTGCAATAACCGGTGGCTGCTCAAGGGAATCTTAAGTCTCCTTAGTATCCGGGGTTACCGTTATCTTACTGCGTCCTTCTTTCGTTTTCCCCGCTATTGACGGTGGCAGGTGTCCGAACCATCACACGAGTTGTACATTCCACTGACAAGCACTCAACCGACACGATCGTACCGAATACCGGTTTTTGAATAACAACTAGGGGACGCGATGGACTTGACTATGTACTATGAGTGCACGTTACGCGGGGCTGATGTGCGCGCGCCGATGGTAGAATGATGACTGACTCATGAAAGCAAAAGTTCATCGCGTCGTGGCAGAATTTAGTGGAAGAGTTGCTATGCCTGCATTGGAATTCAGTTCCAGCGAATCCTTGCCGTATAAGCTACGTTGGATTCGTTGGTTGTGTATACCGGGAAATTGCAATTGCTTGGGTGCAAGCAAGGGATATCGTTTAGATAGAATTTTAACCGAAGTCATTTCGGGAAAATGTATGCGGCTTGGTATATTTGGTGTTGATGGTTAATGTTCCGTTGTGGATTTGAATATGCGTTAGTTACGGGATATGAATTTCGGGGAAATTAAGATTGCTTGGTCGCAAAGAGGGAATATGGATTATGTAGAGAATTGACCGAAGCAATTTTGGGAAAAATTATATGTGGGGTGATGTAATTAAGGAAGATGATTAATATTCCGTTGTAAATTGGAATATGCATTTATTTCAGCTTGGGAAATGGGTTCCTGGTAAATTGAGGAATGTATGCAATTGCGGATTGGGGACGGATGCTATTGCATATTGGGATGGGTGCGCTTGCAGGTTTTGCATGGTTGCGAATGTGTTAATTGCAGGTTGGCGATGGGGGGTTGGGTTGAGGTGACGCGCTGTTAGCGGTCAAGATTGGTTGGCATTGTGGGTTGGTTCTCCATGTGGTTAGAGAACCTCCACACTACCACAGTAAGAACTGGATTTTTTCAGGGTTCGTTGTCTCCATCCCTTTTTCCGTGCAGGAAGGAATAGGATTCTCGTGAAGAGAAGACTTGTCGTCCTTTGGACTTCCCCGGGTTCCTTCGCTTTCCCTTAGCATTTTAGCTTGGACGCGTTACTAGATTGTACCCTTGTAGTGTGGGTATCTCATCACACTTTTGCGGGATACGGTTCAAGGTCTCCACATTGGGGTTATATTTACCGGGTTAATTTTAGATTTGATAATCGAACTCCGATAACTTGTGATGAAATCTGGTTAAACGTGACGTAGAGTCTTCCACGTTAAATACTCCCTTCAGTGGCTTGTGGTCCGTAAATACGGTGAACTTTCGCCCTTGCAAATAGCAACGGACATTTTTAGCCGCTCACACAACGCCCAATAACTTCTCCTCGATGATGGAGTAATTACTCTCTGCCTTATTCAAGGTTCGACTGGCATATGCAACTGAATCGTTTTTACCTATTTCGCCTTGTGAAAGCACGGCTCCCCGGGTTTGGTGAAATCTGGATAGATTAGTAGTGGCGGTGAGGCCAATAACTCCTTTATTTAACCAAATGCCTACTAGCATTTGTCTGGCCACGATAACGTCCTTCGTTGACAAGTTTGTTAAGGGGCGCACTATCCTCGAGAAATTTGCAACAAATTTCCGATAGTAGTTTGTCAGGCCTAGAAAATATTGGACGTTCTTTACAGTCCTGGGAATGGGCAAGTTCCTGACACTAGCTGTTGTGTCGGGATTTGGCATTGCCCGTTTTTCGGAACAAACGTGTGCTAGGTATACTACTTCGTTTGTAGAAACTTCCATTCTTCCGGTTGCTATTTGAGGTTGTGGTATCTCATGTGTTCGACTACTCTTCGGAGTTTGTCATTATGGTTTTCTAGGTTTGCCCCATATACGACAATGTCATCCAGATAGACAAAGCATTCGATACCTTGCATTCCGATTAGGACATGGTTCATGAGTCTCTGGAACGTAACCGATGCTCCCTGTAGACCGAATGGCATATTTTGAACTCATAATGGCTGTAGTTTGTACTGAAAGCTGCTCCCGATCCTTCTCATCCACTAAGACTTGGTGGTAGTCTCTGACTAAATCGAATGTGAAAAAATAGCGTGAGTGACCGAGTTGGTCTCTATTCGAGGGAGAGGATACGCATCGCCAATGCTTTTATCGTTCAGTTTCCTGGAGTCGAACATAACTCTCCATCGGGCTTTTCCATCGGGGCCCGCTTTCTTGGGAACTACCAAAAGAGGTGAATTCCCCAAAGTTTTGCTTCGTTGAATGATATCATTTTCTAGCATATCCCGCACTTGCTCGTTTATCACTTATTTCTTACACTCAGACAGACGGTACATTCTTTGGTTTATAGGCGCATGGTTCTGTATCAAAGTTATTTCATGCGACATCGCACTAGTATACGTCAAGTTGTGGGCTTTTTAGGTGGAAAATGTCATTACACTCCTCGCATATTCCCACTATAGATTGGCATTCTTGAGGACCTAGGTTTCTCCCTAAGTGGAGTTCCTCATGTAATTGTTTCAATCTTGAATCTTTTGTTGATTCAAGAGGCGACTAATCCTCCGAGCAAAGATGTTGAATGAATTGGAGGTTTTCCACCTCCGAAGTGTTAATCTCGGATATAGGATTACTCGATTCTTTATCAGAATTATTACCCGTTGACGTATTTACTCGCCCACCGGTATGCATATTCTATCGGTTTTCCAACGGAGAGAAGGAAAATTCTTTTGCAGGAAGCAACTCCACCTTGATCCCGTCGATGGTTTGAGGATAATTTATTATATTATTTGGGCACTCTTCGCCTTCTTCAAAATACAATTAGGTGCAAAGATCCCTGATTGTACTTCTGTAGGTACCAAGATTACCTCCTGCCGGATTTCTCTTCTATGAAATCAGGGTATAGTCAATTCTCTGGAGAATAGATCTCCTTAACCGCTTCCGTCAACAAAACACAACAGTTGGCATCAAGCACACTTGAAAGACCGGCACAAACTTATTATAGATGAATATCATCTCCTAAGGATTGACATCAATCAGGAGGTAGCATTAGCAATAATCAGGAAACTGTGATATGAAATAGTCCAATCAAATCTGTTAATCTCAAACGTTTACATTAAAGTGAGAATTCTTCAAAGACTATGTTGGCGGTCGGTATATATACTGACTGACACAAAAAGGCGGTCTCTTGGGCAAGAGTTTGGTAAACTGCATAACTTAATACTATATTTCGATGGGGTTATTATAGGTGGGGCACTAAACGCGAAACAGCACATGGAGTGGCTCCTGAATAAACTCCAACCAAAGAGTGCTCTCGTCTTGGTTGGGCGAGCTACATAACAACATCTACCGCCTATATGGAAATGGATCATCGCACCTTAACGGTTGTATCGTATTTCGATCACTCCCTCATTTCACCCCGTCTGCTCAGTCAAGAAACTATAAAAATTATTGCCTCATTCTCTGACCAACAGACACTCTATCTAAAAATAAATATGCAACAGTCCAAACTAGGGATCGGCGAAGCCAGAAAATATAGATCGTTTAGGAAAATAGACTGGGAGTGAGTGATGTAGACTATCTAAAAACTTTATAACCTCCCGCAAATCGCAATATTTCTAATAGCGACATCTACACCTTCAACTCGGCTGTCCACAATGCAATACAAGCCAACTCAGAGCAGTTTCGCATCATGTGAGAAGATACCAGGATCTTCCAAATCACATAATGGGGTCTTTACGCAGAAAAACAAATGGCGGAAAGGTTTGAAGAGAACATTCCACTGTTACCATAGTACAAATACGCAGACTTGTAAGGATCTTTTTGGATTGGACTTCAAGTAGCGACTTGAATAAGCGAATGTCTAAAAAGGCGGCTCTTTCTAATCAGACCCTGCCCCAAGCTTTTTAGGAAGTAAGTAGATCCTTGGCATTCTAAAAGAATGGCCAATAAATAAACTTCTACACTGAGTGACCCCGACCAGGTAGTGACTGGGTCAACACTTTGAGGTCATTTACCGTTCACAACCTCAGAATGTTGATGCTGGTCTAAGAAACCAGGTTGATGAGAAGGCCGCTAAGACGGTCGAACAAAAAATTGAGCATATAGGAGAGTTCAATAGTGAAAATTATGTCTTAAATTCAAAGTTTCCCCAAGGATATACCCGCAAAGAGGAAGTTGCCTCTATTATTGAAAGTTTAGAGCCCAAGAAATTGACAGGCCCGGACGACCTGAAAAATTACATTAGAGTCTCGGCATTTCGGCAATTAAATACATAACAATATTATTTAACCAGTGCCTCAACAACGGCTACTTCTCCAAAGCTTTAAACCAAGGAAAAATAATTCCTGTACCATCATCACACTTAATAATTTTACGATTCCCTTGAGCCAACTTCGACCGGGTTTTCTTCCACGAAGTTTCCGAGTAGGGACAGTATTTAATAATCATTTAACTTATCACTGTCCCTACATTGTGGTACACATATGCTATGCTATTACAAATCCTTCTTCCGTCTGAAGATAACAATCCCGGCCAAGAGTGTTATGATGGGTTGTAAATTGTTCCTTAAAGTGAACACCGCCAAAAGTGTGAGAGGCACAATATTTCAAGAAACATTTAGAAACAGAGACGGATTGCTTTGAAGTCCTTCTGATTAAAGAAACTCATATTGGCGGTCGTTATAAAGATTGTCAACAATAAATGTTAGTGTCACTTATGGTCGATAGGAAGAAGGTGCTGATAGACTTATGTGAATTGGTTTAGGGATCACTGACTTTAGTCTATTTGAGAATTGATCGATGGATAGGGGCAGGTGGGGGAGCTTCCGTAGCGGCTTATCGATCGATGAAGAACATCTCTCTAAAAGTATGGTAAAATGTCATCCGCTCTTCTAACTGCTCGGCAAAAACAAGGTTAGAGCCAAAATGGAACCTTGAGACATCCCAGAATTAACAGGATACAGATCCGAAGACTCGCCATCTACAACAACCCGGATCGATCTATTCTCGAGGAAGCTCGAGAAACTGCTGGGAAAGTCCGTATGAACGAAGCTTGCTCAGCAACGTCCGGTGCCAGATGCGGTCAAAAGCCTTGGAGATATCTAATGCAACCGCCCTTGACTCACCATGCCCGTCAATCGCAGATGTATAAACATCGGTTATAAGGGTCAGAAGCCCTCCCGTGGACCGCATGCCTCGGAATCCGTATTGACGATCATTCAGATATCCATTGCCAAATCCAAAATCTTAAGTAACTTGGTATTGATGACATTTTCCATCACCTTACATAACATAGACAGTAATGCTATCGGTCGGTAATTTCGTGGGAGACACTTTTTTCCCGTCTTTGGAATTGGCTGAATTCGAGAGATTTTCCAGCAGGTAGGAATTGTCTTACGTTCATAATATACGAGGATGAGTCCGCCAAGAACCGGCGATAGCTCTGGAGCACCGTTCTTAAGGGCTACTGCTGGTATTCCATCCGGGCTGGTTGCCTTCTTACAGTCCAGCCCGCGTAGAATGCGTTGAATAGTGCGCGGGCGGAACCTCACATCCCGTCCAAGACCGTACCGATGCGATCACAGCAGGTTTGAATTCGCGGATAATAAATTCGTGAACATATTAGCCTTATCCTTTGAATTTGTGTCCCACTGACCATCACTAACGGGGGAAAAGATGAGGAAGCGAAGTTATTGCTGACAGCCCTTGCCATTGATCAGAAGGTATGCGAACCAGTTGGACACTTAAGGAATTTATATGTCACTGTGTCTTTGTAAATCCCGTTTCGCCGTATCAATGGCCAAATTGCACGCGCTTTTGATTCTAATAAAATTCGTTCTGTTGACTTCGGTGAGATTGGTGCTCCATTGTATAAAAGCTCTGTTTTTTGTTCCTGTAATTTGCTCGCATTTTTTTATCAAACCGAGGTTTCTCGGCTGAATTTGATTTGATGGAATGCGGAATGTAGATCTCCATGCCGAGAAGAATAGTCTCCGTGAACGACTCCGCGCTTGCGCTAACGTCGGAGTCTTCAAAGCACATCTCCGACCACGGAGAGTATGCGAATAAATCTGGCAAATCGTCCCAGTTAGCAGTCCCATACCTCAATACATGACAGAGCGGTTAAGACGGGTATTCGCTTGAAATGCAAGTGGTTGCGCAACCGACACCAAGCAGTGATCTGAGTTTCCCAGTGGTGCAGCACGTTCAAAACAAACAAAAAATCCAGGGTGTTCGCATAATCACCTCGGGTATCCGGCATTCGCGTAGGTTTCTCCATGAGTTGAGTCAAATTGCGACTAACAGCGAACATCTCCGCCAGCAACCAGTCGGAGTTGTGTACATTAAAGTCACCAAGGACGACAATTTCAGAAGCCGGGTGGTTGATCTGTCACCGGGCCGTTACGTGAAAGAAGTTCGAAAGGTGTCGCTGATCGATCGTGTTTCGGGGAGCGGCAAAAACTTCTATGTTAATTATGTAACAATATGCATAATTTCCCGAGATATTGTCTTTCATCGAGAATGCACTAGACATATTTTGGCCTATTTTTTTTTCAATAAACGGCCGTAAATTCCGTACAAGACCGTATGCCCCGTGAGTAGGGCGTTAGAATATACTCACAGCTAGGCCAGCTTGTCGTAAGAGGCGGCTAAAGGCCGAGTGGTAGCCGGGGTCCCAACGCCCTGTGCGCCTGGTGAAATACCACCCCATCAAGCTTTAGGCTCCGTGAAATAGTCGGGAGAAATCCCTGGCCATCTTTCGGAGCTTGGCTGATGGACCGGTTGGAGAAAATGTTGGTTAGGTGGTAGTCGGTCCCAAGGTGAGATACCACCCCGCCACGCCGTACATTACGCGATATCGCCGAGAGAAATCTTCGACGGTGTTTGGGATGTGTGGCTGATGGCCCGGACTGACACGGAGATGAGTCATGATGGTACCTTGTGATATAAAGAATTCCGGAGGTAAACTATTCTCCCATTCGGATCTCCGGGGGGGACTATGTCAGGGGGAACATCATGCAGATATCATGACAAATAATGGAACTTTAAGAGGTTCGTCTTCGCATAACCGGGCTCGCTTTCGAGGCTGTGCCCACGCTCGATTGGTGACGGCATTTTGTAACATCAGGGGCATCGGTTTCACCAATACCAATGTAAACGCCGTCCACCAATATTTGTAAAGAACGAAACCTGATATCCTTGCCCTAACGGAGACCCAGGTCGATTCGTCAACTGATTCGACATATCTTCGTTGCTCAGGATACGACTTACATTCGAGATTCCGTTTTAAGGGCTGAGTCTGCGTTTTCGCGCGATCCAATCTGGCTTGCCAGAGGATGGAGGCGTTAGAACCCAATAATATGGACATCATATGGTTGAGGGTCGTGCTGAGGAATTCCGTTAAATTTCTTTGTTGTCTTTACCGCTCCCCGAATGACGATCGACCGGCGACATTTTTCGGACATCTTTCCTATACCGTCGACTGGATACAGATCAATCACCCAGCTTCTGAAATTGTTGTCCTTGGCGATTTTAATGTGCACAATTCCGGCTGGTTGTTACATTCTAACAGAACCGACGAAGCTGGGAGGCTGGCGGAGATGTTTGCTGTAAGCCACAACTTGACACAACTCGTGAGGGAGCCAACGCGAGTGCCGGATGCCCGAGGCGATTATGCGAACACCCTGGATCTGTTTTTGACATCCGAACCGAGTATTTATACCGTAGAGGTTTCTGCGCCACTGGGGAACTCAGATCACTGCTTGGTATTTGTCGCGCAAGCACTTGCATATCAAGAGAATAACGGGCCTAGGCAGCTTCGCCATGTATGGAAGTATGGGGCCGCTAACTGGGGCGATTTGCAAGATTTCTTCGCATCCTTTCCATGGTCCGAGGTTTGCTTCGGAAACTCCGATGTGAACGCATGCGCGGAGTCGGTATCAGAGATTATTCTTCTGGGGATGGAGATGTATATTCCACATTCCATCAAACGAAGTTCGTCTGATAAACCTTGGTTTGACATAAAATGCGAGCTGATTACAGCGGCAAAAAATATAGCTTTTAAGCAATGGCGCTCCAATCCCACCGATGTTAACAGAACGAATTTTCTTAGAATCAGAAACGCATGCAACCAGGCGATTGATACCGCGAAGAAGGCTCACAACGACAGGGTGATCAATAAGCTCCTTCGGTGCCCAACTGGTTCGCGCTCCTTCTGGTCAATGGCAAGAGCTGTCAGCTATAACTTCGCATCCTCCTCTTTCCCTCCGTTGGTGACAGACAGCGCGACGTTTATCACGAATCCAAAGGATAAAGCTAATATGTTCGCGATTTTATTTTCTGCGAATTCAAACCTCGATCCCGGCCTTTTGGAGCCACCTGTGATCTCGCCGGTACAGTCTTCCATGCGGGATGTGAGTTTTCGTCCGCACACTATTCAACGCATTCTACGTGAACTGGATTGTAGGAAGGCAACCGGTCCGGACGGAATACCACCAATAGTCCGTAAGAACTGTGCTCCAGAACTATCGCCGGCTCTTGGCAGACTCTTCCGCTTATCTTATGCACAGAGGACCTTTCCTGCCTGCTGGAAAATCCCTCGAATTCAGCCAATCCCAAAGGTGGGAAAAAAGTGTCTCCCACAAAATTACCGTCCGATAGCATTACTGTCTATTTTATCTAAGGTAATGGAAAAAGTCATCAATACAGAGTTGGTTAAATATTTGGAGTGCAACGGACTTCTGAATGATCGTCAAAACGGATTCCGTGGCAGGCGGTCCACGGGAGACCTTCTGACACTTATGACCGATATATGGACATCTGCGATTGAACGGCATGGTGAGGCAAACTTCGTTCATATGGACTTTCACAACAGCTTTGCGACTGGACGAGGAGCTTCCTCGAGAATCGATCGATCCGGGTTGTTGTGGACGGCGAGCGTTCGCATCTGTATCCTGTTAATTCGGGGGTGCCCCAAGGTTCTATTTTGGCTCCAACCTTGTTCTTGCTTCACATAAATGATTTGGAGACAACGGATAACAAAGTGTTCAGTTTTGCGGATGATAGTACGCTTGTTTCCTCCTTTTCGAGTGATCGGCCGATTGGTGCAATAACGTCACACCAGCTGAGATGTAGACAGATTGACTCTCTGAATCGGGATCTGGATAAAGTCCTGCAGTGGGGAAAGGCCAATCTTGTCGACTTCAATGCAACGAAGACCCAGTATACAACATTCACAAAGAAAACTGGATCATCGGTTCCACAGCTGATGATGAATGGCCAGGCCCTCGAGGCTGGGGAAAGTTTGAGATTGCTCAATTGCCTACGGTCTGTGGGAATGTATCATGGCATAAACACGTGTCGAGTATTGCCAGGTCAGCCTCAGGAAAACTGAGTTATCTTTTTAGAGCCAAGAAATATTTTACTCCGGCCCAACTTCTTCTCCTATATATTAAATTAGACCCGCGCTCGAATATTGCTCTCATGTTTGGAGCTCGGCTCCTAAACATACCCTCGACCTCGAGCGATCTGCCTGATCCGCGACTCGGCGCTGACGTCGGGACTACAGTCGCTATCACATCGAAGGCGCGTACCCGATCTCTGTTTGTTTTACAGATATTATCACGGGTGCTGTTCTTCGGAGATTCTTGGTATTGTTCCACACAATTCGGCTTACGTGCGCTCCACTAGACAATCCGACGGATTGCACCCGTTTGTGGTTCATCACCCGACGGCAAGAAGATGCCTGCATCGGAACTCGTGCCGTTACAGAGCGGGGAAGCTATGGAACTCCCTTCCCACGCGAGTGTTCCCGGGGCATTACAACCTGCAACTGTTCAAAAAGAACTGCAACAGTTATTTGATGGCATCACGGGGCGCCCACTCGGCGCTATAGGTTCGCCTCTCCCGAGAGAAGTTTAATAAAAAAAAAAAAACACAGATACGTCCATTTAAGTTGAATGTCAAAAATGAACTCCAAAAAAAACATAATGGTTAAATATTTGGTCGTCAAGCTCGAAATTTGTAGGAAAAAAAAAATGTCAATCTTGACGACTTTGTCCGATAACTTACAAACTTAAGGAATTATTTTATTCATCATTAATACTTTTAGGGCTTATAATGATTTTTAAAGCAGTCCAAATATGTAACTTTCCGTAAAAAACAGTACAGTAGAATATTCGGTCATCAAGGACGAGAAAAAAATACAACAGTCAATCTTGACGACCAAATACTAATGGGAACTCTCTACTGAAGTGATATTCTCTGAAGTAGCTGCAGCTCTAAAACCCACTTCTGTTTATTGGCGTCGAAGACGAATTCCAAAATAGACACACTGGCCGTGAAAGGCATCGAACACAGGGAACTATTAAATTAATTCGACTTTTAACGAACAGTTTTTGAAGCTGGGAAAAGCATACTCAATGTACGGGATTTGTTATGATATACATTATACCCGTACACTAGTTCTGTGGTGGAATGCAGTTCCTATATTTGGTCAGGTGTATCTAAGACAGCCATACACGTGTTCTATATAACGTCAACTTTGTTCTCTTAATTTCGTCATCGGAACTGTGGCGTTAATGTAAGTGTACCGGCGTACGACACAGGTTCACTAAAAACACCCAACGATTGACGATGTTAAATAGTTCTCCGACGAAGAATGGAATAAATAAAAAACGCCAAAGCTGTTGCTTGAAACTTTATTAACACAAAGGTTATTCTAAGCTGTACAACTTCACATGTAAAAGTACTAATATTTATTACAGGAACAACGATTTAATCACTCGACTAATTCTAAGACTCGTGCGCACCCTCCGGATGATGAAATCTGGCTCGTCGTGAGTTGGGCGACGCTGAGCCAACCTCGGTGAGTGGGATGAGTTTCCACTCATGTCATCGGCGGGGAAAGCAATTTTTCCTTCGCCCCAACGACGAATGAGGAACCACTACGCATCCCATTGGAAGGTTTCCATAGACATCGTCCAGATAAGTTGAATGTCTTTACCTCGGAAAGAAAGACAAATGAAACATGCGTTCGGCGAAGGAAAGGAAAAACTAATAATGGTCAAATATGATGATCGGTGTACGGGCTAAGTGTATTGCCACTGTACGATAGAGGATAGATTTTTTGGTTGACGTTAAGTCAACAGAAACTTTGCCCACAATGGCTAGGGACTAGAATGGATGGGAGCATGTTTGTTTTAGAAGAAAGTAATGAGGGACACGATCATGGGTATGATTGTTTAAATACAATCATGATCGTGTCCAATTCCATGATCGGTTGCCGGCCGATCCTGGGAAATTTAGTTGCAGCAGCTGAAAACCGAATGGACATAGGAACATTGTTTGTTTACTCATTGGCCATTGCCTACAGCATCAAATCGATTGCACGCAAATTGCCAACGTCTCATCGGTCGATGTGTCGGGTGTGTGTTTACATTAAACAACATTTGAACTCCATTTAGGCAGCCAGCAATGGGCTGTGTTGTAGATTGCCGTTTGAACGATCGACCGATGGTTCAGCAGATAAGGGAAGGGTGAACATGTCATGCACGTGTATGGGAAAATGCCTCTTAGCAATGCGCATTGACATGTTCGGGTGTTAATGTCGGTTACATGATGAGGTAACCGAATTAGATTTCAGGAACATGATGCGTTGGATGCAAGCATGCCCCGGGGTGAAAGTTTGATGCCACGGCAAGATGGTAATCTTGTCGTGGGCTTATGTTTTCAGGTAGGTACTGATTGCAGGTTGGGAAGGGGGAGTTGGGTAGGACGATGGATGGTTCTTGGGAGATGCTTAAGGAACACCCACAGAACCGTGCATCGAATTTTTGACGGGAGACCAATGGGAAGACGGCGTGAAAGATGGGAGGACCTTGAGAAGATCGGATTAGAGGGCGAAGCGTGGAAAGAGAATGCACAGGAGAGGGAACGATGGCGTAGCCGAGTCAGTGAGGTCGTGAACTTCAGGGTTCCTACAGGCCAATAAATAATAAATAAATAATTTCGTCTCTACAACACAAACGCAACGTGTCTTGCCTGGCTCTGTTCAATAAGTGTTATCATATATATTTATATTAAATTGTTCTCATATATATTTAGATTAAATTGATGAATATAGTCCACATTTCAAAACCATTTCCCACGAATCACATCACCTATAGAGGGCGTTTCAGTTCATGTTGAGATTTAACTCTAGATATACCAAAAAACATAGGTAATCGTTCTTTAGCCGAATGACACAAATGTGGAATCCCCTGTCAGATCACGGGTTTCCTCGTAATATCCAGACATTCAGAATCGACGTACTTATTGACATTTCCTTTCCATATACCCCCCCCCCCCCCCCCCCCCCCTTCTTCTGGTTGCACTATGCTTTGTCATTTTGGTGTAAAAATGAACCACAGCTACAACGATACATGCAACGTTTTCTGGCACGACATCAGCCCCCTTTCGGCATGCGTTCGACTGAACGTACGGAAGTTCAACTGACGAGTCTGTGTTATTATTACGTTATAGCGGAAAATGATCTGGAACTGCCATCAGCAGATTTGTGAATGCTCAGGTTCTCGAGCAAAATGACTCGTGGAATGCTCGCTGTGCTGGAGTAAAGGCAGAACTGTTGTGGTGTGGAGAAGAGTTGTAGGACTTACGCCATCAGCAGAATAAATAATATAATATTCTATAGTCGAACTAAGTTAATCTAAATCTTCGTTGCTAAATTAACTATCTTGTGCATCATGGAAATCGACGCCCAAAAAACTGTTTTTAAATTTTATTTTTGGCCGATGTGAAGACCAAACGAATATCGATGTGTGAACGTCACACTAAATTGAAGTACCAGTCGAAATTTAGATAGCTGTATCCGTCTCCTCTAAATTTTGTATAAAATCAAAAATCTATTCCAACTTTGAATTCCGACTAAAACTCTTACAAGTGCTCCATTTCTGCGTCAACTTTAGACACTCCTTAAATTGGCTGGTTGCTCCGAACTTTGAACGTTCGAAACACCCCCACTGTTAATCTCGCTCACATTGTTCTTCTCATTTGCAGTGTTTTAGTAACGTAATGAGATGCATGTTCCATCTTTTGGAATACGTATTGCACCAGAATAGGTCTATAAACTACCCACTTAGGCGAGCACAACGATTGTGGAGTGCATTGCCAAGTTCGTGGCTTTCTCTGGTTACAGTCTACACATACCACGATGTTGAACGTCGGCGCCGTTTCAGACACTTTTCTCGTTTCACAATTTGCCGGTGCCGTAACATTGTAAAGGTGGATCGATTTCCAATCATGAGGACAAGCCTTCAGCTGTGGATTATTATTAATAGAACCGATTCGATTTTGAATTCAAACATGTTTCAGATGATCTTTAAATTGCCCGCAGTTGTACTTGGCGTATTACATAGCCATAGTATCGGCAATGTAGCATAGCTGTGTGGTGGCTTCTAATCAAAATGAAACCTAACATTTCCAAGTGATGGTCCCCGGAAGGCATGCAGCAGGACTACTTTGGCTATTACGATCCCATTGTAATCGACAAAAGGTGCTTCATTTGAACACGACTCCACAGTGTGGTGCATCCAATTGTGCACGTAATCAGTGGATGCAGTTCGCTTTTTGGGAACCGTCAACGGCTGTGGGTGGAATCGATTTATGAGCACCAGCGAATGCAAATTCAATCATTGGTTTCAATTGGCAGCTGTTTAGTAAGCTATCCAGTGAGAAGTGATGGCTTTGTAGCCACGCATCAGCGTCTGTAGATGAAAATGTAAAGTAGCCGTTTTATATGTCGCTGCCTCATCTGGGTCCTTTGGGTAAGCTTAAGTTAATCCATTCAATTGCTTCATCATCCTTTATGCTAGCAAAAGTCATCTAAGCTATTTAGTACTGTTAGACATTCAGTTCACAGCGGGATTCATTGTGTCTGTTACAGCGATTTTACGTGCACAAACTGCATGCAAATTCCATCACAAGGATGGGTGGTTTTACCGTTTACAGATGGGTATCCTTACACCGATAGTCATGCTGGTACTCCTACTCGTACTCATAGCTAACACGGACCACAAGCAGGCCACTATAGATCAGGCATTCTGGTGAAGAAACTACAAATAAGCTTGTCAAAGGAGTGGGAATGCAAATCAGTGGGGGTGCGGTGGAAATGGATTCCTAGATGATAGTGAATGGAAAGGATGATTTTATAGCGACTGGGGAAGGACGATCGCAGACCCCAGCCAACGAATTACCGAGAATGTGGCTTGTGTGTTTAATTAGTTGGATCGACTTTATTGAACATTTTGTTGCATATCGCATTGTGTATTGTATTTGATACACACAATTAAATCCGCATTTGATTCTCAGTTGTGCATTTTTTCTGGCCTCCATGTTCAGCAGTAAGGGATGCTTTTCCATTTTGTTCTTTTTCCTTTTTTTTTGGTTTCCTTTTGGTACCAGATATCGTACAATTGCCCCTTAATCTCGTCGGAGGGGGTGTGCAATGTGAGACGCATGATGTTACATATGTTGAGTTGGTGCTATTGCGGCGGAGGCATTATTTGAATGCGCCTTTCCTAGAGAGCAATTAGGATGCTTCAGCTCCATGGCAAAGAATTTGAAATTTAATCTCGCACGTTCTAACAGTTAAGCGCATAAATTATGGACTATACGCAGAGCGGCAAGTTGATGGGCATAAAACTGTGGAAACTGCCATAAAGATGATAATTCGAAACAGCAGTGAGGCTAAGAGGAGTATATTGTTGGCGGGGCTTCATAGAGAAACTGGTGAACTTTGAGTTATTTTGTTGCCTCTTGTTAACTGTGGACGATAGTGCAATTACTTTGCAGATTCAACTCGGTATCCAGTGCTTAATCGAAAATATAAATATGCAACATACATGAATTTAACTATTAAGCATTTTTTGATCTTTAAATTGTTGCTTGGTAACATGCCAACCGATAGCAAGACCAAAAAGGTGGAATCAATCATTTCCCAAAGGTTTACATTAATCTAAGTCAGTAAATAAATGAATAAATAAATAAATAAATAAATAAATAATTAATAAATATATATAAATATAAAAATAAATAAATAAACATATCAATAAATAAATATATAAATATATAAATAAATAAATATATAAATAAATAAATAAATAAATAAATAAATAAATAAATAAGCAAATAAATAAATAAGCAAATAATTAAATAAATAAATAAGTAAATAAATAAATAAATAAATAAATAAATAAGAAAATAAATATATAAATATATAAATATATAAATATATAAATAAACAAATAAACGCCTGTCACGCGGGAGACCGGGGTTCGATTCCTCGTCGGGGAGCCTCTGGCGCAAGACTAATGACCTTGCCCGGAAAAAAACAAATCATTATGTAAAATTTAACAAGCCTCAGGACTTGCTAAATAAGGCCAAGACCGGTTCTAGGTTGTAGTGCCGACGATGATGATGATAAATAAACAAATAAATATATAAACACTGTTGGGGGGATGGGAGCGAACATACAGGGCAAAGTCACTGATTGCTTTCAACCCGGCGAAGGCCAGGACGATCCCTGTCCCCGTTCAATCCAAGTTGACATGCAGTCTTCACGTGACACCGCTGGATAGCTACTTTGGCACACGCCAAGTAGTGAACCAATGCATGCGGCGACATTCTCAAAAAGGTTGGCGCAAGGCTAATAACCATGCCCGTAAAAATGAATTATTATGGCGAATTTAACAAGCCGAAAATGGCTAAACGATTTAAGAACTTTCTCATAGAACGTCCGCTCACTATACAGACCTCGAGCTGCACAGCAGCTAGACGATGCCCTGTCCGAATATAAGGCTGACATAACAGCATTACAAGAAATAAGATGAACGGGGAGTGGTGTTATTCAAAGAAACGACATTTATTACAGCTGTCATGCAAAACACCATGTGCTCGGAGTAGGCTTTGTAGTCAGCCAAAAACTGAAGTCTGCCATTATCGGCGTTAATGCAATAAACGAAAGGCTATGCAATCTTCGCGTGCGAGGCAATTTTAAGAACATAAGCCTCATAAACATTCACGGACCTACAGAGGAGTCCCCTGACGACGAAAAAGAATAATACTACGAGAACCTCGAACGGGCTCTCACTGCCTGCCCAAGAAACGATGTGAGAATCGTTCTTGGTGATTTGAACGCCAAAATAGGTCGGGAGCCGGTTTTCAGGCACTACGCAGGTTCCCATAGTTTGCATGAGAACACTAATGACAATGGACTACGAGTCATCGAACTGGCAGCATCAAAAAACTTGGTCGTTGCAAGTACCAGGTTTATGGGTAAAGATATCCAAAAAGCCACCTGGGTATCACCTGATGGAGCCACTCGCAACCAAATTGACTACGTGTTGATAGATCGCCGCCACTCCTCGAGCCTGGTGACGGTACGAACGTACCGAGGTTTCAACGTCGACTCGGATCACTATCTTTTTGGCATAGTTTTCCGACCGCGGATTACCTTACGGAGACGAATTGCATCCGCGGATCAGGTTCGAATCAACACGGCTGCCTTACGCAATGATAATACCAGTAATACCTTTGGTCATGCGCCAAGACTCGCCGTCGAAGAGCTCGACGAAGGGAGAGTAAGTCCTTAGGCCAGAATGCCGGGCGTAGAAGAGACATGGACACGCCTTAAGAATACTGTCATTAGTACTGCCAACTCCATCTTAGGCAGTAGTCGTAGAGATCAGAGCGACTGGTTTGATGATGAGTGCAAACTGGTGACTGAACGTAAGAGTGCTGCATACCGGAGAATGCAGCAGTCTCATAGGGCGCGGGTTCGCGAGGAGAAATACAAAGAGCTCAGGAGATCTGAGAAAAAGTCTTCACAGACAAAAGAAAAGTGCCAGGGAGAAAAATCTTGTCTATGAAATAGAGAAAAGTAGAGAGCGAGGTCCGCACCAGGCGCGGAAGTTCTACCAAATAATTCGCAGTATGACGTGGTACACACCACGCTTCACTTACTGCAAGGATAAAGAGGGTAATCTGATCACCGATCCTGAAGGTATTCTGGAGCGACGGGAAGTGCACTTCAATGAATTGGTAAATAGTAAGCTCACCGAAGAATTGGAGGCTCCACCCATGCAAGATCTAGACCAAATGCTGCCGCCACCAAGCATTGAGGAAACATTAAAAGCCATTAAACAGCTCAAATCAAATAAAGCGCCTGGAGCTGATTGCATACCAGCTGAGCTGATCAAACAAGGAGGGACAGCGTTACATCACGCAATTCATGAGATCGTGGTGCACATATGGGAGCAAGAGGACACCCCGGAAGATTGACGTGGTGGTATAATTTGCCCCATACATAAGAAGGGATATAACATTGCTGAGTACCGCCTATAAGATACTCTCCAATATCCTACAAGATCGGATAGCCCCATGCGCTAAAGCCATCATTGGTCAATATCAGTGTGGCTTCATCCCAGGCAAATTAGCGATTGATCAGATATTCATCCTTAGGCAGGCGATGGAAAAATGTGTGGAATTTAAGATTCCATTATATCATTTACTTATAGATTTTAAGGCCGCCGGCGATAGTTACGTTATATGCGTTATATGCGTTATATACGTTATATACGTTATATACGTTATATACGTTATATACATTAAATACGTTATGTACGTAATATATGTTATATACGTTATATACATTGTATACGTTATCTACGTTATATACGTTATATACGTTATGTACGTTATATGCGTTATATACGTTATATACGCTATATACGTTATATTCGTTTTATACGTTATATACGTTATATACGTTATATACGTTATGTACGTTATATACGTTATATACTTTATATACGTTATATACGTTATATACGTTATATTCGTTATATACGTTATATACGTTATATACGTTATATACGTTATATACGTTATATAAGTTATATACGTTATATACGTTATATAAGTTGTATACGCTATATACGTTATACGCATTTGTTGCGGATTCGCTCTGAATGCAGTCAGCGAATTCGCATCTGAATGCAACCAACGACAACCAATAAACAACTGTCAGCAAATAGTTGTCATAACAACGAAACTTAACTTAAAAACAAGCTGTCAAGCAAATTCAACAACACACTCTTCTTCGTTAACTGCTTGGCGATACAGGTCGCAATAATTGTTATCCATACACAATCTAGTAAATCATAGTAAATAAACATTAGTTAATAATAGCAAAAGAAGCACACCGAGTTGCTTATCACTTTTGAGGATTATTTCTGGGGTTTCTGTCGTCAATCAAATTGAAGTACTCTTTTCCTTTTTAACAGCATTTAAAGTAGCAATTGTTTCAGTCAACGGCAACTATCATCGTTGCACGCCACGAGAGCTGCTCATGGTTCCTGACGCCATTTCTTTGGCCCACCAACACAATACTTTTGCTGCTGGACAATTCCTAAAAGCACATGTTTTTTGATACGTTCATCGTTTCACGCCAGGAGCTGTGTATTACGCATTCTGACGTCATTCCCCCGGCCCACCAACGCAACCCATTGGTTGGTGGACAATTTGCAGTACGCAAATCAAACAGCGTTATATACGTTATATACGTTGTATACGTTATATACGTTATATACGTTGTATACGTTATATACGTTATATACGTTATATACGTTGTATGCGTAATATTCGTTATATACGTTATATACGTTATAACGTTATATACGTTATATACGTTATATACGTTGTATACGTTATATACGTTATATACGTTATATACGTTATATACGTTGTATTCGTTATATTCGTTATATACGTTATATGCGTTATACACGTTATATACGTTATATACGTTATATACGTTATATACGTTATATACGTTATATACGTTATATACGTTGTATACGTTATATACGTTATATACGTTATATACGTTATATACGTTGTATATGTTATATTCGTTATATGCATTATACACGTTATATACGTTATATACGTTATATACGTTATATACGTTATATACGTTATATACGTTATATACGTTATATACGTTATATACGTTATATACGTTATATACGTTAAATACGTTATATACGTTATATACGTTATCTACGTTATATACGTTATATACGTTATATACGTTAAATACGTTATATACGATATATATGTTATATACGTTATATAAGTTATTTACGTTATATACGTTATATACGTTATATACGTTATATACGTTATATACGTTATATACGTTATATACGTTATATACGTTATATACGTTATATATGTTAGACGGATATGACTGACTTGTCAATCATCTGTATTGAGTTGAGTAGGCATTATGTGTTGACCTTGGATAATTTGCCTCTTGGTTAATTGGCCATCTTATGTTTCTTTGAAAAATGTTTTTGTGTTTATGTAGCAAAGTTCACATTCTTTCTTTCGCCGTGGGTCATGGACGTAGTGCCTTAAGTTCACTTAATCACTATTTATGATAATACCAGCGAAACAGAAATAAGCAATCTACGTTTACCCTGAGTTTTCAGGACGAAATAGATAGTGCAGCTCACGTATGAGTTCCTTTGTTCAATTTATAGAAAATTCCATTTTTTAGGTGAACTAACGTTTACACTTTAATTGGGTATGGAGGGAAACATTTGGAGTGTTTGGATTCTCACACCATAGTAAACTGAGCAATACGATGTCTATAGGAATGAGTTAGGCAGGCGACTTTGCGTCTATATATGGGATTAAACGACTTTCTTGTTATGATATTCACAACTCACTTGAGCATCCTATCGGGCACAAGAAAGCGAGAGTGTCTGCTCCAATAGATTAATGCATATGCTCATTATTTGAGAATGCCTTGTTCTTTAACACGTTAAAAGTGCATATGGGGATTCAGTTCCAGCGGTCGAAATCAGATAGCTTAAGGCATTTTTGGCATCTCCTAAGTCATCCCGAGCATCATTATTGTCCAATATGGCTGAATACTTATTTATTTAGTCCTTTACTCGAAGATTTCTTTGGCTAACTTAAATGTTAAGATAACTATTAGCCAAAGAAATGTTTTCGGGCCAGAATGCTGCGAGTGCAGCTTTAACCATAATGTTTGTCCCCTGCTTTCTGTAATGCTCCATTAGAGTAGAGTGAAATCACTTATTATTTTACCCAAAAATGTGTGTCACTGACATTAGTCGCATTAGCTCTTACAATCAACATGGCTGTTCTGGGCTAAAATGCTACAATGCTTTCGCCCCAAGCAGACTAAGTTAGCACCATCACATACTTTTCATGGAGATCCCACTCCCCGCTCTGCTGTATTGAACTGTAACATGTGGTCGATAAATCATATTGTGGATGTGGACTGGTCAGTTTCTAACAGTGGCCAGAATCTCCGCCTGCGGATCGGTACTCGACTTTAATGTATTTGATTACAGTCTAATCGTTTTTTAATGCTTTCAGTTGGCTGAGATCTTCATCAATGTATTCCCTTAAAAGCCGATGGTAATGCAACGTTTTCAATTTATACTCTGCGACCCACATTCCGATTATGGAGGAGGAACTTCAGCCTGAGCGAGTTAATGCACCGGTTGCCGTTCGTCAAAACAGAGACCATAAAAACTGTAGGTAACGGGAAAAAGGAACCGACATTTAAATTATGGTGCACGTATCTAGGTACATCCCCGACTGCTTTGAACGCACATTTATATAAACTAGATGCCCCATGTGCTTCCGGCAGATACGTACACACTAGAGATGGATATATCAAGTCTTTTCCTGTGAGATGACTTCAAAATGCGTTCCCATTTGAAATGTTGTTCAGCAGAATTGTGGTAATCCGCTCCATGGAAATATAGCGGAGTAATTGCTGGATTATATCGCGGTAGTTAGATGGTAAATGATGTTTGGAATCAAGGATGAAAGCGGGTTAAATGCAATCCTTTCATGCCGGCTCCTGCCCGATATTCTAGCCAACTCGTCCACACACAAATCCACCTAAACCTACACTCACGGCCCCTGGCTGTGCACGCAATACAAAAGATGAGCACAGCAAATGATAACTCGGCAGTTTTTCAATGCGACGGAAAACGTCGTGATTAGCGTCGTACAAATGCACTGCTTCAAGCTTTAGGCGTAAATTAAAAATAACTATTCCCTGCTTGTCATGTACACAATGACATGCCGTCCCTCATCTACTGAAAAATCAGCGCTGCTCACTTTAAAAGAATAGATAAATCTGAGCAGATTAAATCAATTAACTCAGCTCGCTGCCATCACCGCTGAAATGTGGTTTCCTCTTCGAAACGTGACAACAGCCCAACATCGAACGCGACATCTAACAAAATGCTAATTCCTAATTTAATTCCCCACTCTATCGATTCCCCACTTAGGCATAACTAGTTTAACGTCATGATTCACGGTTTCTCTTCGGTCGCAAAAGCCGTCCGCCTCATCGTTGTGGTGTTCGCTAACCGCGGTCAACAGATGCCGAGGGGTTCGGCCGGAAATGTCATCACCGAAAAATGGAAACATCGTTCCGCCAGATTAAGTTCCACACACAGGGCTGCCTGGGGACACCTTAAAGTCTTCTGGTCTTTAAGGCAACGTTTTTAGTATTCAAATTCAAAAATCGCCGACTACAGACGCCATTTAACGAAGCCTAACGACGCCTAACGGTCAACGACAACCTGTGATATTAATGATCCCAATGAAATATTATATCTTCCCCTACAGTATGACAGGACCTTTTGCGGCGCCGTGATTGAGACATTACTCAGTCACTGTGCAGAGTTTCCCTTACAACTCCCCAACGACAGTTTTCCGTCAATTCCGGAACGACGCTAATTTTTCCACATTACAAACGCCCACACGCGTCCACGCCAAACAGACACATACACCTGCACACTCTTGAGCCGTTGTTTTCGTATCTGGACATTCACAGGACCTTGTCAATTTAGTTAATCGAACTTGTTAACCGAGCAGTAAATCAAGCAAATGGAAAATGTGCTCTCCTCTCGTCGCACCTGGGCGACAAACCAGCGTTGGGTGATCGCCAGTGCGGTTTGGAGACGGAGACTCCAGCATAGGACAAAGTTGTACGAGAAGCCAATACGTCCTCGAGATTGAACATGAAATGAAAAGTGGACGACGTCCGACAAGTGCACACGCCCCACTAAGTGTGTACCCTTTGAGGAAGCTGTTGGAGAGCCAGTCACTCCACTGCCCCCAACCGGATATTGTTTCCTTAGTTGTAGGGGTGAAAAATGACGAGATGAACAGTTGGAACCCGACAGCTGTGAAAGTTATAATAAATCGATGGTGAAACCACCGCACACGACAATACTTGATCACAACTCCACATAGGTAAACATCTGTGTACCTCGTTATGTATTGCAACGTAAGAGGCTTGTAATATCAAATGGATGAGTAGCTTTCTAGGTACTTCCGGTATTTCTTGACAAGACCCATTCAAGCTGATGCAATATTGAAATCTATGGCAAATCGAGCTCACTCTATGGGTATCTTTTCGAGAAAAGTTTTCCACATGGATAGACAATAATAAAGCCTATCAATGTGTACGTCTGAGCCTCGGCGGTGCTGATGTACCTGCAAAACGTTCCTCTTCTACGGGTGTGTACTGTCGTGAATGAATTTTCCATTGGGACGAGCATGAAAGCGTCGATTATAACTGTCATAGGCAGATATGTCATCTTTAACTGTGGTTGTGATAGGTGCAGGGCATGGCGCGGGGGGTTACAGATAGAGACAGCGACAAAGACGTAGGTGGTAGTGGACAGAGAGAGAGAGAGAGAGAGAGAGAGCGAGAGAGAGGGAGTTAGAGAGACAAAGAGAGAGAGAGAGATATGATGAAACAGAAGGAGACAAAGATACGGACAGAGAGAGGGACAGACACCAAGATTCAGAACAGAACAACGGAGCAGTAACAAAGGTGCTGAGTGAAAAGTACCATGAAACAGAATCTGGTAGGACTCCGAGTCCCCACCAGAAAAAAGGAACACGTAAAACAGAACCTAAGAAATGAAACTAGTGAACGAGAGATTGATAGATAGAAAAAAAGATGGAGGTGGGAATAAAAGGAGAGAGAGAGAGAGAGGGGGAGATATAGAGTGGCAAAAACTGTGATCGAGGTACCGAAAAGTGACACATTAAAAAATGGGTAGGTAGCTGAAACAGACGCAGAGCAACAACAACAAAAACAGGAAGTAAGGGAAATAGTGAAACAGGACACAAAAAGGGAGTCCTATCAATGGTGCCAGGAAAACCGAAAATGAAAAGCAAAGTCAAAAAAATTTGAACCAATGAAAAAGGAATAGAGTAATAGAAACAGAAATAAAGAGAAACGAATAGCAAAAAAACCCGAGAAAATGAATAAAGAGATAGAGCTTAAAAGCATGGTCGGAGAAATACAGCTCGTGAAATAGAAAAAGTGATAGAAATAGAGGTCATTAGTAAGGAACAGCTAAATAAATAAAAACAGACAAGCAGTTAAGAAAAGTGGAGCTTGAAGGACAGACAGGGAGTAATTTCAGCTACTACAATAGGCACAGGGCAATAGACATAAAAAACCTGGAGTGGGGGGGGGCATAACTCCCTCGCTTCTCTTGCATTGTCAGAGTCTGAGGATGAAGAAGAGGAGATCAGCGAACTGGAAGCGAAACTTGCGGAGGCAAGAGGACAACTAGAAGAGAGACGCGAGAAGACAAGTATGGCTGCGCTCGAACAGCAAAAAGCCACCCAACAACCCAAAAAGCCGAAGCCAAAAGTCCGCCAACAGCAACAGCCCCACCATGAACATCAGCATCAACAGCAACAACCAACACAAAATTGCCCACAGGAACGGCAAGCAAGCACAACAGCAGCAAATCAACAACAAGAACAGAAAAATATAGATGCCACCAATCAACACCATAGATATTGAGTGTAAGGAATTGGTAAGTCAGTGTGAGCTAGCTGTAGGAAACAATTTTGTAATTAAATGACTGCAAGGTAACAGGCAAACCATTCAAACCTATAGGGTGGCAGACCACGATAAAATAAAAGAGGTTTTAAAAAGAGCCACAGCGGAATTTTACTCGTTCACATAGAAACAAACAAAGAGCGTAATAGTTCTATTAAAGGGCGTCGACCCTGAAACGGAACCGGAGGTTCTGCTCAAAATGCTGCAAAAGCTACAGCAAGAAGATCTCGAATTTATCGCCGTAAAACCGTTCACCACAACCAAGTCAAGATGAGAACACCGCAAGCTACCCTTCTTTTTGGTCCAATTATCATAGAGCAGCAGAATTGCCGGTCTAAGGAAAATACCAGGATCATCACGTTGTCACATGGCACAAATTAAAAAAAGGCAGAGACATTCTGCAATGTGTCTGCTGCCAAAGGTTTGGTCACGCAGCGGGGAACTGTGAGATGCAGCATCGTTGCGTAAAATGCGGACAGGACCATAGGACAGAAGAATGCCCACTAGGAAAAGAAAGGGTAGAAGATAAAGCAGTGTGCAGTGTGTCGGAAAGAGTGGCATCCCGCTAACTATCGAGGATTTTCTAAATTTCGAGAAATAATCTGGAGAAGTGTGATTCGGCAACAACCAATCAGCCTACAACGCTGGTAGCCACAAATACTCCCACACAGACTGAAACAACATCGCAAGCAGACGGGTTCACAATCTTGCTCAACCTGCAGAGACAGATGACACACCTGCAAAGTCAAATAAACGTGTTCTACTCGCACTTTATCATCATCATCATCATCGGCACTACAACCGGGATCCGGTCTTAGCCTTATTTAGCAAGTCTCGAGGCTTGTTAAATTTGCCATCATAATTTATTTTTACGGGCAAAGCTATTAGCCTTGCGCCATATCAGAGATCTACTCGCAGTTGCCCAGTCTAATTAAAAAGTCAATATAAACCCTCTAACCAAAATATCAATCAAAGCTCTCGTCGTGAATGTAAATTCACTAATAAGAACTGAGAGAAGAGCCACGCTTTTCAACCAGTTGCAAGATGAAAACCCTGATATACTTCTGGCGGGGGAAACAAAGTTAAACCAGAAGCATAAGATAGGGCATAAAAACTACGATATTATACGAAGACCCAACTCCTCTCAAAGGGGAGGTGTCGCAATCTTTATTAGGAAAGGAATCTATCATAAACTTATGTATACTGGAGGAGCGCTCAGGTTCCGGGTGCTGGAAGCCTGTATCGTACGCATACCCTTCAGCAAAGAAGTTGTTTGTATGCGATTGGAGTCTATACACCTGAGGAACACCAACATAACCTCTTTATAGCAGAGCTCGAGGCAATCTTTCGATGCTTACAATTGCACCTGAACAAAAACTATTTTATAGTAGGTGCAGATATGAACGCTAAGCATAAAAATTGGGGAAATTATATATCTAATGCCAGAGGAAATCAGTTGGCTGGTTGGTTAGATCTGTATCATGTAAAACATAAAACTGACCTACTAGCTACGGAATATCCATCGTTTTCTAGAGGTAGATGGTTCTTAGATATTCTGCTTCTTGACTCACGACTGAGACTACTTAACACCAACAGACGAAACACAAACTGTTTACGGACAATTGACTACGACAGTGACCACTGTGCATTCACGGCAGTAATAGAGCTTCCGAAGATATGGCAGATCTGGAGAAATTCGTGATCCCGCAAACCTACAACTACGGCGCAATGCGATGGCCACGGTACGCTCGATCATTAACAATAGAACTTCGTTCGAATGACTTTAATTTGCCAATAAACAGAAACCTGACAAATGACGAAATCGACAAATACATCCAACAAATGGACGAAACCGTGAAACGAACAATAGACAAAACAATTCCCAAAACAACAATTACAGATAACATAAACATGGACAGAAACACAACAATAAACGCACTCCACAAGAAAAAGAGCAGACTGCTATTAAAACTAAAACAATTACACAGACAGTTTACAGGCAGACAAGAGCAGGAGATATAATCACTGAAATCCCGATTAAAAAACCTCCCACAATTACTTAAAGCTAACTATAGATTGGCAACAAATTTGTATTGGAACAACAGAATTCGAGCTATAAAAACTAATAACCCGAATATGTTCCCACAAATAAATAAAATATTCAGGAGAAACAATCAAAACCAGATTCAGTGTCTTCAAATACCACGTACCGATGTAAACAAGCAGCTGTTAATCAACATTGGCATAGATACAGGGAACGCGATTCTCAATAGTGAGCTTGTGGGGGTTCTCTATACCACATGGAGAACCAACCCACAATTCAAACCTTATTTCTACCGCCCTCAGCACGTCATTTCAACCCTTATTCCCCCTACAAGCTATTCCACCTGAAAACCATGTTTTCCCAAAGGACGCATAGCTAAATTAATTATTCTATGCAGACAATGCATAATTGAGTTTAGCTACCTTTTTGTCATACGGCAACTCCATTTCGCTAATCCATGAGATTTCCTTCGGAAATCGCATTTTATGTTGGTTAGCAACAACCAAGTTTAACCAGACGAAGTTGTCGCATCATTGCAAAACCGCTGGAGTTATTTCAGCGTCTTCGAGTCTGGTTCAGACGCTGATTATTTCCCAAGCATCAGCGGAGTCCTATTCACTTTCCCCAGACACTCCATTCGCTGGGGATCAATGATCTCTTTTTTACAGGTGAATAGCTACAAACCATTTTCCTCTCCTTCCTATTTTTATCTTCCCATAGTTCAATGCACTCTGAGATCACCACAGTCACCGAATTAGGTCATCCCCAGAGGCTGCATTAGTACACGCACACCAAAGCCAGATCAACCCTGGGTTATTGTGCTTTTCCTTTTGATTTCATCATCCTTTCTATGCCCATCGACCGTTGAACGAATACACAAGTATTTATTCACCTCGATGAGCGGAGAGAATTGAGGAATGCACAGGAAAGTACGATTACCATTGGCTGATCGTCGTGCAAAATCAAAGTTTCATCCCTAATTCCAATCAGTCATTACTCAACCACTACCCCGGCAGGTCGCGCCACTCGGAGTCGAATATAATTCCGCCGATTTTAAAGTCAGTCGATGATCGTCACCCAAACGGAACACACGTCTCCTGAGTCGCTGTTCAATCTACGGTCAAATAATAAGTTGAGTCAAATTTTTAATTACTTCGGTCACAGTGTCGAGAAAGAAGTGTGTCATCTTGCATAAAATGTATAAAAATCATTTTAATAATATTAATAATAAGTTCTAAGTGAAGTAAAGAAAAACAAAACAATACAAAACAGTGATCACCAGCCTCCCACAAGTGTTTTATTCTTTTTCCTTCGTGGTGGACCAGCGCATCTAAACTAAACAATAAATATAAATATAGTAATTAGAACGCCCTTGTAAGTCAACCCAAGTGCAACAAATATAAGCGAAATAGCGAATGCATTTCTGCTGGATAGCTTCGTGCAAAAAGAAGAACTTAATGTAAAGTAAAAGAAATTAAAAGAAATTGACGCAGGGTTTAATAAAAGAACTCATAAACAAAAATATAACAAAAAGAAAAAAAAACTCTAAACAACTAAACCAGTGCCTTTTATTTCTTCCCTTTCGGCAACGTGTGTTCGGAGTACCAAGTGTCGGGGGATTTAAGTGAAACTAGTGTTATACGTTGACAACACAACTTTAAACCCCCACAAGCTCTTCGTTATCGAAGATCCTGTGGAAAAGGTGAACGCTGTGGGAGCTGTCTTTCAGGAAATGTACAAGGTGGATGAAAGCATTCAGCGAAATCACGATTTGGAGGACAGAATTCTACTGAATCACCCACACCTCCGAAATGAAATTTCACTCTGGCAATCGGAGAATCCCGCTTTTACCGAATTCAGTGACGATAATCTGTCAACTGACATTAATGCCAATGGTAGGGCTAATGGCCTTCTAATTACGAGGGAAGGAATCCCGAGTCTTTTCGACTCATTAAGATGCAAAAAGTCAGTGGGAAGAGATGGAGTACCTAACATCGTATTCAAGACCCTTCCCCCAAGTGCAATAGATATTGGGTTGTACCACATTAAATGTCCGATTGTATAGTAAACATTTAAAACCCAATATTATTTGAGGCCAAGACCGGTTCTCGGTTGTAGTGCCGATGATGATGATTATTTTTCCGTTAATTTTTATTCAAATCCCTGAACCGAAAAAACGAAACGACGCCGGAAACAATTTCGAAATACCGAGCGGACACAGAGCGGGAATTATAAAACAAACACTCCCAGGAACGGCAGCACAGCAAATCAAAACACTGGATTTATGTTATTAAAACTGGTTTTTATTTTGGATTATTTAAATTTATTTAATAGTTCTAAGGAGACACTCTTACTGCACTTAATTATTTATTGAAGACAGATTCTTTTATTAATGACAAATAAACTGACGCACCAAAATATTATACTAGATGCCACGCGAATATTAAACATGACTGTGTGTGTTCACGCTTCTCCGTCGTTGTGACGGAGAGCGGGAGATCGGCGACCAGCGTGGTCAGCGGATGTAAAAGGACTCCTAGAGAACCCACCGTACCGGCGCCGGTTCGGTGGATGGCGAGCGACCCGACCGCTTTGAAGATTGAATTACGACTCAACGATATCTTGCTCGTTCAGAGCTCACTCGCTCATCGTGATCATGGTGGTATGTGTGCCTAGAACAAAGAAAGACATAAAGTGCACTCCTAGGATACGATTTCGGTAAAGCAAATAAAACCGAAATCGTCGGATGCATGTGCGTAGCAGCAAAACAAAGAGACCACGATGCGATGTGGAAATGTGCTAAATAGTTTTAGCTAGGTTACTGGGAAATGGTATTTATGGCATCGCTAGTAAGGGTACGTATTGAATACCTATTCGCATTGTTTATGCTTGGATTTCAATTGATGCCAAGGGACGCGGAATGCGTATTTGCTTTGGGTTGCACATTGTGCGAGTCAGGGGATTTTATTGCTGGGAGAAAAACGTCGCCAGCCAATGTATACATAAAGAAATTTATCGTATACATGAATGAAGGTGGGAATAGGCGACGCCATGATAATTATCTCTGGCTGGAATGGTTACATGATATGTGAACCGGGGTTTTTCTTTTCAGGATAATTTATGGTGAGGAAAGTAAGAGCTCTTACAGGGGATTTGTAAGCGAAGGAGTGCTTGAAAAGGTAAGAATTCTCTTGCAGAAGCTTTACGACTATAGCTTTGCTCCAATTAATGCGTGTAGCATTTTCAGGTGCCTAATGCGATTGCATTGGCGAAATTAAATGGGAAGATGGGTGTTATGGGGGTATTTAAGGAAAGCGTACCGTGAGGTTTGGCGGAACCGCCACAATACAAGGTCAAATATTCCTTTTTCGTAGAAGTGCTGACTTTTTTAGGAAATAAAATCTTCAAAGGTTTTTATGGCCTCTGCCCAGTTCCGGAAGACCTTCTGCCGGAAAAATGAATCCAGATTGCGGAAAAGATTGTAATCCGTTGAGGAAATGTCAGGAGAGTACGGTGAATGCGGAATAATTTCAAATCCCAACTGCAACAGTTTTTGCACCGTTACTTGTGAGATATGGGGTCTAGCATTGTCACGCACAAGCTTCGGGCCGTACCTATTGACCAACGCAGGTTGCTTTTCAGCCAATTTGGCATGCAATGTGCCGTTTTCCTCACAATGTTTGATAGAGTTTTTCGTTTCTCCTGGTTGAACAAATGGTGGATTGGTCCCTTCGATGCCCACCAAATTGTCACCATAACTTTTTTGGGTGAAGATCGGGCTTGGGGGTGTGTTTTGGTTTTCATCTCCATCCTACCACTGCCCAGGTCTTTTACGGTTATCATACAGAATCCACTTTTCATCGCAGGTGACTATTCGGTGCAAAAATGGTTCAGTTTGATTTCTTAATCTAAGCGATGGGCAGATTTCCAGGCGCCGTAGTTTTTGGGAATCGTTCAGTTCATGGGGTACCCACTTATCGAGTTTCTTTATCTTTCCTTTGAGAGAAAGGTGTCGACTTATTGCCATTGTGGATACTCCCATGCTTTGTGCCATCTCCCCCGCCGATTTCGTTTGGTCCGCATGCACCATTGCCCTTAAAACATCGTCGTCAACTAACGTTTGCGGCTTCCCACGCGGTTCATTTTCATCCAAATTCCCCGAAAATGAAATATCGTTCGCTCATATCTTGCATCATATCTTTTCCCTGAAAAGAATTACCAACATGTGACATACATCGGGAAATCAATCGGCGCTCTTGTAGCCGGCTTACCCTGCCGCACACGTGCACATTTTTCTGACTTATTCACTGTCACCCCAAGTTTTGTCCAACCGACAAAACTTGCCCACGCATCTCGCGCCCAGTCGCCGAGAATCAAATTCTCCTACATGAGAACTGGCACCACAGGGAATGCCATCCTTTCCACGATCAACGATGCCGTGCACAAACATCATGGTGCAAGAATTCCATTTGCTCGTAGCACCGGTCGCCCTTACGACGGGCAGACAATGTATACAGCTGCATGAGCGCCACCATGATACCCTCGCACCAATTTCCTTTCTTTCGTTTTCGTTTTCGTTTGCCACGACCTGGCAACACGAACAACCACGCCTTGATCAACTCAGAGAGATCCTCTCTGATTGGCCACCACGAGGAGAAACTTCACGTTTCTCTCAAAAACGAAAACCACCCTTAGGGGATGACAGACTCTACACGAGTCATTTTAGTAAGTCGAATTTCAACCACCATCGAGCGTACATCGCTCTTTAATCTAAACGGAGTAGAGTTTAAACCACCGGGGTGCGCATATAACGTGTCGGAATACCAAACTCAATTTAATTATCAAAAATGTAACATTTGTCAAGGAAACATTGTTGCAGATTCGCAATAACTAGATGTGGCACCACCTGAATTGAATCCGATATGTGGCATTACCGAATCAATGTCAGCAATCAGCTGACATTTATTAAGTCTGTCACTTGACAACCATTTTTGTATTTTTTTTTTGTTTTACATTCTTCTTGGTTAACTGCTTGGCGACACAGATCGCAACTATTATAAATCCTGCAAAATAATAATAATCATTTAAAATAAAACGAAGTATTTCGAATAGAAAAGTTAATATCAATTTTTAGGATTACCACTCAACGAATAGAGGTAATAATTTTCTATTTAACAACTTTCAATTAGATATTGTTTAGAGTCAGGCAATTACATCGTGACGTATCGAGCGCTGTGCATTGTTTCTGACGCCAGTCCATGCCAAATTACCAGCTTGCGGTGTGTGAAAGGTGTTCCACGCTTGTTGGACACATATTGCAACATCATCCAACGTCAGGAGACATCATCGTGTTCCTGCCGCTATTATTCCCACACCAAATTAAGAACTTTCTGTGTGTGGAAGGGTGTGTTCCATGCTTGTTGGACACACAAACATCAAGATTCTGTATATGGCCCGATAAATAGTAAATTTGGTAATAGAACTAAATGAGAATTTTGCCCCATCCATTCAACTGGAACCTCTGCCACGGAGGAATTTTGATGAAATTTCGGACAATACCGTAGATCCGTGCGCCCACGAGCGAGAGCAATTTCAAAACATAAAAATAAGTTGAGCAAATTGAAAATGTGTATTTATAATTAAGGATATAAAATTGAGAAGATTAACAGTTGTGTGTGCTCAAAAAGAAAAAAAAAAAAACAATTGTCACTAAGCCAATCCGAGATTTTCATTTGGCAGTTTTTGGTGAACGTTTCGCAGTTTTAATTCAGTGGGGCTTTTTGTGAACCCATGCCCGTGCCGACACACAACGAAAAGCAACAACCCCCCCCCCCCTCCCCACATTACTACTGCATTTTGTAAAGCTTTCGATAAAATCTCACACAAACTAATACTTTCACACTATCCTCCTTCGGCTTCGAACCCGTATTGATAAAGTTAATTTGTTCATACCTAAGTAATCGGCTCTACAGAGTACGTTTCAGATCTGTTATCTCAAATCCTTTTCTTTGAATATCAAAACAGGCCTGCTATGCTATGAGTGCCATCTCTTAGATTTTCTAAGGACTTATTGACCTGCTCTCGTATTAATCACAAACGTAAATCCGATGATTACATATCGGGGGTCCCTCAGGGCAGTTATTTAGACCCCTTTCTATTCATATGAGCAATAAACGACATCGACATGATTATCAAGCATTCCTGTATCCTGTATCTCCCGACGATACCAAATCCTTCAAAACAATTTGTTCTCCGCTTTATTCTTTCCTTCTCCAGATAGACCTTGACAACTGCTCGTTATGGTGTAGACGAATTGTCTGGAGCTTAATGTTGACGAATGTCAATCAATTACTGTTTCATGGAAGCGCCTCAAACTATTTAACCCCACCACTCTAGAAGAGCGAAGAATTCACACTGACATCCTCTTTATCCATCGTCTTCTCTCAGGAGCAATCGACTGTGCAAGCCTTCTCTTCTCTATCCCATTCTACACCAATCCCCGTAACATACGAAACCCTCGTATATTTTATCTACCAGCCCATCATATCTCGTATGGCATTAACGAACCGATCTCACGTATGCTACGCAACGTCAACTCTTACCCCACCTCCTTTGATTTCAACCTTACCTCTCGTGCGCTAAAACCCCGTCTCCTCACTAGCTCCACCTGGCCATTCCTCAGAATTTATTCATGTATATTATAAATTGTTAAACCCAAACAATCATATGAGGCGTCCTATTCCAGAACTGACTTTCTCCATTTTTGAAAATGTTGGTAAATTAAAAAAAACGAATTTGTAATTTTTTTTAAAATAGTGTTTGTTTTTTGGCGCAATTTTCAGTTACATTTAGTTTTTAGGGATCGATTAAAATCAATTCTATCACAGGATAAAATATACTTTATTAATAAAATAACAATTTAAAATAAACAAAATAAAATAAAATAATCCACCGCAACCATCAGCACACAAACGAATGGAGTTGTACTGACTTAAATCTATTTTTTTGGATAAACATTATTTGTAAAATCACGTATATTAACCCACTAAAAACAGTGGTACCAATATCTCGCTTTTTTTTTAAATGGAGAAAGTTAGTTTTGGAATGGCACGCCTCATATATCTGTATCCTAGTTTAAGTTAGTTTTTAAGTGAATTTATAGCTTGTATTAAGTCGAATAAATGGGGGCCCCCTTAACTCCGAAATCTAAGCATATAAACGAGGTAGAAGCGACCACCAATGAGGCAATTCGACTGATTAAAGACTGGTTATCATCCCGCAGACTAGTATTAGCTGATCACAAAACGGAGGCAGTCCCAATCATCAGTCAAAAGCATGAAGAATATAATAACTTTCAGATCAGAAATCAGAAGATACAAACAAAACAACTGAAAAAAAAATGTTAAGAGTTTGTGCATTAAGGACTTTATGGTATACGGTTGTAGAATGGCCGCAACCAAAGCAGCCTTTGTTATAGCTGAACTACTCATCATAGATATACTAGCTGAGGAGATGCTTCGGATCTATCAAAGGAGAGCCACAAGGGATGAAGAGCCTGGCGGAATGGCGATGATAAAGCTAGCAGAAAGAGAAGCTTCGGTTGATAAATGGCAGGCTAAATGGAACACGAGCTTAAAAGGGAGATGGACCTTTCCATCCGTAGAAGCTTGGATTGGATGAGTATAGTCAGCGATTGGACAGTTTAAACAAATCTCTCATCCAGTAACATCCGAAGCACATCAATCGTAAAGGAGTTGTGTCCCATCACAACAACGCAAGACCACACACATCTTTGGCGACCCGTCAAGAATTATTGGAACTTAGATGGGATATGTTAGCGCACCCAACACACTCACCTGACCTTGCGCCGTTAGACGTCCACTTGTGTTTCGCCCTCTTCAAAACTCCTTGCATGGAATAAAAATACATTCAGATGAGGTGGTAAGCCCGCACCTTGTTCCCAATAACAAATATTTTCAATTAAAAATAACAGACATTCGAATCAACATTCCACAACATCCCCCAATTAAGTACAATCGAAGTGACATTATTCACTTTTTTTACGTTGCCCAGATTGCTTCTGATAAGCCATAATTAATTCGATGCTTCTTTACGCTTTTCTAATATCCACATTTCTCCACCCTGAGTGAATTCAAGTGGTGCGCTGTACTGACAGGCGACAGCGGTCTATGCACTAAAGTAAAATTTATAATTTCCCCAACAATAGTCAGGAAGGGGCCAATACTCCCGCTCGTACCACAAGTGCACTCCACTAAAGCGTTGCAAAGTTAATCAATGTTCATATGAACGAGATCCACTTGATGTACTTACAAAATACAAAATTAAAACACCACGAGCCATTAATCAGAAACGTCCCAGCTGCGAACTCTGGCCCCCGAGTCCCGCGTCGCTACTTAAGTCGCTCAATCTGAGTAGCGTGCTAATTAAAATTTGAAAAGTTTAACAAGTGTTAAATTAAGATACATCAGAGCACCAGCAAAGCGATGTCGTGCCCCTCCTCCAATCTCATTATAATGAGAGTTGTATCACTTGTTCACGGGCGTCTAGTGCTATTAAATGGGCTGCGATTCTCCCCGCTGCTGCAGGACTTAACACCACCCGTTGTAGACCTGGTCCACACGTTCATAAAACCAGTGGAATTGTATATCACGCAATAGTCGCGGCGTGCTTTGTGGTTCGGATTGTACGCGGTGTCTAGCAAGTGGCCTACGGAGCAGTTGATTAAGGATACATTCATTTTCCTTGATTGTTCATGTAGATGGCGCAACGTTGAGTCAATCATATTGATTCAATAAGTGACAAATTGATATGCAACTGTTGCCGTGTTAATCAGCCCACGGATACCTTACTTTGACTTAAGTAGCAATTAATCGATTAATAATTACACTAAAGGCGTTGGTCTAACTAACAGAGAGGGGGAGAACAGTCGATGACGACTTACTTAGAAGCCACTGCTCTAAGTGAATAAAAGTTGATTGCTGGTCCACACTGTAGTCAACTCATCCCCGGAACAGAAACAATTCCGTCTAATGGCATCCCACAATGAGGGGATATGACCTGGACAAGTGGAACTACAGTACCTAACCAGGGTGACGGAGTAGTTGAGGCTAATGGGCAGCTTAGTACGGTTGACGTATCACAAAATGGTAGACGGTAAAGCAGACAATGACAAGGCATTTCTGAATAGGGTGAGTCTTCGCCTCCTTGTTGATGCCATCCGGTCAAGAAGCTTTCTTTGTATCGGTTGCAATTCAGATTGTTCCTTGTGTGGGCGAACGATAATTCATTTTCATTACTGTAATTGAATTCGTCAGGCTATTGAAGATGTTGACTGTGTTGAATGAATTTAAGGATTACTTCTCATCGCAACAGATTTCTATTCTTTTTTTTCACCTGAAACGTGCGTGTAAAAGGATATTTGTGGAACTTTAGTTGATATATTGTAGCACATTGCATGCGAAAGAAAAGGGAGTGGATTGACAGCAATGCCCCGATGAAATAATGAATTGGGGATGCATGATCAGGCAAAGCACATTGCACACTTGTGTCGTGCGGCAGAAGAACGATTCCTAAAGCTACTTTTTGAGTGGTGAATCCATGCTCCTTGATAGGCGGATATTACGGGAAAATATTTGTGGAAGTAGTGTGCTTACACTTAAGCTACGAACGTGAGAATATCTACTATATAGGAAAAAGTCAGTGATTTTGTGTACAAGAAACCATCAAACCAAAGCGGGATATGTTGCTCCTATATTCTTATTATGGAATTAAAAGCCTGGTCCCCCAATGAAATTCACCGTTTCACTGAGGAAAATGCCCGAAATTTCAATGTGCAGGTATATAATCGAAAGGATCAGTAGATTCGAACACAGCATTGAATTTATATCCCTGTTCGGGCTTCTATATAGGATACAGTAATGGATGATAGGTTAAGGACGTTAAGATTTAGCCACGAAAATGTACATTTGAGGTTGTATAAGGGCAGGTCAATAAGTCCTTAGAAATAGCGCTCATAGCATCGCTAATGGTCTGTTTTTAGATTAGTCGATAAATCAAGTTTCTAAACGACGTTTTTTGGAAAACTTAAATTCATTGTCATTGTTCCTCAATAATATTTTTGCTGGCACATTAACAGGCATGATTCCACGTGATAAGGGGCCTTTATTCCAGGCGGAGTAAAGAGCTTCAAATCACCCCCAAGTCCAATATATGGGACGATCTAAGATGTAGGCAGTCTATTGGAACTAAGCATACGGACGAAATCTGGATAGGGTTGTAGAGTGCATGGGATTATGACAATGCATACATTCAACGGCCAAAGTTCTTGCTCGATCAGAAAATGAGATATAAAATACGAGGACAGGACAATAAGTCCTTAGAAAATCTAAGAGATGTTTTTAGTAAACATCATTCTTCACAAGGTATATGTCGTATACAATATATAAATACCTTGTAGGTATCTGATAATTTGGGTATGAAAAAAATATCTGCGAAGTGGGTGGCGCATTTGCTGACAGCTGAGAACAAATGTAACCGCGTGGTCTCTTCTAAAGCTCTTTTGGAGTGCATGCGTCGCAATGTAACTGATGAAACACGGATACACCACTACACTCCCGAGACGAAAGAACAGCCAGAACAGTGGTTTTTTAAAGGCGAACTGGCTCGAAAGAAGGCAAAGACCGTGAAATCAGTTGGAAAGATTATGGGTACTGTGTTTTGAGATGCAAGTGACATTATCTTCATTGACTATTTGGAAAAGGGACATACGATAACTGGACAGTTTTATACGTCATTATTAGGTCAGCTAAATGAGAAAATAAAAACAAATCGCCTTCATTTGAAGAAAAACAAAGTGTCCGTTTCAGGATAATGCACGAGTGCATACGTGCGCAGTTTCAATGGCTAACATTGAGGAATTGAAGTTCGAATTGAGAGACCATCTACGGTATTCACCGGATCTGACCCCGAGTGACTCCTTTTTATTTTCAATAGCGCACAACTATTTACATCAAATGAGGAGGTCATCGCATACACAAATACTTATTTTTGAGAACTGCCACAATCATACTTTTCTGAAGGCTTAAAAAAGGTGGAGGGACGTCTGTCAAAGTGTATGGGACTGGAAGTAGATTATCTTGAAAAATAAAATTACCCAAAAAATGTTGTTTTCTATCGTTTTCTAAAGACTTATTGACCTGCCCTCGTAACATATCTTGACAGAAAACATATATCGTGTATATATAGTCCCTGTGTACTTCCTGATAGGTAAACTATATGTAGGCCAATTAAAGTCTGAGGAGTATCAGCAACTATTTACCTAAAGAATTGTCGTTCGGTGGTTGGCCTCAGCAGAGCGATTGTATATCTAACTATTGACGTTGCATTGGTTGATGCGTAACTCTCGCGCCATTGCCACGACTCGACATAAGAGATCAAAACCGCCTAATGATAATGAGCGAGAGCTTTACTAGTTTTCGTGCTATACCGTAGCTAGAATATTATTTACTACCGATTGCCACAGGATTGTTTATTCAAGATTTGAATAATGGCCAATTCCGAAAAATAATGATTCCAGAAACTGTACCACGCGGGCTGCTTGATCGGTCCATGACTTATGAATAAGTCCGTAAATGAATCATGAATGAATTAATTACAAATAAATGAATTATGATTAAATAAATTATGAATGAATGAATTGTGAATGAATGATTTGTGAATGAATGATTTATGATGAATTAAATATGAATGAATGAATTATGAATGAATAAATTGTGAATGAATGAATTACGAATGAATGAATTATGAATGAATGAACTAAGACTGCATAAATTGTGAATGAATGAATTATGAAAGAATGATTTATGAATGAATGAATTATGAAAGAATGAATTATAAATGAATGAATTATGAATGAATGAAATATGAATGAATGAATTATGAGTAAATGAATTATGAGTGAATGAAATATTATTCGATGAATTATTATTCGATGAATGATGAATAAATAAATTGTGAATGAATGAATTATGAATTAATGAATTAGGAATAAATGAATTATGAATGAATGGATTAGTAATATATGAATTATGAATGAATGAATTATGAATGAATGAATTATGAATTAATGAATTAGGAATAATTGAATTATGAATGAATAAATTGTGAATGAATGAATTATGAATGAATGAATTATGAATGAATGAATTATGAATGAATGAATTATGAATGGATGAATTGTGAATGAATGAATTGTGAATGAATGAATTATGAATTAATGAATTATGAATAAATGAATTATGAATGAATGAAATATGAATAAATGAATTACGAATAAATAATTATGAGTGAATGAATTATGATTGGATGAATTATGAATGAATGAATTATGAATGAATGCATTATGATTGGGTGAATTATGAATGAATAAATTGTAGATGAATGACTGAATTATGAATGAATTAATGAATTATGAATGTTCCGATAGACCCTGATAAGCAATACTCCTCACGTGTATCTAAAATTCCACGTTATGGAATGATATTTAGGTATAACCAAGTAGCTTAAACAACGAATTGATAAGGGGGGTTTCGCTTCACGTAAAAATTGCTATTGTGTGGTTAGATGGTTAGACTTATTGGTACATGTCCCCGATATGTGATTTGCTATAATATTGAAATTTAAAAAAATTTAAAAAAATCTTGTTTGCTACTGTGGTCATTATTAAATATTATCATCATCAATATCGGCACTACAACCGGGAACCGGCCTTGGCCTTATTTAGCAAGTCCTGAGGCTTGTTAAATTTTCCATAATGATTTGTCCTGCGCCAGAGGCTCCCCGACGGGGAATCGAACCCCGGTCTCCCGCGTGACAGGCGGGTATACTAACCACTATACTATCGAGGAGCCCATTATTAAATATGGTTTATACTATTTCTGGTTCGGTGTTCGTCATCTGCTTTTCGAACTTGTTACTAGTCCTTTCGTCTTGTTGATGGTGACACCGTTATGTGTCATACGTCCACCTTGATTAGCAAGGCTGTTTTTAAATAAAATATACACTGGTATAATGTTTGTAAATGAAAATTGTATTCTAAATTTTAATAATTTGAATGAATTATGAATGAATTCATTTTGAATGAATGAATTAAGGATGAATGAATTATGGATGAATGAATTATGAATGAATGAATTATGAATGGATGAACTGTGAATGAATGAATTATGAATGAATGAATTATGAATAAATGAATTATGAATGAATGAAATATGAATGAATGAATTATGAATAAATAATTATGAGTGATTGGGTATTATGTGCACCATGCAATATAATATTCGCGGTTATTAATACTGGACGAGACACTTTTATTTAATTAACGGGCGCACAAAATGCTAATTAAAAGAGCAGCGCTGGAAAAAGGACAACCAAAACGAAAAGGAAGATGGCTGAATCGACTTTCTGTAGGTTGACATTTAGGGGGTAGTAGATGAGCGCTCGTAGATCGCGATTTAGTCGATGGCCTGCGAACCGAAAGCCCCGCCAAGATCGAGTGGAAAGAACGGAAAGTTGATCAAGGATCTAGATGGATTATATGAAAAAAATCCTTGACTAATCCATCAGTCTATTAGTCCAGAATTGTTTTTTTAGCTAGCGCACGCATAAAGGGGTATTTTAAAGTACCCTTAAATGTCAAAGCACAGTGCGAGCGGATTTTGTGGGATGTACATATTTCCAAGTATAACGCCCCCGCCCACACATTCATAACCAATTAACAATAAATAATTATAAAGCATCCATATCCAAATTAATATTGAATCCAATGCACGATAACTTGAACCAACTGTTCAATAGTCGCACATCAATTCAAATTCCCAAAAATCGTAAGCTAAAACCAACATGATAAATCGCAATTCTTTTATCATGCATAAACACAAATTCCTAAAAACCCCAATATCATAATTCAAATTTATCACAACTTCCGGGAATTTGTCCAACCAAATTTCCACACGGTTTCCCGTCCTCGACGAGATTTGCTATAAAAGGATGATGGAGCTCTGATTTGATGGTCACATCAGAATTAACGTGTCAGTGATAGTGCAAAATATTACGGTCTTAATTTTGATTTTTAAAGATTTGCGGTTTTAGAATGGTTTGCTAACAGTGGATAAATTCATTCTGTTGAGCTGAGTGAAGAAAAAAATAGTCAGGATAGAGCCTGCTGGCGGAATTTTGGGCACAGGAAGTACAAAACTGAAGAAAGCACCCTTCCCAACAACTCTTCCCTCTATAATAGAGGATTCCTGGACCCATTCCATGCTGTCTAATACTGACACACCACACACATACGCACAGTACAAGACCCCGAAAACACACACACACACACACACACCGACCAAAGCCCAGATTATCACAAGCCATAGACGTAATCTGCGTTCAAGACATACCAGTCTTGTATGATTTCCTTTCCACCATCCCTTCATCGAAGTGGTTAGAACACATTTGAATTAACCCTGCACACACTGTCCTTAGATCACCATCATCATCGGCACTACAACCGTGATCCGGTCTTGGCCTTATTTAGCAAGTAAAATTTGTTGAATTTTCCATAATAACTTGTTTTTCCGGGCAAGGTTATTAGCCTTGCGCCATAACTGTCTTTAGATGACCTGCCTCGTTTTCTTTTCAGATATCTTGAGACCGAGCCCAAAATCCTCACAGATGTGGGTGATTCTGGTTGTCACCAGAAGACCAGAAGCCAGAGCACGATGAAGGCCACATTTGTCCTTGTTTCTTTTAAATCGCCCCCCCCCCCCCCCTCCCCCCACTTGTGCTTGTTTTGATTCGATTGTCAGTCTTGATTGGCGTTCGATGTGCGAGGAGGCCTATAAATTAATAAAATCAAATTACCATTACTATTTATTGGTCTATAAGAAGCCGGAAGTTCATGACGTTTCGGAATCGGCTGCGTCATCGTTCCCTGACCTGTACACTCTCCTTCCATGCTTGACCATCTGATCTGATTTCCTCAATTTCAAACCTTTCATTGTCCTCCCATCGCCGTCGTGGCCGTCCTACCGATCTCTTTCCCGTTGGTCTCCCGTCAAGAATTCTACGCACTATCCTATCGCCGACCCATCTTAATCTTCACGACCTGATTACTCTCACTACTGTAGGTTTGCGGTATAGATCTTTCAATTCGTGGTTGTGGAGTTTTTACCATTGTCCTGCCTCTTCGTAATATTTACCGCTAAAGATACTTCTTAAAACTTTATTCTCGAATACGCGGAATTGGTTTTCTTCCCGTTTTGTTAGAGCCCATGTTTCGCATCCGTATAGAACAATCGGCATGATTATGGTTCTATAAACACGGAGCTTTATATTACGATCAATTATAATAAATCAGTTAAAATATAAAAGTTGCCAGTCTATTGAAATATAACTTCACTTTGTACTTTAAGTGGTTAAATAATATAAGTATTAGATACAAATTAAACACAAAATCTTCTCATTCAAAATATCAACAACGGTCCCCACTCTTTCCTCTGGCTAGAGGATGCATTGTGGTTGAGCATAACGAGCAATTTGAGAGGGATCGAACAAAGAGACCCTCATCCTTTTAAGGGCAAGGAAATATCCTTCCAAGAATTGCTACAACATGGGGTCTACTGTATCATGTATGGGAAGAAGTAAGTTTAAACAGCAAAGTTTTAATAAACATAAAACATTTCTATTGTGATGCCCTTTTCAATTTTTAACTCCATTTTGGATAAACTTTAAATAAAAGGACATAATTTTGTAAAAATAAAATATTTACTGGATGACAATAATCATAACAAAATGGAATGAGTAGTTTCAGTTGTTCATCTACAAAACTTCCATCACTGTTCAGTGAAGCAACACAGTTGTCATAGGTTACATTTTGAATGTCGTAACTATCTACAACTAGCAACAATGTAAGCCAAATTGACGGCAATGTTAAAGCTGTGGCTTACTTCCAAACTGCAGTTTTTAATACCTCACGTTAAAACCTCGTGAAGCACATTGTTCCAGGACTTCTTATTGCATTCGAACATGCGACAAGCAACTGGACGGCGACGAGTAGACCGCACGTCCGGTGAATAGATGACATAAACGAGCTAAAAGCTGACCCCACAACTTTCGAGATTTTATGGGGACGTCTTCTTAATGTGGGTGATTATTGAGCAACTGCACGTTTACTCCATTTAAGGTTAACGTCGTGTTGATGAGGGCCAACTGAGGGATAGAGTTCATTTGCACTGCACTAAACGTAGAAAACGTGGTTAAGGTGACACAGAAAATTAGCAAAAGTGTTCTCTCCTCAGAGATGCTCACGGTAATCTTGGAAAACTGTTGCTTGGGTTAAAAAGAAGATGAAAATGAAAGCATAGAACGCTGATTATGGACATCAACTTATGGTGCACTTCAAACGTAATTTCAAAAAAACTGAAGCCTCATTAAGGACTTCGGGAGAATGTACTACATACAAAAAATATATAGTTTCAAGACAAGGGCATGGAAACGACTTTCCTACAAAATTCGGCATTCGCCAGCGAGTCTGCGAGGTTTTGTGGCCTGTTCTTGGCAGATATCGGTAGCTTTAATAGTAACGGAGTCTCATTTTTAGAATTTTTTTACACCAAGCTTAAATAAGATGGAAGGTGACTTAAATATGCAATGTATTGATGACGTATTATTATTCTCAGTGAGTTGACGTAGTTGATGGTAATCCTATCCCATCATTTATTTATCACCCAAACAGCTCTGGCTTTGTTCGAGTGGATTTTGTACAAAACCACAGTAGTAAAGGTATTTACATTTTGTACAAGCATAATAAATTCAAGAAAAAATTAAAATAATTATATTACACTTTAATTTATTTGAACACTATTTCATGGATTGAGTTTGTTTCTTACATCGACCTTCTGAGTTCTAGAAACGGATGCCTTAACTAGTTTCTAACAAAATAATGTGCAGTCTTTTGGTGGTCGGAAGTTGACGAATTGTGGTTTGTTCGAAGTTTATAAAGTTAGTCGCCAGTGGGTATGTAATCAGTATTTTAATATTTTATATCTTGTGGGGGTAGAAGAAGTATAGCACCAAGCACGGGCACACGATTCACTTCTCTGTATTGAATATAATAGAATGGGAGAATTCACAGCTCCCTGCTGTAAGCCATTTTTAATTTGGAAAGTCTTGTTGGAGAGTATGTCCCCGCATTTCACCACAAAATGTTTGTCCATTATCATATCATAAATGATGTATAACAGATATTGCGGCATACCCAGGCTTGTTAACTTATAGACAAGTCCTTCTAACCATACGGTGTCGAAAGCCTTTTCAAAGTCAACCAAGCAGGCGCCTATACATTGTCGCTTTGCCTTGTTCCACTGTATATCGGAAACAAGTTTCGTCGCTGCATGAACTGTATCATGTCGCGCTCGGAAGCCAAACTGGTTGTTGGGGATGATGTCGTTGTCATCACACCAACCTATCAGTGCTTTGTTTATAATTTTTTCGAATACTTTGCTGATGTTGGGAAGCAAGCTGATTGAGCGGAGATTGACTGGATTGCTCTTATCCTTACCCTTTTTGGGGATAGGGTGGACTACTGCAGTCTTCCAATGGGTTGGATAGTGTGCATTGTTTAGAGCGTTGTTAAACAAAGTAGTGTATATGTTCACTGCTTCGCGAGGCAAGTGCCTTAGAACCACATTTGGAATGCTATTGTGGTGAGGAAGTATGTACCAGCATGGGTACTCGTTTCACTTCCATCCCCATCATCTGATTACCGTAGTACTGCAACTATCCACCAAGAAGAGGAAAATAAGACGCTTGTTTTGATTTATATAAAAGGTTCGTTTTTTATTTTTAAGGTGGTGTAATGAAAGTTGTGGTGACTGTTAATACGTTCATTTTATGTTAAGTTATTTCCATTTGGTTCAAACCCGGTACAAACATTCGCGGAATACATAATTAGTTGAATAAAAGGGATACGTCCCGCAGGGGTGCAGGCTCCGATGCACACCCTACGGGAGATGATAAATAAGAAAAAACTCGATGTGCGCGCACTGAAGGATGGAAGAAGACTCTGCGATCGTCATCTCATGCAGAGATGATTTCGCTAAGGAAAAAAAAAAGGAAGAGAGAGAAAAACTTTTCTCTTAAGGGTGTAACTAGTGGCGCAGTGGTATATGTGCGCAATCGAACAGATTCAATGCTGTTGCATGTGTTCGAAAACAGGCAGGCGGCAAGGACAATAGGGAAAAATGACCACATGCGCCGCTGGTAATGCGGGTCATTGTTTACACGATGCCTCGTCGCTATTTTCGACGTTAGGAGAAAAAGGTGCTAAAAGCAAATTGGATGTTTATGGCATCTCTGGCTGCAATAGAAACCGCGTTCATATTTGCATTAGGAAATGCTGGAGAATTTGGTTTCAGCGTCTATTGCGCTAATTATATGCAGCTGCTTGGGTTGTTTGTTGGTAAGACAAATAAAAAAGGTTGCCAGGCAATGTGTATGAAAAGGTATATGACGCGGCTGGGAAAATAGACGGCGCGATATTTATGGTCCCTGTCATGACGGTTACATTGAATGCAATCCGAATTATTTTGTTTACAGGAATTTGTCTGGTACCGAATTGGTTCAGAATACCAAATAAGCAAACAAAGAAATCTTACGGAAAATTGTATGCGAAGGGATGCATGAAGGTAAGTTTTCTTTATAGGGATTTTATGATTACAGATGGTGGTCTATATAATGCGTGAAGCATTTACAGGTACTAATACCGTTGCATTAGCAAACTTAAGGGAGTTGGGTAGTAGTTATGGGGGTTTTTCAGGTAAGTAGACCGTAGGGTTTGGCGGAAATGCTACACTATCTATTCCAGATGATTTCTTATTTTTTATTGAGCTAAGTATGTTTCTAAGTTCATCCTTGCGCACAAACATATTTGTATTTTCATTTCTGACGGAAGAATCCGCCCTATTATTTTCGCCAAATGTGATGAAACTACGGTTTTCGGATCGCCAGTTGTAAAGTTGATTGCGCAGTGAGCAATGTCTTTGACGGGCATTGCTTTCAATTTCAGTGTTAGCATGAACTGATTCGTTAACTCTGTACACTGCTTCGAAACAGGCTCCAATTGAATTCGCTTTCGTTTGCGGGTCTTCGACTACTATTACTTCATCGTTGGAGTTGATGTGCTCTAAGGTGAGTCCTGCGTTCAGCATTATCTGACAATTCTCGGGAGTCCGTGGAATTCGGAGACAGGGAATGTCATTGTGATCTTTTCTTCGACATATTTTCTTGATTTGTGAAAACATGTTCGGTTCGTTTGCTTGAACAGCTCGAATTCTGTGGCTCCACTCCTCATTTATTACTGCTCGGTAATTATCCCGGATCAGTTTTTGAAGATTTTTAATCAAGGACTTGATTGTTTTGATTTCGTTGCTATTTGGGTCACTGAACTGCCTCTAGCACAATTTCAGCTTTGAGAGCAGGGTGCTCTTTTGCCTATACAAAACATCGATAGTTGCATTTCTGTATCGGTGGGTATAGCCATCCATATGAGCTACTTTGGGGATGGAACGATTCATTGTGTTAGTAACAATATCGTTCATAGTTAGGAGGTAATGATCGATTTCATCGTTACGGAGGTTTCTATTAGTCGGTGGGTCTATGCCAATGTTGCGTATTTCTCTTTTTACTATGCGTTCGAAATGCGACCAATGTGCTATTCTGAAATCGAAAGAGTGTACCTGGTCGCACTGCTCAAGTAGATGGTACTCGTTTGGCACGTGTATTACGGCTCCAAGTCCGTAATGATCGCTATCGTACTCAATTGTGCGAAGACAATTTCGAGTAGTTACCTCGGTATCTGGTAACTGAATTCGATCATCTGTCATAAGTAAATCCAGGAAGGAGTTACCTCTTGGATAAGACGGTGTACTTGCAGCGTACAATTCTAGTTTATGCTCGATCGCATTTGTTTGCACCAATCAAACAACGCAATGCCTCTAGTATTCGAGGTCAGATTGCCCCAGGCACTGTGCTTGGGGTTAAAATCACCAGCCATTAAAAAGTAATTGTTTTCCGAATCTAACTTGAGACTTCGGAAAAGCGTATCGATTTCATAGGGGTACCTTGAACAGATTCAGGAGCGTAAGCAGCGACTATATATAGATGCCTTTGACTTTTTAGAGGAATGTCTATAATGCATGCCTCTAGCACCTGGAATTTGTGTACTTCCATGTTGTAAACGACCTTATGGTGAAGACCTTTCTTAACTAAAATAGCGACCCTCGAGTAGAGTGTGGTCGATCTCGTCTAATTATGTTATAATTTTTGTAGCCCATTTTGTGCCTTTGGTTTAGCTTAGTTTCGCTAGCCAAGAGCACATCTGGGCATTCGCCTAGGAGCAGATTGCCTAAATTATCCCTTCTTTCGTTGTGGATTAGTGAATTTACATTCACAGCTATAATTTTTAGGTTTAGTTCAGACGGAGGGTTGAAGATTTTGATGTGGAGAGTTATTTGAGAACAGGGTTGAATAGAGAGTATCTATTCGTGCTGTTTGTTCAGTCAGTGTTTTTTGAAATTCGGCAAATTGTCCTTGCATGGTTAATAACATTGTTATTATTTCGGAATGTGCCTCTGGCGCAGGAATCCTTCCATTACTATATGTATGTTCCATGGATGCTGGTTGCTTAGGAGCACCGGCCATTTGTGCATATGACACACAAGGAGCCACGAAATTGTTGTAAGAACGAGTTTTCATTTTTTTTCTCTTCTTCAACTTGTTTCTTTTTGGATTCCAATTTTAATTTCATTTGTTGAAATTTAGGACATCCTCTAAAATTAGCAGTGTGACCTGTATTTTTACAAAGGACACAGGACAGTGTTTTCCTATCTGGAAGCTGTTCCTTGCCCAAGGGGCATTCACCAATGATATGGTCGGAGAGGCACTTTACGCACCTGAATTGCATGTGGCAGTTTGATGCCGCGTGCCCGAAGCGTTGACAACGCATACACTGCAATACGCGATCGATTTTTCTAATTTTTTCCCAACTTATTGTTTGGTGGTTGAGGTGTTTGATGTATCGGAGAACATCAACTTTACTGTTGGGACTCAGTGATACAATAAAGTAAGGCAATTTGCAATTGCGTTTTCTGGAGTTGGCGGTACAGAAGGGTTTCACACCTGTAAATTTTAAATTGTCGGTTTCGACATTTTTTAATTCCTCGAATACCTCCTCAGGGGAAAAACATGGGTCAACTCCTTTTAGGAGCATGGAGATTATTTTCTGCGATTTCGGGGTGTACGTGTACTACTCCCTTTTTGTCTTACCCAAAGCAGTCATTACTTTGCGATAACCATCATCGCACATTAATTTTATTTTAGAATTATCAATTTTTTTCTTTTTGAAATTTTTGCAAGTTAACTCACCTAATTTTATAACGTCCTTTGTTTCCATGGACGTACGTATTATAGGCGGCGCCTTTTCCTTTTTGTTGGTTACGATGTGCTGGTTCTTTTGCTGCTGCTGCATCTCATTTGTTTGCTGCCTTTTGTTTGATTCCTGATGTTGTTCCTGATTTTTTCTCTGTGTTGTTGTATTTTCTCTCCTTTGTTGTTGCTGCATTAGATCTTTTAATTTGAGGATTGATTCTTTTTGTTTCTTCAATTTCTCTTTTTTGTTGTCTATATCCGCAAGGAGTTTATCCAGTTCCGCCGGATCCGTTGCCGTACCTGTGATATTGTTCTCTTCATCAGCAGGTAATTCAATTTGACTTGGGTCAAGGTCAACCAATTCGTTGAATTGGTTGCCTGCTCCAATGTATTCATTTTTCTTTTCTATTGCACTTTTATAGCCATCTGTATTTGGCTTGTGCCGCTTCGTCATAAGACTCGGCTGTCGCTCGAGTCGGCGCCGTGTCATTGCCAAATGTGCGTTTCTTTTTTTTATGTGCCGATGATGATGCTCGAGTAGGTCCGCACTGCTCTATGTCACATTGATTGTTTTTTTTTGTTTTGTTTTTTTTATTCTTATTATTTTTTTTTTATGACCGTTCTTGATGACGGTTACAGTGTGTGATAACACACAACTCACACGCGCGTTCGCACACACACTGTGTGTATAATGAGCACACGTACATACACTGAACACGTACACATTACACCGTTCAATAGTTCGCAATATGCTACACAGCCGTTCTCAGTGATGGCCCCACTGTTTGAGCAATTCAAATAAAAGGACGCGGGCTAGGACGATGGGACGACCCCCCCCCCCCCCCCCACAATTTCTTCTTCAGTACAAAACTGAAGAAAGCACCCTTCCCAACAACATTCCCCTCTATAATAGAGGATTCCTGGACCCATCCCATAGGGTCTACTATTAACAAACCAAACACACGGACGCACAGTACAAGACGGCACAAACACAAACATACACACCGACCAAAGAGCAGATTATCCGACGCCAAAGACGTGATCTGCGTTTACTACCGCACCCAAGACCCAGCGGTCTTGTATGATTTCTTTCCCACCATCCCTCTATAAAAGTAGTTAGAGAACACTTGGACTAACACTGGCCACACTATCCTTGGATACCCCCCCTTTTTTCTTTTCTTTCCAGATGCCGCGAGACCGAGCCCAACATCTCACGGATGTGGGTGATTCTGGTTATCGCAAGATGACCAGAAGTCAGAGACAAGATGAAGGACACATATGTCCTGTCTCGCTAAATTCGGCCTTCTCGCCACCATTTTTTTTCTTGATGGGACGATCCGTACCGTTTGAACGTTAGATGTTGAAAAAAAAAAAAAAAAAAAAAAAGTGCAATGATCTCGAGGTGGAATTAGCTTTAGCATGTATGTCGCAATGCTATTCTGAAACTGACCTAGTGACCCAATTAGGATATTATGATGATCTCTGAGTACGTTGTACTGCGGTAAGGGGAAATGAGGTGAGTATGGAAGTTGGTTTGTAGCTATTCACCTGTTAAAAGAGATCATTGATCCCAAGCGAATAGAGCGGCTGGGGGAAGTCATAAGTGACGCTTAATCGGCTAGGGAAATATTACCATGTGAACCAAATTCGAAGAATTTGGAATTTCCCCAGCCGATGCATGATTATGTAACCGCGTCGTTTGGTTGTTGCTAAACAAAATGACTTTGAAATTTCCGGTGGAAATCTCATGGGTCAATCCAATAGTGTTGCCGTATGGCAAGAAAACGCTGAATGCAATTGTGCATTAACCGAATAGATTAATGACTTCCGGCCAGTCTTCTTTTAGGGATTTATCTATTGCAGGTGAAATAACCGACGGTATGAATTGGGGTTGGGTTGACGCGCTGTTAGCGGTCGAATTGAGGTAAGGAATTGTGGGTTGGTTCTCCATGAAATATAGAGAAACCCCACGATCTCATGATCCCAGCTCTTCATGTATAAGAATATCATCGAGGTGTGTTGTCAACCATTCCGATTCAACAACTAATATGTCTTAAAAAAAACTTGTAAAATTCTCCCTACGAAAATCACACAATATGCAATACGAAATCTTTTAAAGATAAAAACACAGATGCGCACTGTATGATCATTTAAATCTATTTTATGGTAATATTGAGTTCAGTTAAAAGTAATTGCGTATTTTTTGTATATTTTTCAGTCATTTATTTATATAGGTATCAATCAAAGATATATTTGCCGTTTTGTTCGATGACCTTTTCCCGCCTTTGGGTTGGCTTCGTAATTCCTCCTTCGTAAAAGGACCTGTGGGGTGTTTGTGGATGTGCCTGACATGGACACGGGTTTTCACCTATCGCCCACAAACGATTTCTTCACTGACATTGTCTCCAAAAACACAAGCACCGAGAGGAAAGATAAATAGAAAGGCACTGGAGGATTTCTGCTGTATACTCGTTTATTTCCTTATTCTCGAAAAATAAGTTCCACAAAGAGTTCGTACTATATAAAGAGTTTATTTTAAACATTAAGGTTCACAATCAATAACCTTTTCGCAAAGATTTTGTACTATATAAAGCTTAATTCGCAATTCGCACATTGAGGTTCACCATCAACAACCTTTTCACGAGGAGTTTGCACTATAGGATGAGTTTAAATTTTAACATCAAAGTCTTCACAAAGTCTTTGAATTAATATTGCGCACTTGCTATTGTAATACCCATAAACGACGACCGTAGCGGCAAGAAAACTTTCGACTCCTGCGCACTCGCTGGTGGTTCAAATTTGACTCGGCAGCGTATGTGTACGCGACGGGGGTTGCAATCTGACTCCCCGATGCAATCCACATCCATCAGATGCAATGGTGGTGGATCACATCGGTGTAGGAGGAGCGAACCGGATCAACTTGGCGACGGCCAATGGCGATCGAGAACGGGGTTAAATGGGAGAATTTCCATATGCCGTATAGGGCAAATACGACACCGCACCTGTTCAAACAAGGAACAAGCATATGCAGCCTCAGCGTTGCTGTCAATCATGGCTGGTGATCGCCAGAGAGACGAAATAGGTTTCTGCATCCCAAGTAAACAGAAACGCTATTTCGAGGGACGTCCACCAGATGCGCTTGTTTGGTTTAGCCGTATGACTCTGTAGCGGTGCCGCCAAACCCTACGGTCTACTTACCTGAAAAACCCCCATAACTACTACCCAACTCACGCGCTCACGCTCACCAACCATAGCCTTCACGCAACCATGCATCCCTTCTCGACTTTCCTTGACCGCTAACAACTTGTTATGCCCCTGTTCAAATATTGGCGCCCATGCACGCCAAAGACAATTATCACGCGAAACCGTTCATCAATGCTCGACTTTTCTACCCGATTTCAGCAAGCCAGCTTCCCTCGTAACACAGCTACTACGCTACAGTAGGACACCTGGTTTTGCCTCTTTATTTAAACTTCAGGACCTTCGTCCTTAGATCCTTTAACGTCTCCCAAATGTCTCAGCAACACCGGTCCACAAATCAAACCGATACCACCGGACTGAGACATTATCCCTGGTTCCCCAATCTTTAGCCACCATGGTTCCCCTTTAGCGGCAACTAAAGGCTATACACGCCCCTCTACGTCGCCTCAAATACCTAGGTGCATAATACTTCGGAGCGCACATCTAATAACCCTAGGGCGCCCTGGGGTTGGACACAATCAACCACCCACCAGGAGCCCCCTAACCAAAATCCCCTATTTTTTTTTAACAAGCGCGACGGCCGGCACCTCACAGCAAGTTTCCATTCGGTCGAGGTCGCAGCTACCGCTACATTGGCACCAATGTACCGGTCCTCCCTCGATAGGTAAAACGTGCAATTGAGGGCCCGCCCTCCTCTACAAGTCCCAGTGGCAAACAATTCGCCATACCAACGTATGGACAAAAGACACCGGCTCTGGACCTGGTCCCTTTCCACCCTGCACACGGCAACCCGTCAATGCGGAAGGGAATTACCGTGGGATAAGTTCCCTTCCATCTCGCACACGCCATTTCGTCACTGCGGATGTGAGCGGATTTCCGATGGGTTCCGACCTATTCGGACGATAAGCCTGTTGGTCCACGAGAGCAATAACAGGCCTATGGAGCACGCTGCACACCCTTTCCCTTGATGGCATCAATCGGTAACATCTGTGTCCACCTTATTATCGACAAAGGACCATACTATACCTGGAACTAGTCACCATGACAGTTCCCCCGATTTAATTACAGCGCCTACCGAAGTGCACAGGGCCACCTTGTTCGTCAAGTGTTCAGCCCTCCGCCCAGCATAGCACCATTCATTCGAGCATCCCTTCAGCCCTGCCTCCTTTATTTCGTGACTGCGTCACTGGGGGAGGGGGGGGGGGGGGTACTGTAGCGGTGCCGCCAAACCTTACGGTCTACTTACCTGAAAAACCCCCATAACTACTACCCAAATCCCTTTAGTTTGCTAATGCAACAGTACTAGTACCTGTAAATGCTTCACGCATTATATAGATCACCATCTATAATCTTAAAATCCCTATAAAGAAAACTTACCTTTCCATGCATCCCTTCGCATACAATTTTCCATAAGATTTCTTTGTTTGCTTATTTGGTATTCTAAACCAATTCGTTACCAGACAAATTCCTGAAAAGAAAAACCCTCGGTTCACATATCATGTAACCATTCCAGCCAGAGATAATTATCATGACGTCGCCTATTCCTACCTTCATTCATGTATACGATAAATTTCTTTATGTATACATTGGCTGGCGACGTTTTTCTCCCAGCAATAAAATTCCCTAACTCGCACAATGTGCAACCCAAAGCAAATACGCATTCCGCGTCCCTTGGCATCAATTGAAATCCAAGCATAAACAATGCAAATGGATATTCAATACGTACCCTTACTAGCGATGCCATAAACACCATTTCCCAGTAACCTCGCTAAAATCAATTAGCACATTTTCACATCCGATCATCGTCTCTTTGTTTAGCCGCACATGTTCCAACAAAGATTCCATTGGCATCCGACGATTTCGGTTTTATTTGCTTTACCGAAATCGTATCCTAGGAATGCACTTTATGTCTTTCTTTGTTCTAGGCACATATACCACCATGATCACGATGAACGAGTGAGCTCTGAACGAGCAAAATATCGTTGAGTCTTATTCCATCCTTTGACCACGCTGGTCACAGCACTCCCGCTCTCCGCCGGCTGCGGAGGTGCGTAAATTCCAGGGTCACAAAGTAACACCCGCGAGTGTAGTCGAGTGCGTCCGCGAGGTGCTGTACGAGTCAGTAGTGTTACGTCGAAGTCTATCGTGTTCTAAGTCGTGCGTCGTGTTGCGTTTCCAGTTAAAGTTTAGAAAGTAAAGGACAAACAAATAAAATTAAATTTAAAGTGGTGATGACCAACCAACACTAGTGTTTTATTTCTCTTGGTCGTTTCCTGAGTGTTTGTTTCATTGTGCTGTTGTTTTTTTTTTCTTGTGCACAGTTTGCCGCGGCGGAACTTCCAATTTGTGAGAACGAAGTAGAGCCCTGCGCCCATGTCGGTGCCACGACTTCGCACCCCACAACTCTAGTGCACAAGGAGTGAAGATATTTTGTTGACATTAAGTCAACAGAAATCTCGCCGACGCGACGGACAGTGGGACGACCTATAGCAATAAATAAAAAAATCAACAGTTTTAGCGGTACTTTTTAGTGATTGGAAAGACATCATAAATATATATATTTTATAAATCCAAAGAAATCATTTGGAATTGTGATTTGGTACAAACGTTACAGAGCGGTAAACTTTGACTAAGTAAATTTTTTTCGCAATCTTGAATTACAAGTGTTTTTGATATAAATTAAATTTATTGTCAGTTTTAATTATACGTATAAATAAAAACCACGTCATGATAATTAATAGTGATCAAGGTATGGAAAATCATATTTAATATATAGAAAAATGTGTTTGTTTCGTATTTTTATGTATTGTGACGTTTGAAGTGCAAGTCTAATTGGAAAGTTTAAAATTTTGTGATTTTTGTGTTTAGCTAAGATTTTTTAAAAAACATCAAAAGGCGTCTTTGAGATTTTTGATGTTTTGTGATGTTCTATGTGTCTATTGATCATATCCGTAAGCGAAATTTTGCGCAAATTTGCGCTTCTGCAATTTTTTGACGTTTTTGTAGCCTAACTTCATCAATAAAAAACGGTGACCTTTTCCAAAGATGGATTGAGAGTGAGAAGCCGGTGAAGATAAGTCTAGTCTAGAAGGGTCAGATGAAAATATTGAACCTAAAATTCAAAGGGTTTCCAAGTATTTTTGTTTGACATTAAAGAGAAAATGGGAAAATTGCCAAAGAAAGCGAAATAAATTTATGCAAGTTAATGAAAGCTGGCTAAACCTTAATTTGACATTGCCAGCAAATATTTTAACTCATTGGAGAAATAAAAATTGTTTAAATGCACCAGGCACGAGCAGAGGTAGACCGTCAAAAAGATTTGAGGAATGCAGTGAACGCACGAAAAAACGTCTGGTTCATGAATTAGCTACGCAGCACAGTTCAGAGGAACTAAGCTATGCTGCTAACATTTCAAATCGGTTTTCAAAGTCTCCTCAAAAATCAAATAAGACGTTAACTCTGCAACAAACGCTAGCATTCTATTTAGATTTGGATTTGTCTAAGAGAAAATACCCTCTTCTACGATCTGTTGTAAATGGCCTTCGCAAAGACTGTTTTCCCAGTCACTATAAATTGAAAAAATATAAATCTGATCTATTATCCGAAATTGCTGTTGCGTCGGAAACAATTGCTGAAGTTAACCTCCAATCGCTTTTAAATAAATCACTTATTAATTATTTCGGATCCTCTCATTTCAAATATAAGATTCAAAGCTCATATATGCCTAAAATAGATCCACATATTGAACATTATCTACTTCGAAATGGTGCAGAAAGTTTTACGCTACCAATAGACTTGGCCGATATAGGTGGAACATCATCATCGGATAGCGATAGCCATTAATAATTAACATACATATGCACATATTTGTTATTTCAAATTAATTTATTATACCTATACATAATTCTTTTATATTAATGCTTTGAAGTTTATTAAACTATAAAATTGTTAACATACTTAAATTTGTAAATAAAGTTTGAAAAAACATGCGCAAGCATAGAAAATAAATTTTGAGTTTAAAAATAAAGTTCGCTGCTCAACTCCTTTTTTTTTAAGAAGCTGGACAGGCCATTTTTGCAGGTTGATACCTTTTCTTTAGGTCGTTGCATAGATATCAAATATAAAAAGAGATTAAATGCAAAATATTCATATTTTAGTTACTAAAACCAGAGATATTAATTTTGCCGTTTTTCCCATAGACTCGTCCCATTGTGCGACGGTGGCAAAGGGTCAGGCTGGACGATTATCTATTTGGATTAATATGCTGGTACATGGATATGGTGGTGAGGAATTTGCCACCCAGGGGAACCATGGACTAGCGTTGGTGAGCAAAACAAGCACAGTGAGGTACTGTGTGTTAACTTTGATTTTCAGAAGCATCATCATCGAGCATGAACGTGGGTATGATTGCCTAAACAACGATCATCATCATCATCATCGGCACTACAGCCGGGGACCGGTCTTGGCCTTATTTAGCAAGTCCTAAGGCTTGTTAAATTTTCCATAATGATTTATTTTTTCTGGGCAAGGTCATTAGTCTTGCGCCAGAGGCTCCCCGACGGGGAATCGAACCCCGGTCTCCCGGGTGACAGGCGGGTATACTAACCACTATACTATCGAGGAGCCTCAAAAACAACGATCATATTCATGCCCAAATCCCATGATCGGTTGAAAGCCGATAATTGGGAATTGGTCGCAACTGAACCTAAGGCTATAGGAGCAATGGTTCAATTATGGACCGTAGGAAGAATATCGGCTGCAGCTGTGTCCACAACACGCTGGCCAGCGTGTGTTTATCGTTTATTGGTGACGATAGGGGACATGAAATGGTTCATGTGTTATGAACCAGAAACATTCAATGTTATGCATGCCATCGGTGAGGTTTACTTTCAGGTGGAAGATGCTGCAGGGGAGCTTACGCTGCCCATTGCAGGTAAGTAGGAAGCCTTGTCAGGTAAGTGGGAGGCTGGTTAATTAAAAGATAATGGGTGGTTCTTTAAGGATCCCTTAAAGAACCCCCACAGACCTGTCTTTGTTAAAGAAAAAACTGAACAAGGTGCTTTTAATTTGATACAGTGCCCGATTTTGTCAGTTCATCTCAAGAGTGTTCTGTATTTTTTTCTGAATATTCTTCAAAAACTCAATCGCGTTAAGGTCCTTAAAGATACGCCCTAGAACCAGTCAATATCGACCCCACATTCATAAAACACATTATAATTGGTGAGGAAAGATGGGTTTAGGAGTTTGACATGCAAATCAGTGAACAAGCTTCGGAATGACGCCTTCCTACTGAGCCGACACTGAAAAAAAAACACATCAAACTCGGTCAAAAGTCAAGGTAGTATTGAATGTTTTCTTTGATTATCGCAGTGTTGTGCACTCGAAATTCTTGTCAGAAAATCAGACGGTAAATAAATGATATTGTTTAGGGATTATGCGGCATTTGAGCAAGCAACACCGTCGAAAAAGGTCGGGTTTGTGGAAAGAAAGCCCATGAAAAGAATTTCTGGCCAAAAATTTGACAAATATCGTCGAACAACCACCACATTCACCTGATATGGCTCTGGCTGATTTTGTTCTCCCCCCAAAACTCAAATTACCACTTCGAGCCAGAGGTTTTCAGGCGATAAAAGACATGAAAGAGAATTTGTGGGGGGCGAAGTATAGTGCCGACGTACGACACTGGTTCACTTCAACCCCCATCAATCGCAAGTTCAGCCAGGAGTTAATCACAAGAACAATGAGGAAAACACACCCAGGAACTGCAGAACGGAAAATAAAACACTTGTTTGGTCTATTGAAGTGGGTGATCTTTAATTTATTTAAACTATTTAAAATTCGGGAAGGTTCACAATTATTTTACTCGTAAGGTAATATTAATAATGACACGACTCGACTGTTATTAACGCGCGCAGTGTATAAACGTGCCGTATCGTACTGTGTGCACGGCACGGCGTGAGTTCGGCTAAGTAAACAAGCTGTACCTCATTGGGTGCTAATTGATTTCTGTTTGCTCATGCCACGAGATCATGAGAAACGGATCCAGAAAATGTTGAAAGACATAAATGAGTTTATGGGCTGAGAGTTCAGCTAAATAAACAAGTTGCAACTCATTAGATGCTAGATGCATTTGGGATACTTCAAACAGTTTGGATTGTTTATCGTATCGCCAGAATGCCTGCGAAAGAACCGAATTCTATTGTTTGCACTGGTGGGTGCTGACGAATTTGGTTGTAGAGCCTCTGGCGCAAGACTAATGACCTTGCCTGGAAAAAACAAATCATTATGGAAAATTTAACAAGCCTCAGGACTTGCTTAATAAGGCCAAGACCGGTTCCAGATTGTAGTGCCGATGATGATGATGATCGTATGCATTAATGTCCTTGGAAAAGGAAATGATTTCAGGTGCCAATGCGAGGGCATTGGCGGGAAACAGTGGACGTTGGGTTGTAATAATGGGGGGTTCTTCGGGCAAACTTAAAAGAACCTCCACAAATTCACAAGGCAGGCACTGAAGTCGCTTCTAGGAAATGCGCACAGTAAACAAACGAAATTACAGATCGAGAGCTCAATCCTCACGCTAAGAAAGAGTCAACTTGTGCCAACTTAACGGCAAAAAGAATTTTGACGATCCCTTTAAGAGGATTTTTTAAATGGTACCTTTTGGCTGAATGCACTTGGTATATTAAAACAATATGATATGAAGGACTGCAATCTAGTTGCAAATCAGTGGGATGTGAATTTGTATTGTACCCATGCGTCTATCCCTGTATCTATCCATGCATCTATCGATGTATCGATCAATTTGCGAGGAAGTTCCTCGTCTAGTCGCAAAGCTGCTGGGAAAGTCCGTAACAATGAAGCTTGCTCAGCAATGCCTTGTGCCAGACGCGGTCAAACGTCTTGGAGATATCGCCCGCTCTTGACTCACCATGCCCCTCAATCGTCCCTATACCGGTTATAAGGGTCAAAAGGTCTCCCATGGACCGTCTGCCACGGAATCCGTATTGACGATCATTCAGAAGTCCGTTGCACTCCAAACACTTAATTAACTCGGCATTGATGACCTTTTCCATCACCTTAGATAACATAGACAGTAATGCTATCGGCCGGTGGGAGACACTTGTTCCCCTTCTTTGGAATTAGCTGAACTCTATCCACCTTCCAGCAGGTAGGAAAGGTCCTCCGTGCATAAGAAAAGCGGAAGAGTCTGCCCAGAACCGGCGATAGTTCTGAAGCACAGTTCTTAAGGACTACTACGTGTACAGTCCAGTCCACGTAGAATGCATTAAATAATACGCGGGCGGAATATAACACCCCGCATCGAAGACCGTGCCGGCGGAATCACAAGGGGCTCCCAAGGACCGGCATCGAGGTTTGAATTCGCAGAAAATAAATTCGCGAATACATTAGCTTTGAATTTCTGACTAACATCCTGCTTTCCGTCTCTAACGGACGGGAAGAGGAGGAAGCGACGTTACTACTGACAGCCCTTGCCGTTGACCGAACCAGTTGGTCACTCAAGGATTTTATTGGCCACTTTGTCGTTGCAGGCTTTCTTCGCGGTATCATTCGCCTGGTTGCACGTGACGCGACAACAAGATCAAAACACAGTAATTGACGTAGTATTTCAAAGACAAAAATATGCTATAGAAACCTATGAATCAGGGAGTGTGCCTCGTAATAGGAGAATATTTTAGCCGAAAAGATATTTTATCGGAATTGTTGGTTAGCCTAACTTCTCGGGCATGGAGTGCTCTGTTGTGCCTCCATTATTTCCAACCTTCATCCATCTAAGACCGGAGACCAGAAATATTTCCTTAGTTATTCTTTCCCAACTGATCTTTAAGGATATCACAAATTCCTCTTGTATATTGCTAACATTATCCTTAAGTATTACAAAATTCATTTTTGCTCTCGTATTATAAAATACAAAAGTGGGTCCCACGCACAGTTAAGTGGCATATCCTTGCCATTCATTTCACTGCATCCTTCTGCTATTTTCGACCAGGGCTGTGTGTGTTAATGTTATAATTATTTATGGCAAGGAAAGCAAAGGGTTCAAACAACACATCGGATATTTTCTATCCTTAACTAAGAGTCTGTGATTTTCGACGCACCTTGGAACCTCATTCTTAAGTCGGTAGACTGTGTAAATTGTTGTCAATGACGAGTTTTAGGTGATCTTCACTAATCAATTAACCTGTATATAGACGTCCCAACTGAAAGTCCAAAGGCACCTTAAGTTTCTGTTTCCTAATGTGACCAAAAGATTCCGATCCAAGAATATTGATCCAAAAATGACGCCAGGAAAGTTTGATCTTGATCCACCGGCGTATAATGACGAACCTCTTAATTAAAACACTTTTGTCCAAGTGATCGTGGCAATTAAATAGCCAAATGTGCAAGAGACTTGTCTCTATGACTGTGGAGTAGAAGTCTTGGGTAAATGTCAGATTGAGATCATCGCTGGCTTTTCGCACGTCTACTTATGAGATTCATGGCGCCACGATCATTTCATTAAACTCATCGTCGTGTAAGTAGGTTACGAGTGTGCACTATGTTTTGTATCTTTTGTTGGAAAGAGGCGCGTGATCGTGCTGAAGCAATCATAGCGCACGAAGGTTATATGGTGGTTATGTTATTTTGGTCACTGGACAACCAATAAGTATGAGGTTACCAAATTTGGTCTTCTGTGAGACAACTCAGCGAAAAAACCATGCGACAACGACGGCAATGGAGAAGTAGTTTCAGTTGCTTGGATCATGGGGTGGTGTGGCTATCAAAACGACGCGACGTGGATCACGGAACTTATTTAAGTAAGATATAGTAGATTTACTTGAGAGCAAATGGATTGACGAAGTTGTGGCAAATGTTTTTTTTTTCAATAATACTTAATATGGACAGGTCAGATAACAGGCTGTGTTTTATTATTAAGGGTAACACATAGTGGGGTAGTGGAACTTGTTGATTTCGAAAAAGAATATTTACAAAAGCAATGCAGACATTGATTTAACTCTTTTTCCGCCATCAAGAACAATATATAAAGTTTATTTATTTTATTTAGTTCACCCAGTTTTAAATACGATATCAGACAGGTACCATCCATTATTCTTGATACATTGTGTTGATCGAATTCGGAAATTTCGTTTAAATTTTTCTAATTCTTTCCAACGTATCTACGGGCGACAGTCACCGAATGTTGTTGCATAAGTAGTCAGGATTGTCTAACCAACATTGCAAACAAGAGATTAGAGGTAGCCGCATAAAAAAGTCACAGGAAACTAATTCACGGGACCATGTTGGCTACGATAGCTCTACGTGTTCCGACTGTTAGAGAAGTATGATTCAACGGCGAACTTGGTCCGCCTCTCTATGATGGTGACTTAACTGCATGAAATAAAAACTCGCATCCATGGGCGTAAGCTTGGTACCTTTGTGGTATTATACACGAATGTTGCCGTCCTTAGGTATTGATCCCATGGCTGAGAATTTCCATCCACAATACTGCATAGGTAATCTACGAGTGGACGACAGGCTCGTTCCAGAGCTCCGTTCGTTTGCAGATGGTACACTGAGGTCTGTAGTTTCGTAATACGGAGCAGCTTGCACCCATATCTTCAACTGCAACAAATACCCGTCTAGATACATGGCTAGATACATGGATAGATCCATGACTAGACATATGACTAGGTACATGGCTAGATACATGGATAGATGCGGGGCTAGATACGCGGCTAGATACGTGGCTAGATACATGGCTAGATACATGGCTATATAGATGACTAGATACATGGCTAGATACATGAATAGATACATGGCTAGACATATGGCTAAATACGTGGGTAGATACGTGGAGAGATACATAACTAGATACATGTGTATCAAATCTTTGGGAACGCGCCTCCTTGTCCTTAAAAGGACGAGGGTCTCTTTAAAAGACCGCCCCTAAGTGGCTCGGTGCGGTCTAACCACCGTACTTCCTCTTTCGTGGGAAGAGTATCAACAGTTGTGTGTGTTGATTGAATGACTGTTGCGTATTTTTTTGTTATTTATAGAAACGAATCGGTTTTATTTGAAATTGTACTTTTGAGATTCATTTATATAATTATATTGTAAACGATTGACGTCATATACCATCGGACCCCAATCTAGAGATTCACCACCGAAATCAGGACGCATCGCCCCTTTATACAAAATCTCATCGAGATTTGTACAAGATATATATTAAAAGTTCCAGAAAGAGCAGACAAGATATGTCATGCGTTTCGACTGGAGTGGAGTTCCAAGGAATTTGGATGGGAATTTAGTTAAGCAAATTCCCGGAAGTTATAATCATAGAACGCATATGAAGATATGAATTGTGATATTAGGTTTTCTGGGGAATTTGTGTTAATGCTTGAAACATGAACATCTGGTTCAACTTACCACGCACTTGGTTTAATTGGGGATTGCATGGAATTGAATCAATGTGCGACAATTGAATCTTTGGTTCAATTTACCGTACATTTCATTCAATGTTAATTTGGATGCTTTTCATGGTATCAATCGGAGATATTGGTTATTTACCAATCTATCTACCTAACAATCTATCAATCTCTTTCTTCTCAATTTTTATTTAGTTGCACTTTTTTTTTAATTTTACTTCTCCCAGCAAAGGCGAGCTTATAAAACTGAATCAGCGCCCAGAGATGCTATTTTAACACGACCGGGTCTATCAGCCTGCTCAATGTGCGTGCCCATCAACCATAAATAAACGGACCAGACGTACAGATAGCTACGCCTCAGATCTCAGAGCCCTCTTTCAACGAAGTTGTAGACGCAATAAATCGATTGAAAAACAACAAGGCTCCCGGAGTCGACTGCATACTGGTACAGCTTGTGAAACATGGAGGAGAGGCAACCGGTCGAAATATCCACCAACTCATCAAAACAATATGGGATAAGGGAGTCACTCCGGAAGAATGGAAAACCTCAATAGTCGTCCCCATTTTCAAAAAAGACGACAGATCAGACTGCGAAAACTACAGAGGAATATCACTGCACCCAACCACATACAAAATACTAACAAATGTCATACTGGCGAGAATCACATCGTACGCAGAAGAAATACAGGGAGACTACCAGTGCGGATTCTGTAGGAACCGGTCAACAACCGACCGAATGTTCACAATAAGGCAACTGCTGGAAAAGAAGTGGGAATACGGAGAGACGGTTCACCAACTGTTCGTTGACTTCAAAAAACCCTACGACACAGTCGCAAGGCAAAGACCCCACCATATTGTAGTTGAGCTGGGAATCCCGAAAAAATATGCCGCCCTAATTCAAACCTGCATGAACGAAAACAAAGGGCGAGTTAGAATAGAAAACCACCTCTCAGAACCATTTGAAATCCTGGACGGACTAAAACAGGGCGATGACCTCTCACCATGTCTTTTTCACTTTGTGCTCGAGTATGTCATCAGAAGGGTACAAGAAGACAACATGGCCGGATCATCCCTGAACGGGGTCACACAAGTGCTCGCATATGCGGATGACACCGTCGTTCTGGGCGATAATCTAGAAACTGTAAGTAAAAACAGTGAAATCATCATGCAAGCGGCAGAAGAGGTGGGCCTTGAAATAAATGAAGTCAAAACAAAATACATGATTACGGTGAGAGCAGGTGAACCTCAGAGACCACATATAAACATCAGAGGCAAGATATTTGAAAAACTTAAAGAATGTAAATTTCTGGAACGATACTGACGGCCAGTAACGAAATGTCGAAGGAAATTAACAAAAGACTGCATTTCGACATCGCTAGTTGCCACACAGTCAGTAAACTGCTGAAATCCAAATTGCAATCACGTAACATAAAGCTCCGTGTCTATAGAACCATAATCATGCCGATTGCTCTATACGGATGCGAAACATGGGCTTTCACAAAACGGGAAGAAAACGAATTTTCGCGTATTCGAGAATAAAGTTTAAAGGGGTATCTTTGTTGGCAAATATGACGAAGAGTCAGGACAATGGAGGAAACTCCACAACCACGAATTAGAAGAGCTATACCGCAAGCCTAGAATAGTGAGAGTAATCAGGTCGCAAAGATTAAGATGGGTGGGACATGTGACGCGAATGGGCAATGATGGGACCGTGCGTAGAATTCTTGACGGTAGACGAACGGGAAAGAGACCGACAGGACGGCCGCGACGGAGATGGGAGGACAATGTTAGGTTTAACCTTGAGGAGATCGGATCGGCTGGTCAAGCGTGGAAGGAGAGTGCACAGAACAGAAAACGATGGCGGAGTCAAGTCCGTGAGATCATAAACTTCCGGTTTCCAACAGGCCAATAAATAGTAGTAAGAGTGGTAGTATAGAGTCTATCAGCTAATCTCCGAAAGATATTAAAGGATTTCACAAAACCTATGGCCCAATGGGGGATGTATTTGACCGGGCGGCTGGGCTTTGGGACCGCACCTACGGCTCAGCAATTGTTACGAATTCCACAATAGAAAGAGTCGTCAGTTGAACATAGGTTTGCACAATAAAACGCAAGACACAACCTTGTGGGGGTTCTCTTTACTACATGGAGAACCAACCCACTATTTCCGCCTTATTTCGACGGCTAACAGCGTGTCATATCATTCCCCAATTCCTTCTACCAACATAATTCACCTGTAAATCATATTTCAAAAAAGCATGCCTAGCTGAATTCATTATTCTATGCAAGTAATGCATAATTGAATTCAGCTGCCTTTTTGCCATACGGCAACTCCAGTCCTCTAACCCATAAGATTTCCACCGGAAATCCCAATTCACGTGGTTAGCAACAACCAAGTCTGATCAAACGACGCGGTTGCACAATCATGCAACCGCTGGGGAAATTATCAAAGTATATAATTTAGTGCCCACGATCAGATTTCCCTAGCCAAATCGGCGTCCTATTCACTTTCCCCAGACACGCCATTCGCTGGGGATCAATGATCTCTTTTCGCAGGTGAATAGCACCAACTACATTTTCCTCTCCTTCACAATTCTGTCTGCCCACAGTTCAATGCACTATGAGATCACCATATTCACCGAATTAGGTCAGTGGGTTATCCTCAGAGCTGCATTGATTCATTCAACCCACCCGGAGATCATAGTACGTTGTGTTTCTGTTCTCTCATTCTCCCATGTTCGTCGACTATCAAATTAACCGAAGTGTTCCCCACACCTCGACGGGCGTGGCACACGAGAGAGCAGAAGCGTTAAGATGATCTCTATTGCAAGACGCAAAATACACTCTTGGTATCCAGTTTATCTCCATGCGATCCTGTGGCGGCTCCGCCAAACCCCACGGTTCGCTTTCCTGATGGCAGATTCCCCTAGCTTCGCCATGTGTATGATAA
>OZ007500.1:73515706-73528206 GCA_963931805.1 Microdon myrmicae | reverse complement strand
TAAGTAAAGTGTCTTACTTGTACGGATCATGGAGCGGCCGTTATTGCTGGTCACTGGTATTCAGGTTGCAGGGGGCGTTGAGTTCTTGACTCCTCCTGTTCAGCTGGCCAGTCTGTCGATGATAATGTTGACAAAAATTGGTCCCATCCTGATTTTTGTAATGAAATGCAGTGGAACCCTGTGCGGTCGTACTTCTGATACGTATCCACAACTCTTACACTCTATGTTGTAATAGGAGTACCCCAATATTTTTAACTTTCTTTTATTATGTTTTTTTTCCTGTGCTCCTTTTTTTCTGGCAGAAAAACTCTAGCCTAGGCCGCTTTTCGTTCAACTACGATCACCTATCCGTTGAAGACGGACACCCACTTATATACCGAAATCCTTTACTCTATTTCCCTGTGCGTTCCACACCCTAGGCAAAGAACATCAACCTCTTTCCCTCCATGGTACAATCACAAGCTTCGCTCTCTGCGTAATAAAAGGAATAAGTTATGGATCATCTTCTCTCGGAATCGAGCTACACCTGACTACTCCAACTTTCTTGGCTGTTACCTCCAATTCACAGAACTTTTCAACACCCTTTTTCGCAACTATCTTACCAAAACTCAGACCAATCTCAAAATTGACCCCAAAACCTTCTTCCAGTTCTTCAATCGCTTACTTTAAACTCTCATACCTCATCTGATCCTGTTACTATTGCTAACTTCTTCGCCACTGACTTCGATCAGCCATTCACTAATGACTCCTTTGTTCCTGACCCGTCATACTTCCACTACCTACCCAACTTTTCCCTCGGACCCCTCTTCCTCAATTCCTTTGATCCGACTTTAATTGAATACAAGCTACTGGAACTCAAAGACGAGTTTACCTGATTGTATCCCTGCAATCCTCCTCAAGAAATGCTCATCCATTCTCTCTGATCTTTAATCTCTCACTCTCTCAAGGCGTATTCCCCCACATTCGGAAAACCTCCATCATCACCCCCATCCCCAAGAAGAGTCCCAAAAACGACGTCGCAAACAACCGCCCCATCGCTGAACTGTTCAACTTCCCCAGATTCTCGAAAGCATTCTATACGAATCTCTTAGTTTTCGTTGCAAATTTTTTATTTCACCAAGGCAACATGGTTTTCTCAATGGTCGATCAACTACAACCAGCCTTTACACTCTCAGCACTAGAGGACGGTTACGAGGTCGATGTGGTCTCGACCGACCTCTGTAAAGCATTCGACAAAATCTCTCACAATCTAATTCTCTTCAAATGATCCGCCCTCAGCTTCGAATCTGGATTGCTGAATGGATGTCTTCCTATCTAAAGGATAGACTGTATTCCGTTCGGCTCAGGTCCATGATATCCAACCTCTTCCTTGCCGCCTCTGGGGTCCTTCAAGGTAGCCATCTGGGTCCTCTCCTATTTATACTGGCCACTAATGACATCGATAACGCCATTAAGAATTCCACCTTGTCCCTATACGCTGATGATACCAAGTTATACGAGGGTCGCCTCTTATGTTTCGGGATTTAGCAACCCTAGTGTTGCAATCCGGCAATTGACAGCTCTGTCGTAAAGTTGGACATTTTTGAGGTTATACGCACTCGGAATGTTTTGACATACGAGCGCTATTTGTGTTGTTTACAGTAACTTAAAAGATTCATCTCGGCCCAAAAATGGAATTAAATCGTCAACATTTTCGTGCGCTTATTTTTTACAACTTTCGGCGTGGATTAACTCAGCAACAGTGCATGGATGAACTTAATTCAATTTTCGGCGACGATGCTCCATCAAGGACCAGTGTTTATCGATGGTATGGTGAATTCAATCGTGGTCGTAGTTCACTCCAAGATGAATTTCGTGAAGGTCGTCCAAAATCAGTTGTTGTTCCGAAAACCATTGATGCTGTGCGCGAACTGATATTGGAAGATCGTCATGTGACCTATCGCGAGATTGAGACAACTTTAGGCGTTAGTGGGACCAGCATACATTCAATATTGCATAAACATTTGACTGTCAAAAAAATTTGTTCGCGTTGGATCCCACACAATTTGTCAATCGCCCAAAAAAGGCTCGTGCCAATTGGTCGAAAGAAATGTTCAAAAAATACGGTCGCGGTGCTTCGAAACACGTCTATGACATCGTGACAGGTGATGAATCGTGGATTTACGCGTATGAACCCGAAAATAAACAGTAGTCGACTGTCTGGGTGTTTCAAGATGAGCCAAATCCAACAAAAGTTGTTCGCCCACGAAGCACTTCCAAGCAAATGGTCGCCTGTTTTTTTCAGAAAAACTGGACATGTCGCAACCGTACCACTAGAACAACGCAGGACAGTCAATTCTGAGTGGTACACAACCATTTGTTTGCCAGTTGTCTTCCAAGAAATGAGGAAAACCAACCGCCGAAGACGAATCACTCTTCACCACGACAATGCGAGCTCTCACACATCGGCTGCGACAACTGCATTTTTGAGCACCCAAAACATCGATTTGATGGGTCATCCGCCGTATAGTCCTGACTTGGCACGGAATGACTTCTTTTTATTCCCGTACGTAAAAAACAAACTGAGAGGTCAACGTTTTTCGACATCTGAAGAAGCGGTTGCTGCATTCAGAATGCATGTGTTGGAGATACCTCAATCAGAGTGGCAAAAGTGCTTCGACAATTGGTTCAAACGCATGCAAAAGTGTATAGATCTTCATGGGGAATATTTTGAAAAACAATAAAGTGATTTTCGATGATCAATATTTGTTTTTGTTCTCTAATCCCGAAATATAAAAGGCAACCCTCGTATAAGATCGTCGAGTCACCACTTGATTCTGAACTGCTGCAATCAGACTTTGACAGCTTCTCGACTTGGTGTGACAAAAATTGCTTTGGACTTAACATCGTCAAATGCAAATTAATAACCTTTTCCCGTAAGCGTATTCACTCATCCTCACGTTCCTATACTCTTTATAACCAACCCCTGACCATTGTCCATTGTATTCGAGATCTTGGGATCCTTTACGACAGTGAGCTTAACTACCTCCCTCGCTCTCCGAGGGCTAGGATGGGAAGACTCCTCAATCCTCCCCCCGTACATTAACCGCCTCAAATTAATCAACCTCAGATCCCTTGAGGAGCGCAGGGCCGTGGCTCACATAATATTCATTCACCGGGTCCTCTCCGGATAGGTCGACTGCGCCTACCTCCTTAACTTAATTCCTCTGATAACAAAGCCTTGAAATATGCGTAATCCCCACTTTATCCACCCCCCCCCCCCCGCGCGGCCGCCGGACCTCTTATGGTCTGAACGAACACCTTTCGCGGATGCTGAGAAATGTCAACTTCAATTCCACCTTGTTCGATTTCGACCTTTCTACCCATACCCTCAAGCACCGCCTCCTAAACCATTTTCACTACCAATCTTAAACGGCGCTTCTACAATTCACTATAACCTGCCCCCACCTCCCGCCCCTTCTCCTGTCTTCTTAACTTGTCCTGGTTACCTTAGGTTAAGCCTAGTTAGGATAGTTCTTATGCTCTTTAGTTTGTCACTTATATTTACTTTAGATGTAGGTAATTATGTTGCTTGAAGTAAGCCAATAAATGGGGCGGTAGCCCCACTAAACTAAATGACCGCCGATATGGATTCCGTAGCACGTGATCCACGTGAGATCTTTTAAGCTTGTGACTAGCATTTAGACATCTGCAAAAAAAACCGTGATGAATCAAGAGCAGTCGCATTGGATATCTCTTGGAATTTTGACCGCTCTGGCATAGATTCTGACTAAGTACACTTCCTTGGCATGGGCTTTCCCAATAACTTCGCGATTGGACAAACAGTTTCCTCGAAAACCGATCAATTTGGTTTGTCTTCGGATCTTTTTTTCGCTAATTCTGGGGTGTCTTGGCGTTCTGCCGTTTGAACCAAAAACGAAATTCTCCCGTCTGTAGCTCGAACAGTCTTTGGAGACAATTTTCTAACGTCAATCTCATCGATAGTCAATAAGGTGATGTTAACGAGTTGTTGCAAGGAAAATACAGATTGTTTCAAATCTTCTTTACAAACAGCAACGCCATTCCAGAATTCGACAAATTGTTACAAACCACACCAAACTCCTTCTTGTTGGCTTTTAATTTCTAGAAATGTCTAGTGATGTTTCTGAGAAATGAGCTCCACTTGGCTGTGAACAAGGTACACCATATGCTTCTCTCTGCTGCGTGCAGTACGAGATTCTTGTTTTTGCGCTTGTTTTTCGCGACGGAATGAACGTGGGATATCTTCATCCACCTGAATTCCTTTCTTGACTTCTCCAATTGACGGCTGTTTTTGTTCATGGGCAGTACGCAGATCTCACGCATCGGTCAGAATTATGTTCGCTTAAAATAATCCTAACTATATAATGGCCGCACGGTGAACACTGCTTAAAAGTTAGTGGTACTATAGCGTTTGCGACGATAGTGAAGAATGCGTGATTCAAATCGACGTTATGAGGGTTAGAATCAGAAAAATATTCAACCAATGCTTAACATATCAGGTCACTGCCGCTTGTACGAATTCGATTTCTAAACTCAAGTACACTCAACTGATGTGGAATTGGTATGTTATTGCTTGGTATACGGCTGATGCTTTTGCTTATTCGATTTTCTTTCTGTGTTGTTCTTCACTATTTGCTTGTGTACTGGGTGTATCTGTTAGAAACGGCGCAGTACCATGTCCACCAAGCTTGTTAAAATGTACGAAACAAGTTACCAGATCGTTGTTGTTACATGCTAGAATGTTCCAAATTGGAATCCAAGCCTACTTATTCTCTTTGGCCTTTTGGTTTGGACTTGAAGTCGTGGAATTACTGTACTTGGAGGAGCTGCTTTTTAAAAACGGAAAGGCTCTTGTGCTGTTTCAGTACTGTGAGCAATTGGAAATTGATTTCAAAACGATAGTTGTCATTCTATACTGCCTTTCACGAATTTACTATTTTCGATGTTGTCTTCTTTCTGTTGAATCGTGTTGTTAAACATCGCGAGGGGAACCCTCGCAAACTCTAAGTCTCATCGTGGCCATGTACAGCAGGTCTTCAGATTTGTCTCCGTGTTTATCTCTTTTAACCAAGTCACTTTCAATATCTTGTAGGTTCTCGGTCTGTCGAAATAAACGCTCGGAAAGGACAGTTCTTCTGCGTGCTCGTCAAAGATGATGCTTTCCGATATGCTTTCCGTTCCCAATCAGAGTGTCTTGCTGCGCTATCAGGAGCTCTGGTCTCGCTGTAACGCTCGGCACTATATTGTAAGGCTTCTACAATGTCAATTTCTTCAAACATATCTTGATAATTCTCTTATTGACAAAAACTTACAAGTAGGTTGACTTGTGTATGAAGTGTAACTTGATGCGGACATTGAATACGCGATCCTCATAGAGACTGGGTGGCAAGGCTTTCTCTTTGACACTTACCGAGGCTTTAATGCCTTGACTGATTATGCCTCTGCTGCCGTAGACTAGGAATGGCAATGTCGGGGCACGAGTCGTCCTGGAATACAGTACAGAATCGGAAGGTCTACTCCGGATACTTAAAACGGATCAATGGAAACAGTCTCGATACTTTATTGCCGTTCACAGACACGTAGCAGGTAGTACACGCTGTAAAGCTCTCTAGGTCTTAGATTATTTATTTTTAATTACCAATTGATTATTTAGTTTTACATTGTAATTGAATAAATATAATTCTTCCGGAAATTCTGACCCAAGGATCTCTTTATGTTTTTTGGGATACTTACCTGAACCGCAGACGGCGCAGACGTGTCTGAACCCATTGGTGTAGAATTGGCTTTTGAATTTCAACTCAACTGAATTGGGTTTCCATTTGAAATTCGTCTGCGAAATCGAGGCTTCGTATTGTCATTCATCAACTATATATGCTTCAACGTTTTTGTTCATTTTGGGTCATTTGATTCGTTCGCCAAAAACGTTTCATCTTTTTATAAAAGTATCCGATCTTCACCATTCATTTCATTTCGTTGCCGTCTTAATTTTTTGTGTACCAGGTGTACCGGTGTGAAGTTTGCGTCAAGATACAAATGTATCGACAGGGAACGTTTGTTGTGAACGATCTCTTATATTTTTTTTACTTGGTTGCTATGACATCTGTCAAACATATTTAGTATGCATAAAGTCATTGTACAAACAACATCATTGTACCAGAAAATTCATTTGAAGAAAAGTGCTGCAGAGTCACATCGAATGCTTGTCGAGGCTTATGGTGATCATGTTCTATCGGAAGCAAAATGCAAAAGATGGTTTAAGTGGTTCAGAGATAATGATTTTGATGTGCGAAATGAACGCGGAAGACCACCAAAAAAGTTTGAAGACGCCGAATTGCAAGCAATATTGGATCAAGATGACACTTTAAGTCAAAAACAAATGGCACAAATGTTAAATGTTGCACAACAAACAATTTCTGACCGTTTGACATGAATTGAATGACACGGAAGTCAGTATTGCATCGAATTGTGACTGGTGATGAAAAATGGATTTATTTTAAAAATCCTAAACGCAAAAAGTCATGGGTACATCCAGGAGAAGCGTCAACATCGACTGCAAAGCCTGATCGGTTCGGAAAAAAACAATGCTCGTTTGGTGGGACCAGAAGGGGGTGGTGTATCATGAACTTCTAAAACCTGGCGAAACCCTTGATGCGCAACGGTACCGACAACAAATGATCAATTTGAACCATGTATTGATCGAAAAACGACCAGAATGGGCCACAAGACACGGAAAGGTAATTTTATTGCATGATAATGCTCCGAGTCATACAGCAAAACCCGTCAAAGAAACAATAAAAGCTCTCGGCTGGGAAATGTTAACCCACCCGCCGTATTCACCATACTTGGCTCCTTCCGACTACCATTTGTTTTCATCGATGGGACACGCATTGGCTGAGCAGCATTTCAATCCCTACAGAGAAGTCGAAAATTGGGTCTCCAAATGGTTTGCCTCAAAAGACGACCGGTTTTATTGGCGTGGTATACACAAATTGCCAGAAAGGTGGTCGAAATGTGTAGAAAGCAATGGCCAATACTTCGAATAAAATGTTTTTTACTTTACAAAAAAAAAAGTTTTTTACTTTAAAAAAAAAACGCTCACTTCATACCGTTGCACCTGATATATGACGATCGAGCGGCGATACTTTTCGAACCCCTTTCACGTATCGTCGATTGGATACAGATCAAGCACCCGGCTTCGAAATTTGGCGTTCTTGGCGACTTTAATGTACACAACTCCGGCTGGTTGGTACATTCTAACAGAACCAACGAGGCTGGGAGGCTAGCGGAGATGTTCGTTGTTATCCGCAATTTGGCACAACTCGTGCAGGAACCTACGCGAGTGCCGGATACCCTGGATCTGTTTTCGAGCGTTTATACCGTGGAAGTTGCTGTGCCACTGGGAAACTCAGATCACTGTTTGATATAGCTCACCCAGCCACTTGCGTTTCAAACGAATAACCGATCTAAGCAGCTTCGCCATGTGTGGAGGTATCGGGCTGCTAACTCGGACGGTCTGTGAGATTTCTTCGCATCCTTTCCGTGGTCGGAGGTGTGCTTTGGAGACTCCGATGTAAACGCATGCGTGGAATCGCGCACGGAGATTATTCTTCTCAGGATGGTGATTTATATTCCGCATTCCATCAAACGAAGTTCATCTGATAAATCTTGGTTTGATAAAAAAATGCGAACAGATTACAGTGGCAAAAAATAAAGCTTGCAAACAATTGCACTCCAATCCCACCGATGTTAACAGATCGAATATTGTTAGAATCATAAACGCGTGCAACCAGGCGATTGATACCGCGAAGAAGGCTTACATGACAGATGAAACCACCAAGACCAGCTAACCTACATCGAGGAAGAGTCTAAAATACTAATAGGCCAGGACAGCTGGGGAATTATAATAACGACGAAAATGAAGAAAGGAACGAGCCTCCCTCACGAGTTATGTTGGGTCTTGCATGGTTGCGATCCCAGTAATAGCGCAGCAGTAAAGTTCATCAACTACAAGAGGCTGAGAGAAGACGAAAAAGAAGCACTCGTAAGACGCCATTTTGAAATCGGAGCCTTGGAGTACAGATGCTCCGCCTGACGAACGACGCCGACAGAAGAGCGCTGGGCGTGCTAGAAAAGATCATCAGACGACTACTAAGCGGAATGTTCGAATCAGCGCTACCAGGCTTTTTGACGCCTCATCAACATCGAAAAGAAAATAGGCAAGGACGAGAACTTAAAAACAATGTACGAAGAACAGATAACTAACCCACTAGACAACGGTTACGCAGAGAAGGCGTCTCCAGAAACGACCGCGGGGACAACCTTCTATCTCCCTCACTTTGCCGTGATACACTCTGTTAAAAGGAAGCCCCGAATCGTGCTTGACGCAGCAGCCAAATTCGATGGGAAAAGCCTAAACATCTTGTTACCCGGATCGGATCTCCTCTAAACATTTTCGGGGTACTGGTTAGATTCAGAGGGAAACCAGTCCCTATCGTTGCCGATATAAAAGAGATGTTTCTCCAAATTCAGATGTGCGAGGTAGATCTAGCTTGTGAGTATTCACTTTTGAACTATGAATTGTGGATAACGAAAGCGAATAAAAATAATTACACCTATGGAACATAAAAACGTTGGAGGCCTCACTTTAGAAATGTAGAAGTTCTCATCTAAATGTGTCCTTTGCAAAACGTGTGTGAATAAATTATAGATTTCTTTAGATAGAATTTCTTAGTGTCCCAAATACATGCCAATGTAAACAATGTAATTATTTTTACGTAACTCTCTCAAGCTTTTCTAGAGACATCGTTTTCTTCTTTTGTCCATTGGTATTTAGTACAACTATTTTCTTTAAGCATTTTTATTTCTTCTTGAAGTCCCTATTGTTGCCAGCGCGTTCACCGGCGGTATTATAGTAAAGTTAAAACATATAGAATGGTTGCCAGTTAAAAATACAGCGCATGGCTTAGCAAAGGTATAAAATATCTATGGTAATGTTTCATACACAAAAGGACACCTGGTAAATATGCAATTAACAAGAAGTTGGAACGTTTGTGACCGTTGCCAATTCAGCAAATAATGCAGACATCTTGCACCGTACACAAATAAAATAGCATTTGAGTCGTGAAAACCTGTGACCAATAACCATAAAGAGATGCAATGAAGAGCTCGGTTGTAATGAATGTTATTTGCATAAGTTCGTAAAAGCCACAATAACCATAGACAGTGACACCAATTTAAGGACTGAAGTCACAGTCATACTTTGCATCTAGATGAGAAAATTTAACTTTATGAGTACTAAACGAAGGATAATCGTGCTAGCACATCGTGTAATAAATTAGTCAAGGTATAGAAGAGTTATTGTCGAACGCACGTAGTCCAAACCAACCAAAGATGTCTACAAACGAGGTGAGCAACGAGATATGCCTTTGAATCCCAAGATGAATGGGACTTATGATAATTGACAAGATACTTTCGCAAGAATAGACGAAGTCTTTTAAGAGAGTCAAATTAGCATTTTCACTTTATTTGCAACGAATGTGATCTGTTCGAGTTTGCCATCAAAAGAATGATTACCATTTGTATACAGTGGACATAACTCGCCATCGTTTCTCATACACTTCACTTCCTTTTCGTACAAGAGTGTACATTTAGCCAGGAAGAAAAGGCAAAAAGGAAAACATTGATTTGATCATCAAATTCTACTAGGATTTTGAATGAGTTTTCGACGGCTTCAACGCGTATAGCACCACTTATTCCAGATCCTCATACTTGTCACTACGTATTAGCGCTCATATAATTTACTATACAAAAATATAAAATAAAAACAGAAATACACAGGACAAGTTATAACACAAGAAACTACGACCAGATTTCCAATTCATTCTATTTTTGTCTTCAGTAGTTGCAGCTAAAAGCAACACACATGTCCACGGCGCAAAGCGGAGTGTGATACGTTTCTTCCTTCCTAAAATTCTAGCTACGCCACTCTCCCCAATAATCCATCACAATATTCCTCTTAGCTTCTATTATCTGAATGTAAGAGGTTTACGTTCAAAAACTCACTCCGTTCTACAAAAATCTCAATCTCTACTATTCGACAAATGCGCGTTAAACGAAACTAATTTAATATCGGGCATTAATAACCTGGAATTATTCCCTCCCACCTTTAATTTCTACCGGGACATCGACTCTGACCAAACTATTGATGATTACCCCACACTTCTTAGGGCTGTAATCAACCCATTTCGCGAATGATCCGGTGGGCAAAGTCTTAACGCACCCCTTTTGACTTTAACCTCACCTCTCCGGCTCTTAAATCTTCGTCTCCTTTCTTACCCCCTTGCCCTCCGTGGCTCTATGCTCACTTCTTACTCTCACACTACCCGCACTTATCGTCATACTCACATCTTGGCTTCGAGCCTATCCTCGCCCTACCCTTGTCCTGCCGCTTACACCTCAGTCTTTCCACTTTGTGAAGTTCCCTAACCTTAATTTTAAATTAGTTATTAAGATAGTTACTTTGTCATACTTTGCTTGTACTATGTTGACGGGATCTGCCCCCACCAAACTCAAAACTCAAATGATGTTCTATGCTGCCTAAAGCAGTGGAGCAATACGAGTACATAGGTTCCATCCCGCCCCGCGATGGAAAATCTAGATCGAAAGTTCCACGGGGAGCAACGATACAAAGTACTGGTGCAAAGTGGATTTACGCGTTCCTACCGCAAACAAAAACAAATGCCGAATCCATTTTTCCAGCAGGCAGGAAATTTCCCTCGTTCATAAGATATGCGAAAGAGTTTGCCAAGAACCGGCAACAGTTCTGGAGCACAGCTCCTAAACTCTTTTGCTGGTATTCCGTTCGGGGCGCTTGCCTTCCTACAGTCCAGTCCACGTAGAATGCGTTGAATAGTACGCGGGCGGAACCTCACATCCCGCATCGAAGACCGTACCGGCGCGATTACAGGTGGTTCCAAAAGACCGGCATCGAGGTTTGAATTCGCGAACACATTAGCTTTATCCCTTGAATTTGTGACTAACGTCCAGCTGCCCGTCACTAACGGACGGAATGAGGAGGAAGCGAAGTTCCTGCTGACAGCCCTTGCCATTGACCAGAAGGGACGCGAACCAGTCGGGCATTCAAGTAGTTTATTAGTCACTCTGACGTTGTAGGCTTTCTTCGCAACATCAATCGTCTGGTTCTACGCGTTTCTGTTTCTAACAAAATTCGTTCTGTTCACCTTGGTGGGACTAGAGCGCCATTGTTTAAAAGCTCTATTTTTTGGCGCTGTAATCTGCTCGCATTTTTTATTAAACCAAGGCTTATCAGGTGAACTTCGTTTGATGGAATGTGGAATGTAGATCTCCATCCCGAGAAGAATAATCTCTGTGACCGACTCCGCGCATGCGTTAACATTGGAGTATCCGAAGCACACCTCCGGCCACGGAAAGGATGCTAAGTAATCTCGCAAATCATCTCAGTTGGCAGCCCCGTACGCCATACACGGCGAAGCCGGCCAGGTCGGTTATTCGTTTGAAATGCAAGCGGATGTGCGACCGATACCAAGCAATGATCTGAGTTTTCCAGTGGCGCAGCAATCTCAACGGTATAAATGCTCGGCTCGGATGTCAAAAACAGATCCAGGGTGTTCGCATAATCACCTCGGGTATTCGGCATTCGCGCAGGTTCCTCCACGAGTTGGGTCAAGGTGTGTCTAACAGTGAACATCTCGGCCAGCGTCCCAGCCACGTCGGTCCTGTTAGAATGTACTAACCAGTCGGAATAGTGCACATAAAATCGCCAAGGACGATAATTTTAGAAGGCGGGTGGTTGATCTGTATCCAGTCGACGGTAAGTGAAAGATGTTCGACAAATGTCGCTGGGCGATCGTCAATCGGGGATCGGTAAAGACAACAAAGACATTTAACAGAATTCCTCAGCACGACCCTCAACCACATGATGTCCATGTTATTGGGTTCCAACGCCTCCATCCTCTGGCGAGCCAGATCAGACCGCGCGAAGAGCTAGACTCCACCTTTAAAACGGAATCTCGAATGCAAGTCGTATCCTGAGCAACGAAGATATGTCGAATGAGTTGATGAATCGACCTGGGTCTCAGTTAGGGCAAAGATACCAGGTTTGGCTGTTTGCAAATATTGGTGGAAGGCGTTTACATTCGTACTGGTGAAACCGATGCACATGTTGTTACAAAATGCCGTTACCAGTCGAGCGTCGATAGAGCCTCGGGAACGAGCCCGATTATGCGACGTCGGATTTCTTAAAGTTCGGTTATTTATCATAATATCTGCATGATGTTCCCCCTGACATAGTCCCCCCGGAGATGCGATTGGGTAACTAGTTTACCCCCGGAATTCTTTATCTCAGAACGTTCCATCATGACTTATCTCCGTGTCAGTCCGGGCCATCAGTCAGATATCCGAAACATAGTCGAAAATTTCTCCCGATGATATCGCGGAAT